>JABXJD010000290.1:0-330000 GCA_013375575.1 Percina caprodes | reverse complement strand
ATTACACACATTTTACTATAAATCACATATTCATTGTCCAATCATCACAAATGTCCTCATAAGTACCTGAACCACGGCCTCAAAGTTTCATTCAAAAATAACACCAGGGGGCGCTATAAATGCAAACAAACTGCAGGTGGTATCGCGCAAATCAGGCTATAAATGACTAAATGTCTGTCTGATCATTACAAAACTTGCAGGATATGTTTTATAACGACGTTGGACCACATGTGTGAAATTACTTTGAAGTTGCTATTTAGAAAAAAGGTCTGAACCCGCGAATTGCTGCTTGCGGTAGATTTTTTTGTTGTTGTATTTTTATACATTTTATTTATCAGAACTTAAATATATTGTGATGTTCCTCTGTTCTGTTGTGACAGTAAAACAAATTATTATATTATTTTAGTGAGAACTCATAAATAACTACAAATAATTAATGTTAGGGAAATCTGTTTATTTTTTTTAAATATATATTTCGGAAAATGGAATTTTTAAATAACCACATATTTGTATCTTATCGGCCTTAAAAATCCTTTATTGGTCAGGCTCCAGTAATAAGTAATGAACAACTAATTCTGTTTTACTGGGCCCAGCACTGATTAGTACTATGACTGAGAAAGAAAAACAAAGTGGCTTCACTTTGTCCCAGTGATACAGTGAAACAGACTCCCTTTGTAAGGTTAAGGTCAGATGGAGGTAGGAGGCTCGCTGTGTTACGTCACCTGATGTAACCTGACACAGGAAGGTCTACTACTGTATACACAATATAAAACATTGTCCATAACACTGTGTATAAAGAGACAGAGAGGACAACAATGATCAGGTACACTAACGACAAAAGCTACTATGCTTGAGTACAGAGTTCATGTTGGGTGATTGTGGTTGTTCCTTTTATTTTTTAACATAACAACCCTTAGTTGACTATTCCGTTCTTGTGTTTTTTTTTGACAAAATATTCTCCACAAGACGCTCTAGGGCTTGAATTAAGGCCCCCATATAAAAGGTATAGGTCAGAAAATCAAACTGAATACATCTTCAAACAACGGTATTTCTTATCAAGGAAATAACTCCATTCAAAGTGTGTGTGTGTGTGTGTGTGTCTGTGTGTGTGTGTGTGTGTGTGTGTGTGTGTGTATGTGTGTGTGTGTGTGCGGAGCAATATCAAGAAGGGGACTTCAAGGAAAAATGGAGACCTTTAAAAGTCACTTGCTGCTGTCGCTATTTTTCTGACGCAGACTTTTATCTTGTATTCATTGAATCTGTAAACAGCATTCTCTACTCCTGCCACAAGTGTTTCTCTGATCTAGACTGAGATTGGGCTGCATCTTTGCTGCAACAAAGAGCAACACAGTACATGTGCCCCAGCACTGAAATACCAACTGAATATACACGCAATACATCGTTCCTCTTTGCTCTCACTTTGTGTTTTTGCCCCTCTCTCCCCTTTCCCCCCATTGGCCTCATCAGGCCTGCGTTCCACACGAAGCCAGACTTCAGTTGGGATTTTAATTGGCCCTCCACAATCAACAGCAAAGCTCCTCAAGGATGTGTTCGCTCCTCAGCCAGGCTACACTCAAGGACCAGTGCTGGGTTTTGAAGTGGCCTCACGCAGAGTTTTGGAAGCCACTCTGAGAGCACAGACTTTGAAAAATAGATAAGAGCCACAGGGTATAGAGTTTATGTACCATATATCCATGTGCTGTTACACCATATCTATGGAAAATGACTAGAAAATGACTTTGGTTTGTGTGTGTTTATATATACACATGATATGTCAGTGTGTTTTCGGTTTAGGGCTAGTCCAGAGGAAGAGGTTTTATGTGGAGTTGATCTTCAGTAAGGGATCTTTGAATGGGGAAAGATCATTCTTGAAGTAATGTGAGTGAGTGTGGTGATTATGCTGCTGCTGCTGCTGCTGCTGCTGCTGCTGCTGCTGTTATTGTTTGTGAAGGTACACATCTCTGGACTTAGTGGGAGACTCACCTGGGGCCTCGATAAGCTGTTTGTAGATTCCCAGGAACGCAGACTCGGCCTCCTTGCTGCGCTTGTTCAGAGCAACCACCTGCAGCGGAGAAGATGCCATTAAGGTAAACATTAACTAATAACATCCTGGCATATGTCTTAACTCACAGTGAACAGGATATTTACATTTCAGGCATTACGTTGACTTTTACACAGAGCAGAAAAACACTTACAATCTTAAATTGCCAACAGTGGATCAATAGTAACGAGAGCAAAGGTCAACCTCACAGCGTCCTTTCAATACATTGAATAAATAGTCCTGCATGCCTTGTATGTGTATCGTATTTTCAGTATGTTCAACAGAGAAATACTGTGCAGTTCATATAGCTAATGCATAGGTTAACCAATGCAAAGACTGTGCTGCTACATAAGCCCTGACAACTAGAAAAACAAGTTGTAAACTATGACGATATGCCCCATGTTTACTGCCAAGTTGCTGCCTGCTGCGAGGTGACATTTGGCCTGTTAAATGTAGGTGTCGGTGTGCGCGAGAAGGCTTGCCCAGTGACAGTGGCCTCCGTCACCAGCAGCACTCGGCACCTGCTATCCTCGGCTCGGCGGGTGATGCAAACCAATTAACGATTCATTAGGAGGGACAAAGAAAGCGAATTAACCACCACCTGGCCCCATGGAGAGGGCACCTGCACTAGTGGATATGTGGGTTATGCTGCTCCCAGCTCCTGCTAAGACCTCGGGCCTGTTTGTGAGCTCTGTAGCTGCCTCTCACCGTCCTCTGCTCTACAACAGTAAATCAACCCCCACCCCCACCCCCACCCCACCCACCCACCCAGAGGCAGACAGACTTCAAATTATTGTCATCTATTGTCTATGTCATTTCTGTCACTGTTGCTAACGGCCTCCGTCGGATTGTCTCAATGGACTCCAAAACGGAGGGTCAAGTGTGCGGTATGGCTGAGCCAGGCTGCTCATCATCGATATGACGACACTTAAAAACATTCATTTCGCAAAGGGTGAAAACACTTATGAGGGTGGTGGTGGTGGTAGTGTGCTGGGGCTGTTTAGTGGGGTTATAAATAAGGTGTGTGGAGAACACCGAGGGACCGAGAGCCTTTGATTTACTGGAAATGGCTGGTGTCTTCCCCCGGGAGGCATAACGACAGCATCATGTTTAAAGAAATATCATAAAGATCAAGCAAATCTCCCGCCCCCAATCACTCCCACTTGGAGCAGCTCAGAGGACTTCATGGAAAATGGAAAAGGCTGGAGCCCAATCAATACAGATGCAATATTCTGCAGCTCTCAGCCAGCTCTCTGTACACTACGCTGTCGTTTCACTCAGCTATACCCCAATTCAACCCCAACCTCCTTTTGCTTTGTCGCCACTGATGACTTGTTTTTATGTTTGCTTCGTTTTCACTGTGAACGGGAGCAATTTTGTAACCCTGAGTGTCACCACTCGCCAATAACAAACCTCTGCTCCTCAGCGTGGCAAAACGAGCAAAACTCCAACAGCACTTTGTGACATTCAGACAAACTCTACCTGAACTACATGGCCACTACAGCAGAGTGGCTGAACCCACTGCTAGTCATCAGTGGTTAAAATGTAACTAAGTACATTTACTCAAGTACCATACATTAAATTTGAGGTACTTGTACTTAGTCTTTTCTTTTCATGCCACTTTCTTCTTCTACGCTGCTATATTTCAGAGAGAAATATGGTACTTTTTACTCTACATTAATCTGACAGCTTTAGTTACTGGTTTCTTTACAAATGAAGATTTGTGCACACAAAACACATGTAGTGTTATGATTTAGGTATTTTGCTTTGTTTTCTGTGCCTTTTTCTGTTGTATTTTAGTTCTATGTCTTGTCTCCTTATGATTGTGTAATAGTCGGTCTTTGTATTATGTTTTGTTTATTGTTTTATTGTGATAGTCTTGTTTTCTGTGCTGTCTTGTCTAGATTTACTTCCTGTGTTTTCACACCTGTCTGACTGTCCTGCCCTGATGTGTATCACCTGTCCCTTGTTTGCTCCTTGTCTCATGTATTTAGCCTCTGTGTTTCCTTTGTCTTGTGTCAGATCGCTTTCTTTGTCTCTCTAGTTCCATTTTGTCTTCTTATCTAGTTCCTGTTAGTTGGTTTGCTTTTGTTTTTTGGATATCTGTTTACTTGTTTAATCCACTTTCAGAAAAGTGAGTTGTTTCCTGCTTTATTCCGGCCACCTTTTGTTTGGTGTGTACCGTGTTTTTGTACAACAATTTACATACCTACAGATACTTTCAGTTTATTTCCCTGATGATACTTACATACTTTAACTTAAGTATCATTTTCAATGCATGACTTTACTTGCAACAGAGTATTCATAAGTACTTTTACTCAATACTTCTTTCACCACTGCTAGTCATCAACTTTTCACTGGCAGTCTGCTGGCTGGCCTGGCTTCCACTGAAGCATATACATCAAATGAGGCACCCAACTGCATGTGTAAAGAGCCTGAGATCCTGTGAAGACAACAGCTAGGGCTCCATCTTCCAGAGACACGCAGGGTCTCCTGGCCCTCCATCATCCTTTAACGAGAGAACACGGAGATTACCTCCACAATCACACCATTAACCTGCCCACAGATGCTAGCAGAGACATCAATCACACGCCCGCCTGATGCCTTCTCACGTTAGCACCCGCTATGCGTATAGATCTCTCCCCCCCCATAGCCCACCCTTGCTATCATCAAAGCACTCTGAGGTGTCGTGCATAATATGGGCTGATCAGGGAGTCATCTTCATCTCCATGCTAATCCCACCTCCAGCCAAGCACATGGGATTTCAGAGCCAGAAGTCTCATACTAACAGATATGAGCAGATAGGGCGGTTGAAGCGGTTGAGAGCTACAGCTAGAGGAAGCACTACAACTGGCAAATCTCTTTTGGGATGCAAGATATGGCTGTGGCCCTGGCTCCGGCTCACAGCGCATTCTTTGTTTTCACCCATTTTGTGATAAAGGATATGGCTACCAAGGGAATGGGCTTGGCCACAGGTTGATTTTACAAGCAGGAGTAAAGCCCAGGGCAGAGTAGCAAGAGAGAGACACAAAGGAAACCTGTTAGCGCTCCTCCATAACTCTTAACACAGCAACAGAGTGGGCAGAACACAGCCTCTGGGACAAGGCTGCTGGGAAATACTCACTGATAAGCCTTTGAGAATAGTTACAGTACCCGTGTGTGTGTGTGTGTGTGTGTTTGTGTATGTGTGTGTGTGTGTGTGTGTGTGTGTGTGTGAGAACAAACTAGCATGTGTTGATGAGAGAGAGAAATAAATGAAGGGGGAGAGAACAAACCTAGAAAGAAGTAGGGGAAGCAGAGTGAAGGGCTACTGAGCGACATATAGAGAGAGACAGAGAGACAACGGAAAAGAGGGGTTCCCATAAAGAGCGCAATTAGCAATTATGCAGTCATCAATTACAATTATCACAACTGGTGATTATGCAATTATCACTCTAAATCATCAGTTTCCCCCTCTGCCTCACCAGTTTGCCACCCCCTGTGATTTGGTTGTTTGAGGATGGCTTGTGATGATGCAGGTGATTAGAGTGTGTGACGATGACGGGGTTGCTGGGCGGGTGTCAGGGCAGATCTTGCTGTGTGTGTGCGCGTGTGCGCAAATAAGTGTGCAAATGTTTGGAGCATGTCTGCATATGTCGGTGTGCACAACACGTGACTGATGTGTGTGTGTGTGTGTGTGTGTGTGTGTGTGTGTGTGTGTGTATAAACAGTGTTCATGGATATACTGCTCGCATCTCAAGGTGAATGTGGTTGGTGCTGTGGGTGGTTTGGGGACAACAAATGTATGGTTCCACAGTCCCTGAGGCCTCTAAATTACCTGTCATCTCTCCCATGATGCAAAGGTCAGTGCACAATCATAGGGAGTCCATCCTACTGTGCTGCTCACGGAGCGCCAGTCCAGCCCACAGGCTGACAGGATGTCACAACAACCCCACTCCCGCACCATGCTTATTAGAACAAAACAGTGGGAAGCCCACCACCGCTGAAACACCACATGTCACAACACCTACCAGAAGAATCCAGTGGATTCCTGACAAACATCCAGTCCTTGGTGTTAATACAAGTGTTGCGAAAATTAGGCAAAATATGGTTATACTGTTGAACTATTATACTGCATGTCATCTAATCTTCATAAGTAAAACATTTCCAACATCTGATTTCAACTTCCATTTTCAGTGCTGCCATTTTGAGCTCTATATAATGTCCATGTCTGCCTATTTTTCTTCCATCTTCAGTTTCTTTTTTTAGTTTTCAATTATCAACATTTCTTCAACTGCTTCTTCAACATTTTAATATTTCTCCCTTCTTAGCACTATTTTCTTTGGTAAAATTGCAAAAAAATAACGTACTATACCAACTCATAGGGCCTTTGTGTTCAAGTAGCTATTGTAAGAAAAAGGCTGGGCAGTGTTACATGTCTTCATGTACAATATACAGATTACTGCTCACTTTTGAAAAGACCAGAGACATTTAGCATGACACATTACTTGAAAACGTAAAATAATTCTGTCAATCAACTAATTCATTAATTGACTAATTGTTTCGGCTCTAATGCGGATCCACAAAGATGTGCCTTTATTATACTGCCAAAAAATAATATTTCTTTAATAGTGACAATGATATTGCAAAAGTTAAGCTAAGCCAGTGGTCTAAAGGTTATACACATTCAGGAAGTCCCTTCACTTCCTCTACAAATCAGTGTTTGGATTTTCAAACATACAAGAAAATATTGGTTGGTTAGGTTCAACCGATTTTTCAATTTGAATGGATTGGTGGTATGAACGTTTCTTAATTGGCAAAATGACGCCAAATCTTGCGCAACGTTGTCTTCTACTGTCTTCTGAAGAGCTCTTAAGGCATATTTAAGAGCTCTTCAAAAGACAGAATATCAAATTTAAAACTGATCTTAAGAAAGTCAAGAGATGCATCGAAAAGGCTGAGTGGCCACAGGAATGCATGCATCACTCATGAAGGACAACACGCTGTGGTTGTTTCAACATTGTATACACAAATGTAAGACAGTTATGGGTTTTCAGTCTCCTTTATATGTGATCTGTATGTTTGAAAAAAAAAAAATCAAAATTCAAAATCAACGGCAAAGCCATAAGGGATAAGATCCTATTTTAACTGTGCTACCCAGCAGTTTTGCAGCTGTCACTGCTGGCATTTGTTTTGCGTTGAGTGTAGGTTCAGAGGAGAGGCGGGAGGAGAGAGATGAGTTGGTGCGGAGTGACTGATGAGTGGGTGGAGGAGAGGGGCAGAGGTAAACACTATTGCAGTACGGTCTGGACGTGAGAGACCCGTGTACACCCACACACGCAGTCACTCACTCACTCACACACACACACACACACACACACACACACACACACACACACACACACACACACACGGAAGCATGCAAACACACAAGTCAAGTCGCACTCACACAGATGAACACTACACACAGGCTGTGTTTGAGGGCAGATGTAATCATGGTGACACCCATCTCGGAGCCGTGGTAGCAGCATGGCGCTGGCTGTGGCCGTCTCTGGATGCCCGGCGAGATGAGCAGTCAGAGCACTGACACACATCTCGTCGCCACGTCAATTCCAATCAGCGGTGCCTGTCATTCAACCCGCTGCGCTCACAACAGACTGACGCCACCGCCGCCACAGAGCTGCCGCCTCAGCCAAATAAATAGCCGAGGCTGACCAATATTCTTTAGTAGCACAGTGCTTCTGATGTAAATACATGCTGCAACGATTCAGTGACAGAATTAGAGTGAAAATACAGCTTGATTTATGGAAGCCTTAGAGGAAAGGCTCACCTGCGTTTGATTGTAGGTAGTGTAGTATAGAGCATAAAAATGTCAATATAGGTTTTAAGACAAACCGTGTTAATCCATAGAGAAGGTAGGATAGCTTTTCATATTATGTTTGTACAGCCATTATTGCATTAGCGGTCAATAAACAAGCATGTTAGCTGCATCGTAATGCTATACTTGGTGTGGTGCATTAAGCTAAAGGCTAATGTCAGCACAATAAAATTCTCATGCTAACATGCTAAGCATGCTAATATATAGCAGGTATAATGTTCACCATGTTTACCATTTTAGTTCCACATGTTTGCATATTATCCCTAAATACAGTACAGCTCTGGCTGATGGGAATGCCATTGGATCTGCATGTTATTTTGACCTGAAATTATACTGCAACCTAATCTGAGATAGAGTTGAGAGACAAGACATTTTCTTTAAAAAAAAAATAAAAAAATGTATCGGCACTTCCCATTACAAACTGCAACTGCAACTACAACTGTCAACCTTATGGTAATGCTAGGTAAAACAGTCCGAGGATCACCAAAGTGTATATATATATATATCTGTACATTTCATGTCAATCCATCAAATCGTTGCTTAGATAGTCTGGACCAAAGCGGTGTAACGACCAAACAACCGACCGTGCCCAGAGCCATGTCGCCAACATAAAAAAACTACATCAAGATATATGACGTAAGCTGCTCCATTTGAATAAGAGGCAAGACAAAATGAGCGAAACCTCGGGCCAATGCCCCAGTACAGAGTGCCGGTAATGACCAGGGCTGAGTGGAGAGCGGATCTCTACAGATCAAGGTGGAGCTGACGTAATCCCGACGGACATGGCACACAGAGCAGTGCGAGAGACAAAACATGGCACCGCATTAAACCCGGATCAAAGGGCCTGCTGTATCCACCACACAGCAGGTGCCTTCTGGGTCCCCCCTCAACATCAACAGGCGGCAGAAGAGCTGTGTTACCCGCCCTCTCGACAAAACTCAAAAGCACCAGCCTCGGCGCCAACACCTCAAAGTCACGGCAAAGTCAAAGGCAAGAGCTGGTGAGAGAGACGAAAAAAATGGGAGGGAAGAAAACAAATCTTTTCTGAATTTCTTTGTAGTTCAAAAGACAGGAGTTGTCATTTTCTTTGAGCTCAAGCTTTCAAATGTTTGATGCAGCGAATGACCTAAACCTTGAGGAAAGTGCGTCTGCTCAGAACGTATCCATCATGGCAGGCTGGGAGGGAGCGGGGGCGTGCTGAGGCTAAGATGAAGGCAGCGGTTGATGTGCTGAAAGGGAGGGTTGTGAAAAGTAACAATGAGTGCACCTGGACTAGATTTCAGAGCCGGGAGAACTTTTAAGAGGAGAGAAGAGGAGGAGAAGTGTAGGTAAGGGCTAATTATAAAAAATAAAGTGCCCCCATTATCCCCGGCGCTGTACTGCCCTAGTGAACAAAGCTACAACAGATGGGGTGTCATGGGTAACTGTGCCAATGTGAGCCAAAGCCCCGGAGTGGATGGACCCTGGCAGGCCGCTGGTGGAGCAGCCCTGGCAAGGGGGAGGCACAGCTGCATATCTCGCCCTCAGACACATGTTGACAGTGTTTCTCTAGCCCTGCCTACACTAGTCAAGGTGAGACAGCATGGCACGAGGGGAGAGGGGGGGGGTGGGCGAGAGAGGGAGAGAATGCTCCACTATGATGGATAGCGTTCTCCAACCACCTCTCCCTCTTAGAAGGCTGGTGACTTTCCAGTGAGGCAATTATCATTGTGGAATGCATAATAGCCTAATTAATTACAGGTGTCAGCACTGCCTTTGTTTCAGCGTGGAGGAACATCATGCCAAAGCCGGATCCGCTAAAGGTGCAACGCTGATGAACGAGCCTTGAACTGCGGCGGGGAGAGCGCGGCTGACGGAGGAACGGAATGCAGGGGAGACGGCTTGAAGTCTGCCAAACAACCCTGCGTCTGTTGCGAACAGAAGATGGATTGGAAACACATGGTGCATAAATTAGGTCCATTATTTGCTTGATAAATCTGCTGTTGTCAACGGCAGTGCTCGGAAGAAGATCTCAGGTAGGCCCTGCGCAGGACGCCTTTGTGCGTAATTTGGTTCCAAGTAGCGGAGCCCAGTTCGGGGTTGGTGGCAGCACTATCAATGATGAAACATCCCCCAAAACCCAGCGTTCCTTACCAACATGGCATATCATTTGTCCTGTCAGTTTTGCCGATTTCATTCATTGTAGTGAGAAAGCCGGAAAGCAGACAATTGCTGGGGAGAGAGAAAAAAAGAGCAAACGGGAACTGCGAAGGAGAGAAGTGAATGATGGGGTGACTAGGGAGGAGAGACAGCACAGAGATTCCTGTTATTCCCCTCCTCAGCTAAACACAAGCATACACTGGTGCAGAACGTAATAGAACGTAACATTCTGTGTGTGTAAGTGTATGTGTGTGTGTGTGTGTGTGTGTGTGTACTGTACAGGGGGTCGTGGCGGTAGGCTGATAATCCCTCCACGCCCCCAGGCAGTGGGGGCTCATTGTAGAGTACATTGAGTCTAATAGGAGCGGGCGCTGCAGTTGTACGCAGCTCTCTCTGCTCCCACTGTGAGAAGAGTTTTACATAATTAATGACTGTTGATGTTTCCCAGGTAGTCGCCCGGCAAATTCACTCCAGACTCGGCTGCCACCGTCGTTGGTTCCACAGAGAATGAGCGACACCAGAACAGACAGCTTACATTACAAGCATAAATAAGGCAATTTTGTACAGTGTCTTCAGACATTACTGTGAGGGGGGTTCAGGGCCGATGATTCGACTTGCTTCAGAGAAACACTCAGAAAGAGCTTTTCTATGTCTCGGGGTCTACAGAGAATTTGCGCTTGATGCGAGCAAAACAGCTTCCTTTAGTGTTTTTATAATTCTGTATGCCGTTAGAGACGCACAAATAGAAGCGCAGCACTTCTCAAGACAACAGTTGACGGCTCCAGACGGATGATCATTCATGTCTGCATGAACCGGTCTAATCTGAATGTCGATCTTAATACATGTGAGCCTGCTGGTCGGGGTTTGTGTGCTCCAGACCTCTGACAGACTGTTGAGGCCTCGGGGGGCCTGCACATACTGCTGGGAGGCAGTCCACATCTATACTGGAGCATGTTAAATTAAACATTTAAACACGACACCAAGGGAAGGCTATTTTTTACTGCTCTTGGCCCACTACTCATTATTAATTTGTAATAACCTTTAAGGCTTTTTGATGTCATACATATTTTACAGAGAGATATCACTCCCAGCCGGACTGGAGAGGGGCCTGTCGATGACAGATCACCAGAGTGCCACCCAAATGTGTCTTCATCTGCTATAATTAGGACCAGGTGAGGGTTAAGAGTGATCTTTGGACGGTGTGTGTGCATTTGTCTGTACACCAACTCACACACTAATGCATCAGTGCGATGATGACATGTCAGCACCCAAAGATTAAAAAGTGTAGTGGCCACAAAAGAGAGAGAGTAAAAAGGAGACTGGACAGGATGTTCCCCAAAAAAAAACGTCTTTCTGGCAGTGACCTGACCATCATTTTAAAAACCATATGAGTATTTATGAATGCCTAGTGTAAAGGAGTTCATTTAAAGCTGGGGGGGGGGCGTTAGAGTGCTGGCCAAGGCCATCTTGCTCCCACTCTGTTGGGAGGCCCTCCACGCCCGTTGGATGCCAGCCTAAAGCTCATGTACACTGGTGCCAACACGCCACTAAAAGCTGTAAAACAAATGAGCTCTGTTTGGTTAATGCACACTGATTGACCTCTGCTGCCAGGCATTTGATGTCATGATTGTAATGACCAGCTTTCGTGCCTGATGACTCATATACAATGTGACAGGCACGAGGTGGCATTTCAAATTGAGTGAATGAGGGCTAATCGGATGAGATCCCTATATCAGAAAGAGCCGAGGATGTTTTCTGACTCATATCTGATTAAATATCCAATTGTTAACATTTTGGCATTCAAATTGTGTTTAATATGTCTTAAAGGGTCGGTTCACCAAAATTACTGTCCCTGGTCTCCCTGTTCCTTACCTGAGACTCTACACCTGACTGTCCCTGGTCTCCCTGTTCCTTACCTGAGACTCTACACCTGACTGTCCCTGGTCTCCCTGTTCCTTTCCCGAGACTCTACACCTGACTGTCCCTAGTCTCTCCCTGTTCCTCAGTTCTTTCTGTCTCCTTTTCCTGTGACATAGTGTTGTTAGTATTTCCATTTTCCAGCATCCATTCTTATAAAGAATGTCATGATATGAGGACTTTTTGGCGTTTTGGTGTACTGAAAAAGGATTTTATGTCTGTTTTTATTTTCTCTGTCATTTTATCTGGGCAACAGCAACACAAATCTTTAACATCAGCTGTCTAAATATGAGTAAGATTCATAGGGTCACCACGCGGTCATATTATAACTATAAAATGATCTTGCATCCTCCACATAAATATTAACTTTCATCTGGGACAGAAGATATATATTTATCCTATATATATATATTTTTTAGTCACTGTTCCTGTTATGATTTTAGTGTATTGCTTTGTTTTCTGTTCCCCCTTCTGTTTTTTGGTTCTGTTTGTGTGCTAGTTTCCTCCCCGGTCTTGTGTTGCGCCTGTCTTGTGTTCCCTAGAGTGTCTGTAAGTTTGGTTTCCGGTTTTATTTTGATAGTCTGGTCTCTGTCGCGTCTTGTCTTCAGTTCTACTTCCTGTGTTTTCCCGCCTCTGTGATTGTCGTCCCCGCCCTGATTTGGTTCACCTGTTGTATCATCTGTTCCTTGTTTGCTCGTAACCTCTTGTATTTAACCTCTGTGTTGCCCTTGTCTCTTGTCAGATCGTTTTGTGTGTTGTCTGCTGTTGCGCCGTTCCTGTTGACGTCGTCTTCATTTGGACTCTTCCCTAACGTTATTTTTCGTCGTGAGTTTTTCCTCAGTTTTGTGTTCCTGGTTTTTGTTTTCCATTTTTCCCTTGGAAGTTTGGGATTTTTGGATTTTGGACTGTGTCTTTGCATTTTTGTATTTCCTTTTGGAGGCCTTGTTGTTTGTGGAATAAATCCTCAACTTACTCTCCTGCCTGCCTCTTCTCTGCGTTTTGGTCCTCCCTCCCTTGAGGCCTAACAGTTCCCTTATCTTTTACTGTGACTGTTATTGCCGCTCTTCATTTTAACCCCAACCGGCCCGTCAGACACCCCTTACCAAGAGCCTGGGTCTGTCCCAGGTTTCTTCCTAAAAGGGAGTTTTTCCTCGCCACGGTTGCTTGCTCTGGAGGGAACTACTAGGACTGTTGGGTCCATGTAAATTATAGAGTGTGATCTAGACCTACTCTGTAAAGTGTCTCGAGATAACTCTTGTTATGAATTGATACTATAAATAAAATTGAATTATTTAACTGCAGCAAACCTATTGATCTGCCACTTAGCATCATATTGAGTAAAACACAACCTGTAGATCTTCAACATTAACCTTAATATCAGTTAACACACAATAACATTAGGTTTACCGCCGTGATAACGTTAGTTGTATTGGGTGCATTTCTATCCAACAAGATATTAAACAAGCTTGAGGAAAAACTAAAACTAGGGCCTAAAATAGCCTTACTACATTCTACAACTAACGTTACTACCAGTATGTTCTTATTCTCTCCGGCGGTCTGCTGGACTTGTGTGTGTAAAGCAGGCAGTGGACCGAGGCAAGGGAGGGGGAGACAAATGTTTTTAAACTTAAAAAGCATTTTTGGGGGTTTGTACTTTAAGTATTTACAGATACATCATTATGTTATGTACAATACACAGCATGGTTTTTAATTTTATTTCTGGGGGGGGGGACAACCCCTGACCCCCTGGGGATTTACACCTATATGCTTTTATGGTATGTAGTTTGGGTTTTATTTTGTCAGGGTTCAAGACGTCAGTACGTCTCCATGTGACCGTTCATGCTAATTAGCTGTGAGCAGTTCTATCTAATACAGATTCATTTGACAAGGGCCATAAGAGGTAAAACTATACAGCTCATCAAAAGAAAAAATTATTTTTGTTTTGTCTAAGCACCTTTTGACTCCTTGGGCCCTTTAACTATCCAAGCGCACTGAATGAAGCGCATGGCACAGTTGCGTTTAAGGCATGTCCAAATCCACTTTTGCTAGTTTGATGGCAGAAAAAAAAGGTGTGTCGCACTACGCCGGGTGCAAGATAGGGCCCCTTAAGCGTGATTTATGCTTCTGCGTAAAATCATCACTGTGGCTACGTACTTAGGTAGGCAGAGACACGGACGCCACGCCGTAGCCTGACTTTCACCTTCCTCAGTTTGGTAGAGTTGCATTTCCTGGTTCTACATCTCCATAAACAACATGAAATCAAGGAGAGGGTTAACCTTTCCTGCTAAAGATTTCCCACCGTGGTCAGAAAGCACAGGGGAGACACTTTCTCTCACTATGCCTCTAGAGTCGGTACTCGCTCCAAAGCTAATCATATCACTCACACAATCACACACACATGCCGGCCCCGCTATTCTATTAAAGAGATCGACGCACACATCAACGCGCAAGTATACACTTCAGGTCACTTACGTAGGCTACGGCAAAAGCTCTACGTGTAGCCTCCCAGAACCATAACTCAAGCTTTAGATTCATCTTGCAGCCCCTTGCAGGGGGCCCTGACCTTGGGGGTTGGGAAACACTGATCCACATAACATACAGACAGCGAAGTCTGTGTATTATTCTTAGTAATTAGGTAAGAAATCTATCTCTTTTTCACCGCTGTGTTCTTCACAGCCATTGTATTAAAGTGGAGGTGGACATCTCATAGATATAAATATAGATATAAAATAAAACCAAAACTGTTAGCATGGTTAGTTGCCACTAGAGGTAAAAGAGAAGTATGCTTTTGATCATTTTTTATGAACAGGCCCTGTAAAGGAATTGCCAGGAATGTTATAGTTTTTGTTGCTTCATAATAACCTTTCTTCTTGTTACAACATTGTGAAGCAGACACTCAGGAGCGCCAGATCAATCTTAAGCAACCTCAGATACAACTCTTCAGTTAGCTTTATATATAGGAGCTGACTTCAGTGGTTATCTATTGGATGCTGAGCGTTACATAACCCTCCATATGCTCAGAGTGTAGGACAATTCCGTACGGGTTATAAATAAAGAAACCTGACGCACGGCTGCAGCCACTGTGATTTGGGCAAGTTCTCACATGGGATGTCATAGTTCTGCAGTGCTAGCCCCACTGCTATTTCAGGCTCTGCCTCATTAGAACATCCGCCGTGAGTGAACAAAAAAAATAAAATACAGACTCTACAAAAGACATTTCATTAGGGAAGAGAGAGCAGAAAGAGAGAATGTCTGCATTCTCCATGCTCAATGCATTACTACTGTACATTAAAGGCAGATGCATTGTGACACACACACACACACACACACACACACACAAACACACACACACACACACACACACACACACACAAACACACACACACAAACGCGCGTGTAGCCAGGTATTCCACAGTATACAGAGTGCTACAGAGTTCTGTGTCTCATGGTCCCACAAGGAGGAGGTCTGCACAGCAAGCCTTTTTGACAGGGGCCCAAACACGCAACCTGCCACAATTACCCCACAGCCACAGCCTTCAGCAGGGGGGAGTGAGTTTGTGATTGTGAGTGAGGGAGGGAGGGTGAGGGACGGGACACGCCATTATGCATGTAAGTGTGACTTCTTGCATGAATGAGAGGGGAGGGAGTGAAAAATACACATTACTGCGTGCCTGAACCAGCCTCTGTCATCTGTGTGTGTGTGTGTGTGTGTGTGTGTGTGTGTGTGTGTGTGTGTGTGTGTCAGAGCGCGCCTGTAGAGGCCCTTTCACACCACTGGCTAATTTAGTAAGGGAATAGCTGGCTGTCCTTCAGGTGAATGGACAGAGATTGGTCTCAATATGAGATGTAATAAAACAAGCCCATCACTGGATCTCACCGCACCTTCGGCTGTCCTTCACATGTCTCGCCAGAAGGAGACACACGCCCACACACACACACACACACACACACACACACACACACACACACACACACACACACACACACACACACACACACACACACACACACACACACACACACGAGCCCTCCAAGGTTTGCTATCTTGAAGAAGACCATCAAATTGTATTACTTTCTCAGATATTTTAGCCTACATTCTATTGAGTTACTTATTTATATTTATCACCACGGACGATATCTAAAAAGAGTTCACTGCATGAGCAGTATGTGAATATGGCATAAACATTATCTGATTACATTGCCTCATTACATTCCTGAAATCCTGGTTTAATCCTGGTTCTACCATGTAAGCACTTAACTTTAACTTTGTTTTGAAAAATCCAAATGCAAATAAAGTATATTATTAAAATTATCATTATTATTATACATTGATACAATATTAACATAGGGGTTGACTCCGACCTGCGGCCCTTTGCTACATGTCATTCCCCCCTCTCTCTCCCCTTTCATTTCTTCAGCTGTCCTGTCAAATCAAGGCCTAAAAATGCCCAAAAAATCTTTACAAAAAATAAAAAAAATTAAAATAAAATATGCTTCCTGCATGTTCACTCCCCCAGACACCTGTGTCTGTGTTGTGTCTCCTGTATACAAACAGTGCCTCTCTGTAAGGATGGAGCATGGTCGAGCCTGACTCTACATGTCCTCCCGTATGGCTGCAGCTGACTGTTGCTCCTTCCTGCCTACTGCTAGCATGCAGGGCCTGGTGACCAGCAGCGTTTTCCCTTTGGCTGTCCCCTCGGCCCCACTCCAGAGTGGGCCCCTCACTCCAGAAGAAGAGCTAGAGCTCTCCCACTAAATCCACCGAGACCCAATTACAGGGACTGCAGGAGAAACCACGAGGAGATGCAAAGTAACTTTGCTTTAATTGAGGATGTGTTTAACACTCCCCTCAGGCCACCGTGGCCACTTTATGTCACAGATGAAACACAGAGCCCTGCAGTGGGACTTTAAAACACATATCTGTTTGTGACAAAGGCAAAGAACAGTCTGATGTGTGGTGCTTAGATATATGAGGGCAGTGGCCGGGTGTGATTTAGGACATCGTTCTTCCAGTGTAGAAATACGAATAAAACAAGCAGGTCTATTAAAAGTGTAAAAACACATTTGATTTGCGGTGAAGAAGCAACGCTTTAATGTGGTATGTACATCAGAAGCGGTGCGCCCCTCCCTGGCAAGAGAGTTATTTCACTTGCAGCTGCTTGTTTTAATAGAGCCACATGCTAATTAGTATTGTAGTTAATCCCATATTACAGAGACCCAAACTGTCAGGTCAAATTATAAACAATCGGTCCTAATGTTCGTGCATGTGACATTTGGAGCTGCTATCTCTTCAAGCAAAATGTTCCCTAGGTACTAATTGGCCTACTTTACGCTGTCTTTCTTTGAATTGCCAGTTTCTTTATCATTAAGGATATTAGCCTTGACAAGCAACATCCCATATACCATAGACCCACTAAAACTGTAGAGGAGCTGCATCTTCTTTTTTTTGCAGAGGGACAGCAAAAATGGGAATAAGTGATTCACTCTAGCATGTATTGCTGTGAGATCTACCTTCATGGGATATTAAATACAATTTGTAAGAAGAATAAAAGTTCAAACACTTAGCCAGCAGCAAAGTGAGAGTAACTTTTCTCCGCTTGCATTATTTAAGATAGGCTCCATCATTTTATCAATCTATCGATCTCTCAGCAGAAAGATGAAAATGGAAAAATAATGAGGCCGGTGAATGCTGTGTAAAGAACATCAATGTGCAAAATTTAATTATCTGTGCTGGAAAGAAAAAGGAAAATGTGTCGGCTGTTTTCTAAAACTAAAAAAAAAAAAAAAAAACAAGAAAAAAAAAGTGAAAAAAGGAGCAGTTCATATTTTTCCCTCTCTGCATATTTTAATTACCAGATCAATCATAACTACGTACTGCAGTACTGCAGAGAAAAGAAAATTGCAAGTCTAAATGAAAAACAATAGCTTTGCTTTAAAGTCTTCGCTCTTTTGAAGTCTAAATTAAAATTTCAGGTGCCTTAACAAGAGCCTTCTTCAGAAAGTTATGATATTTAATTAGCATGTTTAGATTTGGCTGAAATTAAACTCCACAGCCAAGCATCATGTGAAATGAAGACTGGTATTCCCGGCGTCAGCGAGAATGGGGGGGGAGGTGAACAGAGGGAATTAAATCACTTTAGCACATGGGGGCTGTGTACCCTCTGACAGAAGCTCATGTTCTTTTGACTTGTGCTGCCACTGGCTTGATCTGAGGCTGGCTCTTGGTGTTCAATGGAGCACAGAAACAACTTTGCTCTCTGGCTGTCTGTGCAGCTCGGAGTCTGTGCCTGAAATCAGAGCATTGCGCCGCAGAACTGGCGGAGCAGCTCTCCCGTTCCGCCTTTTCCTCCTCACATGAGCTTTTCCTGGTTGTACGAGCGCTGATGTTTATTTCTCCTGGCATGTCCTCGCCGGCACTGAGCCACCGATTTCACACATTTTTATTGGCTAATTTGACTGTGCTCTTGCCAGCAGCTGAGAGTGAGCCAGGAGTCGGAGAATCTCGGAGACAGAGCTACTGACGGCTAGTGTTGCCGCTCTGGGACCTGAGCCTGGAGGGAGCAGAGGAGGGAGGCTCTCACCTGTCTCATAACAAGTAGTTGACCATTTTAGACTGAGGCGAGCTCGCTCTCTGAAAACGGCCTCTTAGATTAGTTACTGTCTGCTACCAGCGAGTGTCTGTTTGGCGAGGGGTCAGGAGGGGAACGTGATTGCCTGTCTCTTAAGGAGACAGGGTTTTAGAGGAGCGGATGTACACCCAGCTAGATGACCAATAGGAGCGGTGCACTCGGTGCTGTGCGTGCGTCCATCCTCAAACATGGCTAACATTTGCACAGCAGCGGCAGTCAGGCGTGACGTCTCCAGGCTCTGAGGTTTGTGCTGTCAGGACGGTAGAAATTAAACCTGGCACTGCAGAGCAGAATGTGCTGAAACTCATCAATTCCACATGGCTAGAGAGCCAAGTGCCTATTTATAACATCGCCCCCTTCTTTACCTGGTGTGCATCCCTGGCTCTAAACACGCATCCATAATGATGAATACACCCAACCGGGATGCTCCGACAGGGCATCAGTCAGGACAGGAAAACAAACACGCCAACACATACACACACCATCAGATCACGGCACAGCAGAGGAGGGATAAGACTGACACTGTGAAGGCTGATGGAAAGGTTGAGGCGTCTCAGCATAAAAACACCCAGCAGAATCACAGCGATCAGTCACAGGCGCAGGAAACAAACACGGGCAGTCAGAAACATTAAACTTCTTCAAAAGGCCCAATCTGGAGCTGAAATATGGCGCACCACTGTTGAATCACCGCCACCCAAATACTGTTTTTCTTTTATGTAGTCATTAACTAAATTGATGACACTTCAGTTTAACAAGTTACTGTCTGAGCTTCTGAGAAACAGACTGAAGGCACAACGCTGACAACCTCACAGATGGATACGGTGGAGATGGGCTCATACATAGGCTGTGGACTTGTTTTGGTCGTACGGACACGCAAGGTTTTCCAGAAAAAAAGCTGCATGTGTCTACGTCAATGTACGGACCATCGTGGCTGCACGACTGGTACAAGTCGATTTAGACAATACATAACTAACACGCTAACACCGATGACCTGCCGATGTGTCTGAAGGTAAATATGGTGCAAATGTGAGAGAGTAGATGTGATGTGAGCACTTTTAGAATATGATTTGAGAGCTTGTAAAAAAAATCTGTACTCGTAGATGCGATGTGAGCACGTGTAGAATATAATTTGAGAGCTTGTAGAAAAAAAATCTGTACTCGTATTTTATTTTCCTTCACTTTTCCAGTACAACCACAACTCAGTGATTACAACCCCTAGAATCTGTCGCTGCAGCGTGCTCTCTCGCATCACACAGCGGCGAGTCTGCACTCTCAACTTTTGCAACACTTCTTGCGATACATTTGGTGCAAAACTAATTTGTACCTGTGGACTTAGTCTGTGGAGCTCTGGGCCAATAGGACGGCTGAGGTCGGCAGGGTTTCTATCGCCAGATGAGGGACAACTCTGTCCGCCTTATTTATGTAGCATGAAAGCTAGCGTTAGCTAACTAGCAGCCAGCCAAATAAAATTGAATTGATTTTAAAAGGCGCTGAAGTTGCCTGCTTTCTTCTCGACGAGTAATTCTGCCTATTTGTGTAAATTCAAAGTTGTATAGTTGCTACTTGCTTGGCTAACTATAGCATGGTTGTGCATAATTGTAGAACAACGTCTAGGATGAAAAAGGATTGTCTACCTTGTACCATAAATGTAATCATATGTGTTTGTGATTTCCCTGGCAGACAAATCATGTCATGTGCAGTTGTAACACAGACCAGCTACAGGTAGAACCGCTGCGTGTAAACGATGGCGATACTAAGAGCTAATCTCTGTTTCATTGACACTGTTCATACTGCTCAGAGAAATATATTAAAAACACAAACCTCCGTTGTTTCTCTACTATGCTGTAAACATCGCCTCACATTATTAATCTCGTACAATACACAGAATAGCACTGGTACTTACAATAGCACTGAGAGTTTGCTAACATTAGCTTGCATATGTTTGGGAAACTGATAGCTGATGTTAGCAATGAAATGGTACCAAAATAACTTTATTATTACACTGGAACGCGCTCTCATGGACGCTCATTTTGCATTTGGCCACCGTAGGAGTTAAAACGCGCTCGGAATAGGAGGGGGTAGAAAGTAATATTCAGTTGGTTGTTATATACAATTTCACTGCTAAATGGGAGCAAATCTTACGCAAAGTAGCTTTTTTGTAAAAGTCCCATGGCCTGAAAATTTCCCCAAGCCTGCCTATGGTCCCCCAGTAGATAGAAATGGTGATAGGTGTAAACCAAGCCCTGGGTATCCTGCTCTGCCTTTGAGAAAATGAAAGCTCAGATGGGCCAAACTGGAATCTTGCCCCTTATGAGGTCATAAGGAGCAAGGTTACCTCCCCTTATGACTTCAGATATGGTATTAGGGGACTACTAAGGTCTATATAAAAGAGACTTCAGATACAGTATTAGGGGACCACTAAGGTCTATATAAAAGCATCCAAAGAGCACCATGTCATGGGAAGTTTAAGAAGTAACGAGTAATGAGCAAACACTACTTTTTTAAAAGTAACTTCTCCAACACTGCTAGTAAATGCACTGAAGAGAAGTTTTGCGGGGCGGGCAGCAGCTGAGGTGCATGTGACTGTGTCACGTAAAAAAATAAGCAACGTATATTTGGCAAAAAAGTACCCAACTTTAAATCAGTCAAAGGAAGCGATTAGTCGGTCCGCCCATCCGTAGCTTATTGTTTATCTGTATCCAATGTCACTCCCTATTTATCACATTTTCCCCTTTGTCTTTGTACATTTAGTGGAGCTTCGAGATCAGTGACAACCCTTTGCTCATGTCGAAACACTTGTGATACCTGTTAATGCATTAGCTCACTTTAAAAGTGAAAAACAAACTGTGTCAATAAACAGTTATTAAAACAAGTAACTGAATATAAAAAGAATTGTAAATTGTCTGCTGAATGCTTTTCTGAGTCTGCCTTTCAGAAAAGCAGATAGACTGGGATATTTGGTCATTTGTCAGTGTATGTACTTTGGCATTGAATGAGAAGAAGTATCAGAGGTAAGATGGACAGCCGTACAATATTTGATCCAATATTTAGCGTTCCAATATTTAGCTTGCTCTCCTTTGACTAATCATAATCCATAAAAGCCAACTTTAAAGTAATAAAAACAGTTTAAGAACAGAAGTGCACTGAGTTTGGGATAAAGCAGCTTTTCTGTACTGATGTGGAGAAAAGGCGAGGACATTCACCCTCTGGAGATGCAGAGGACGTAAAAGACTTAAAGAAGGTATTATCTAATGTCCAATTACACTCCCCCACACACACACACACACACACACACACACACACACACACACACACACACACACACACTTCCCCTGCTCTGTCTCTCTCTTCTCTCCTTACCTTCCTGCCTCCCACCATGCATCCTTCTCCTTAGTATGAAGAGGACACAAGAGATAAACCAGGAGCAGAGAGCCAGTGGTTTACATGGCCCTGGAGCCCATTATGTTCCCCACAATAGGCTGGAGGCCTGGACGTGCTTTGAATAGGTAATGGCGTGGAGATCCTGGGCCTGGCCTGCTGCTCAATGAGCCTGAGACAGCCGAGCAGGAGACAGGCATTAGGGATACCTCGTCAGCCAGGTCCGGAGCAGTCTGGCCATAGCCAGGGGGGAGGCAGGGGAGGATGGGAGAATAAGAGTGAGTGAGAGGATAGGAAGGTGTTGTAAATGCCCCTTACATAAGGTAGGGCAAGAATACTAACACAAAGGTAATATTCACAGGTAACTGTAAGGCAGGGATCTGGTTTATTGGCACAGGAATATGGGCCTATAATGTACAATATACATCAACACTAGCTTGATTTAAAAAAACACAAACAAAAACCCTATGCAGTGGAGAAGCAGCTTTTGTATTACACTGTATGACTGCTGCTCACTTGTTCCGATCCCATCTTCCCAAGTTAGCCATCTACTCAAGCAATCTGTACCTAATAACCGCGAGGTTTAGCCCATGATGAAGATCTGTCTTCATTGAGCTGGAAAAGCTGTAGTGTCGCCGAGCATTTTTCCTAACGGCGCAGTCCCTCATCTATGAAAGTGCCATAGAGGCCCTCAGACAATTAGGCAGGGAAAAGCTTTATGACCGTTAGACTCACTCAGCGAGCGGCACTCTCACCGCCAGCACCGCCAGGAGCGCTGGCTCGTGCAGAAAGGTAATTACGGAGCCTCTCATAATGACACGGAGGAAGCTTGCGTCATAACACCCACAGCCTTTTATCATAGCGCCGTAATTAATTATCATCCTTTTACTCTTTGATTCATTCCACTATTCATAACATATTCATACATTCAAGAGAAATTATCATTTCCTTCAGGAATTAATCAAAAAGGAGGAAGAACTGGTCGTCTCTCGATGGATGATCAAAGACGGTGTTTGCTTCCTCGCTGCATGGCGGGCCAGTTCAGGGCAGGGCACTGTGGGCTCTGAAACGCTCAGCTGCTCCATGACTCTGACTGGCCACAGCATCTTGCAAGATGCTTTACACCACTAGATTTAGGTTGAAATCACAGCTGCAGACGTGCTGATAAATGAGACATGTGACTTTTGTCGTACATTATCCCTTATTTCTCCAACATACTGTCTGACAAGGTAGATGATTAAAAAACAAAAAACGGATAGAACATACATTTGCATATGTCTTCTTTCTTCCTGAACATGAGACGTCAGTCACATATAGGTGGGAAGCAGCAGCCATTTTGCGATCTCTTTACTCAGTTTCATGGACTTCAGAAATAAGCTGCTGCATAGTCACAGTACCTGCCGTGCTCTCATAGAAAACAAGCAACAACAACATACATAAAAACATCATCTTCCCCCACATCATCACTTCCCAACCTCAGGGGAAGAAATGGCACAGTTAGACTCATAAACAGGTGTCCACCGGCCCCCAGTGCGCAGCACTTTAATAGCTGTTTGATGTTTTTGATGTCTAGTCAGCTCGATCGTACCTTGCTGCTTGATAATGAGGGCCAATAATGATTCCTGAGCTTGAGGGGTTAATGGTATGTAGCCGGCAGAGCTGCTAATTACACATTACAAACTATTTATCAGAATCTCCATCTGCGCAAGCACCACAACTCTCATTGTGCACGCTAAATTACTCCACGGATTATCATTGTAAAGCAAGTTTCAGTAATTAGGGACCCGTACTGCTGTTTTCATTTTCTAAGAGCACCAAACGGCATCAAGAGGAGAGAAGAAAAATAGAACGACTGGTTAATTTGGGCCTGATATTAAGATTGGTACGGGGCAGATGTGAGGAGGAATCTGCCTCTCCCGAAGAGAAGAGAAGAAAAAGCTACCAGTATGCAAGAAATCCGTCACTGTTGTGTTTTTTTTTTCTCCCCCGCCCCACAAAGGTTTATCCTAAAGGGACTTTATACGCTTAAGTGAGAGGGAGGTGTAAATTGCATTGAGAAGCACACATAGTCTTGGCAAGACTCTGTGAAGACTGCTGTCTGTACGTTCAGATGGCAGCGAGCACTTGTGTGAAAGTTGTGTGAACAGTGCGGTCCAACGGACCCGTCTCTCCAGCGATCGCTTATTTGAGAAATAACTGTCATATCCCTCAGCCCCAAAGGTGCGCCTGAGACCATGGAGACATGTACCATCTCCTCTTCTTCTCCCCGTAAATTTTTATTAAAATTACCTTCATTATAAGACAGTGTTCATTATAAAACCAAAAAACGCCGGTCTCCCAGGGCCCCGTGGATTAATAAGGACAGCGGTGTATTTTAAGCCGTAAACTCAGCTCCTCACTGTCCTTAATCTCCTTCCTACTTCACAAGGCCAAATTAACACCTCTCCTCAGCTCTGACGGGACCTCATTAGCAAACTTCCAGGGAAAGAAAGAGGAGAGCAGAACGAAAAAAGAGGAGAAGAAGGAGGGAAGCGACCAATGACAGCCACCAGCTCTGGGATTAACCCTTTCTCCTCCTCCAGCTCAGAAAAAAAAAAAAAGTAGGTCGGCAATGTGTTTCTAATCAGTCGCCTGGTTAGCGATAATTAGAAGGCGAGATTGGACGGGAGTAGGAAGAGGAAGTGGGTGGGGAACACTGAAATGAAAAAGAAAAGAAAGAGAACCTGTCACGTCGCAAACACTTCAAAGGAGCCGACTTCTCCTTTAGAAGTGGCATGATGAGGGTCCAAATACCACAAGGCACTCCTCTGGGCCTCCGTAAACTGGGAGGGGCAGTGTGGAAGCAAGGACCCAGTTCTTTCTCACATGTATGCATCCTCAGTCTCTCACACACACACACACACACACACACACACACACACACACACACACACACACACACCGCCAGGACTATCGTTCACCACCTGTATAGTGCAGCTGCAGGGGAGCCTTCGTCTATCCCAAACCACACAGCCAAACAAGCCCATCCAGCTCCACCTTCTCTCCACGTTGTCGTCGTCGTTTCCCCCCCCCGCAGCAGCAGGTCCAGGTCCCACAGCTTACACCGAGGTCGCGCAGACTACTGCTGGGTAAAGTTCACAAGCCTCCGCAAGCTGTTTGACATTACCAATAAGGTCAAAGTGTATCAGAAAACACCAGAGGATTATATTATTATGGTGTGCCGAGTTGCTCACTGCACCTCAAGATATAAAAAAAAAAGAAATAGCCGAGGCTTTTATTTATTTATTTATTTTATTTTTTCAAGCTGGCTTACTTATCAAAATGTGCAGAACATAAGCTTGTGGAAGTTACACAAGAGAGACCAAGAGGTACCCAGAGAGGCCTACAGCTAACAAGAAAAAAAAAAAAACTCATCGCTCATTATCAGCCATCTATTTTATCTACTATGAAACATCTCTAGACTCCCAGTTGTCAGACATCAATGGTGCTTAAATTAATCCTGTGGGCTCCTGTTTGCACAATAAAGACATGGAAGGGTGCTTCTGATTTTTGTGCGACTTTACAGTTAGAGTAATTGAATTAGTGCACAAATCAACCACAGAGTATTGCGTATAGAGTGTGGTACTGAAGAATGTGATCGCTCCTGCCAGGGAACACGGCTGCTCGGGCATAGTCAATTATAAAGCGTTAAAAAAGAATCTGCCAATAATCACTTCCAAGAGAAGTGAACAATCCATGCTGAGTGTTCTCGTGTTTACCGATGATAGGGCTTTCAGGTTAGCGCTGAGCGGGAGTGTGGAGGGAGAGCGAGCCTGGAAACATATTTGTGGTATCATTTCCATAAGCCTTTGCTTTGCGGACCATAACGCAGCTCACAAATGTGATTTATGACCTTGGTTTAATGGCTGGAGCAGAGTCTTGGTAGGTATCAGATGACTTTTTCAATATGGCGACGTCAGAAGGGGGCATGGTGAATGCACCATAACAACAGGAAATGAGGGCTTGTCTCAGCCAAGAAAATATGAGAAGCCCGATATCTGATCATCTAATGGCAGATAGAGGCTACTTCACTTTGATAGAAAAGGCATCAGTCAATAAGCACCAGATGAGCGGCAACACAAAAAGTATGCCATGGATCGCTCGTCCTATCTATCAAATCACTCATTCCAGAGGCACACTGATCTGCACTGGTCAATGTGCATATGATATCCAGCAGCAATGTCCCGCGTGTCAGTAAATTAGAATGTGGAGCAGAAAGAGCTTCGATCATCAATAAAAATGCTACGAAGCGGTTTCCAGACTCTGTTTTATTCTGCAGAATCTGTTAAATGTGTTATATATCTGTGAATTGTGACTCACCTGGGCCTGGAAACTCTTGAGAACAGGTGCCACCATCTCCCGGACTTCCTGTGTACGGACCAAAAAAGTAAACTCAGTATCAGCATTTTCTATTTTGCAGATGTTCCACCTGTTTAGGACTCAGACTGGGCCGGATGAGGCCCAAACATCGGGGAAGAAGACTGAAAAGATTTAATGTTAATGAATTCTCTCCATAGCTCCTTTCACGCTGCACGCCTGTGTGTGAGTGAGGTATGTTGCTATGGGCTGTGGGTATTAGTGGTTAAAACCTAAAAGAGTTTGAGTGGGCATGTTTGAAAAGTGGGGCTTTCCAGTAGCTTGCGTTAAGAGCTCAGAGATCCAGAGTTGTGCGAGCTCCCACAGCCTCAGGTAAGGGGATTGTGCTGCCAGTGGGGACAGCCTGATCCTGCCTTAAACGCCTGTATTATACTGACAAGATTACAGCCCCACACTACATACTCGGGCTGAGATAGACAGGCGGCATAGCCACAGCAAATAGCCCAAGGGCTCATTTATAAAAGAAAAAAGAAAAATATTCTCTTTGACTTGGGCTTAGATGTCAATTGATGATCATTTCAAAGAAGATGATAAAAAAAGGACAAAATCATATCACTATCATTCATAGATTTAGCTTTTCATGTATTCAGTTCAATCCACCCTAATTGCCATTATGCCTCACAAAAGTAAGGTGGAACGAGGTCTTGGCACATTCTAATACACAACTGCCAATGTGGTTTTAAAATGGTAGTGTAGGCCTACATCATAAAAGAAATAATGATGCACACAATAGTATTATTACTGTATTAACGATAATACAGCAAGCATATTCATGGATCCAATGTCGTTCATCAGGTCAACACATGTTTACTTGGGGGACAGAAGCAAAGGTGTTGCTTGTAAAAGATTTTCTCAGTTTAGTATTAACTTTAGTGATGATGAGTCCTGCTCAGGGAGGTGGAGTGCAGGAGGATACAACTCTAAGTAGCACCATTTGCATTTACTATTTACAACTTTTACAACTACTAGTTGTTCTTGTATTAGTTCAATCGGCCATTTATGTTGGACAAAACTGTGTTTTGCATTGCTGATCAGGTGGAGGGGTGCATATGGCGGTGAAGGGAGTGGAGAACGTTGAAGAATAGATTCATATTTTTCAAGTCTGTCTAAAGCAGTACTCACATGCCCATATGTACACTGAACGAGTTACAGTAGTTACAGTATTTGTACCTCCTGTTCGTACTGGACACCCTTTTTAAAGTGGATGGCACCAGAATCCAGTGACCTTTTCTGTGCTGATATGCATTCTAAAGTTCAGCTGGAGATAATATTCAGAGTTGGACAAGGTTTATTTGCCAGGCTGCAGCAGAGGGAAAGTAACACATTTTGTACCAACACATTTCATTTTGGAAGATATCTACTTAATTTGGCCAACTCAGACAGCTGAAGCCTCTTATTTATTACTTTGGGCTGAACTTTAGAATGAATGTTTGCAAAGAACGAGGACTGTGGATTTTGTACCTTATCTCTTTCATTGGAATAAGAGAAGGATCTTTTCCCAGCCAACACAGGCAAAAGGAACAACTACAGCAATCAAGAACTCTTACATAATCTAGTGTACATATAGGCGGGTGAGCATCGATTTGAGTTAATAAAAAAATGCTAAGAAATTCTTTAAAGGTAAATGTGCTGTATGTATATAGTGCTTTTCTAGACTTAATGACTACTCAAAGCGCTTTTACATCATACAGGATCCATTCAACATTCACACACATTCATACACTGTGGCCAAGGCTGCCGTACAAGGTGCCACCTGCTCATCAGATAAACACTCACACACATTCACACTCCGATGGCGCAGCATCAGGGGCAACATCAGTGTCTTTCCCATGGACACTTTGACATGGGACTGCAGGGCCAGGGATTGAACCTTAGGCAGAGAAATCAAGCCAATTACAAAAGATGTTGCCTGTGCTCATTACTATTCATGAGCTCACCCAGTTGTGCTGGGTAAAGGATGCTGATTGCCAGGCTTTCACTGGCTAGCTGTTAGCCAGTCAGAGTCAAGCAGCTTAGCTCGTTGAATATTAATGAGGCACAAATCGAGCTGAGTCTTCGTGCAGGCTATCTATACCAAACTAGAATGGCTTGAAACAAGGTAACCAAGGTATTTATTCCGCAAAAAATGTTACAGAGTCCATGGTAGAACTTCAGACATTACCACAAAGTAATGAAATACGTGTGGCAGGGCACCTTTAAAATGTAAAAATACAAGTACAGTTTCCTTTTCTTTGTACTCATTTTCTACTGTGCATTTATCAATTTTTTAATGTAATAGTCATGTTGGACGGCCGGTGTCTTCATCAACATTCATGAGATTGTGTTTAGTCAGAGTCCTGTTCCTTATGGGTTTCCAGAGACACCTGTTCCTGTTACACCACAGATATTTGGAGAAAGTCAACATCAGCTGCCAAATCAGACACCGTGTTAAGGTTTTCTCTTTTTTTTTATAAAGTGACGCTTTAGCTTTGAAATTGTAAGTAAGCAGCAAAAGTTGTGAATACCTTTTGAGCCCCCCGGCCTCTCAACTCACCCAGCCAGAGGCTAACGCTACTGCAAGACCACAGCATTTAAATATTAACTGCTTATTATTTCTTTCTTTTTACAAAAGAAAGAAATAAAGAAATAATTCAGGCATTTGAGGGGGCTGAAGTAGCAGCAGTGACACAGATAGCTGATACCTGCTGAAGTGTGTGTGTGTGTGGGGGCATGCTAGACTCACCTCAGGGACATTTCTCTTGAACTCCCTGCTCAGCTCTACCAGGTGCTTGTGGGAATGTTCGCTCTCCTCTTGTCGACCAGCCAGCTCAGACGCCACAGAGTTTAGCTCCCTCTACAAAACACACAAAAAAGAGAGAGAAACGGTGAGAGGAGGAGAATGGAGAGAGACGGCACTTTAGGGAGCCTGCCAACGCTCATCCAGTAAAGCTTAGAGTGTACATAAATAAAAATACACTGCTGAATATTAACAATGTAATCCTTCATGATCTCACAGCAGTAATACTTACAGCTAGCCCTGGCCCATAAATAATTAAGCCCAAATAAATCCAATGCCTACAGTAGCAGAAGGCCTTTTAGATAATCAGTATTTGAAATAATCAATACGCTTGCAACGGCTATAGAGCGCCAGTGAGGGAGTGGGGCGAGAGGAGGAGAGAGAGAGAGAGAGAGAGAGAGAGAGAGAGAGAGAGAGAGAGAGAGAAAGGGGAGGGAGGGTGAGTCACGTGTAAAGACCCAATAACCTGACATACACCCCTGCAAACAAATAGAGCTTCCTTCTAAAACGAAGGGCTGTTTTTTAAAGCCCGGCCAAGACCTGATTCAAACATACAAATGCCTCGCTTGCTGTCTTAATTACCACCGGTCAGATCTATTTTCAGCCTCTTTCCAATCTCTCTCCCATCGCCTGCACCAATCTTTATATTGACCTCGCACAGATTACCGATACAGGAAAGCAGCCTCCATAGCTTTAACCAAATTAGCCTTTTGCTACAACAGCAGCCTTAATCGCTATTCCATTAATGTCTCCTCACATTGGTTCCTTACATGTCTGTGTTATACGAAATGAGAGCTCCACCCCGGCAACATGTCTGATCCACTATTCAAAGCTGTCTGTGTAGCAAGCCCTTCGTCAGAACCTTGCATTCATGCTGGACTCAGCTGCACCACATGCCATCCACAAATCCAATAGTATCGATCAGTCATCCAATTCCCGGCTCTTTCAGCAAACAGGTGGGGGTGGAAGGAAAAGGAAAACAGATTCTAACTCCACTCTCCAGTATTGAGCAGCGATGGAACAGACAACTGTACATTCACCTCCTCTTCATTTTGACTGCGATTCTCTAATTGATGAGGATCTTCTCTTGTAACTGCTGTGTTACAATAGAAAAGTGGAGTAGGGGATTCAATTACCACTGCGATTTTATATATGACGCTGGCAAATTAAATTGACTGCGTTTTAATTAATCTGCAGTCTTACTTAAAGGCAATTTAATAAATCATCACACAAGGAAAAAAAAAGAGAAAATGGAAGGGTGAAACTTCAACAGTGGTGGCCTCGTGGGATGGTGGCAGCCTGTCGGTCAGAGAAGTGGCCCGTTAATTGAAGGGCTGCTGGTTCAAGTCCCTGGATTGAAGAGTCAGAAAGTGGTTCAAGTTGGACTGAGTGGGGCGCCTGGGTAGCTCACCTGGTAGAGCTGGCACCCATAAATAGAGGTTTACTCCTCAATGCAGCGGCGACAGGTTTTACTCCAACCTGGGGCCCTTTATTACATGTCATTCCCTCTCTCTCTCCTTTCAAGTCTAAGCTGTCCTATAAGGCCTAAAATGCCCAAAAAAATAATCTTTAAAGTCAGACTGAGTGTAGTCGGAGGTGAGATGCAATGCTATAACCCTTATATTTCTACTGGCAACAATGGATTAACACTGTAGTTTTAAAGCGCCCATATTCTGCTCATTTTCAGGTTCATAATTGTATTTTGAGGTTGTACCAGAATAGATTTACATGGTTTCATTTTCAAAAAAAACTTTTGTTGTACTGCACATTGCTGCAGATCCTGTTTTCACCCTGTGTGTTTATGTCTCTGTTTTAGCTACAGAGTGAGACATCTCATATCTATACTATCTTTGTTGGGAGTCACACATGTGCAGTAGCTAGGTAAGATCACATCAGCTAGATAACTCTATCTCCAACTTTGGCCAGTACAAGGCAGGATTAGCTGGGAAACATCTACTTGTGGAATACCTGCAGAACAGGGACATGGAAGTAGTTCTTTTGTAGAGTATGGTGAACTAGTGTGTGTTAGCGCTAGCATGCTACTGTTAGCCACCTCGTCTTGGCTAGTGACGTAGAAAGCTGTGCTGATTTTGAACAGCTTACCCGGAAACTGAAGGCAGAAGACGTTCGGAAATCGTCCAGTGGTGCTTATAAGTTTACATGCCCATGCTTAAGTTGACTAAAAAGCGGAATAAAAAAATCCTCTTTTTAAATAGATCTTAATGCCTAAATTTAAAAAAAGGAAAAATCCAACCTTTTAAGGACACCAATTATCTTTGTGAATGAATAATGTATTGTAAGTAAATAAATGTTCTTCCTTAAAATTCAGGGGGCATAAGTATACACACCCCTATGTTAAATTCCCATAGAGGCAGGCAGATTTTTATTATTAAAGGCCAGTTATTTCATGGATCAGGATACAATGCATCCTGATAAAATTCCCTTGGCCTTTGGAATTAAAATAGCCCCCCATCATCACATACCCTTCAACATACATAGAGATTGGCATGGGATACTTTCCATAAAATCATCTCTCAATGCAAATCAAACCAGCTATTAGTCTAACTGAAATAAAACAATGCCAATCTCTAGCTTGTGGAGACGGGCATTTAAAATGAGCTTAAACTATAAATGCTGTGCGGCATTGGTTTATGTTACATATGTGTGCTTGTACAAATACACGCTGAGCAAAGCCATGGTGCTGCTGCAAAAGCGCCTCAGGAAGGAACTTGTTTTGGTGAAACGTGGAAGTTCAAAGATTGTTTTAGTCATCAACAGAAAACTCAGATTGGACAGATAGTCTAGCTAGCTGTCTGGATTTACCCTGCAGAGATCTGAGGAGCAGTTAACCATAGTCCTCAGAAATCCACCAGAGGTTAGAATTACAACACAAAGAAAGCGTTAAGTATTGGCAGAATGTCTGGCGGCACCGGAAGTGGAAGTGGAACATCGTGTATATAGACTAATAGCTAGCTAACCTGAGCTAGCTAACCTGAGCTAGCTAACGTTACAGTGCTCGTCCATGAGTATGCTTCCTTCTGGTAGAAAGAAAATAGTTCCTACATGATACTGCCCACAACCAGAATTATGGATTATCTTGAGTAATTGGGTCATGATTTCTGAAAAGAGACAATGCTGTTGAATTTTTCAATGTATATTTTATCTGAACTTATAGCTCCATATAGCTGAGTGCCATCTAGAGAAGGCTCTCTACAGGCAATATCTCCAACACTGGGCAACTCACACTAAAACAATCTACATTGATAAATAGCATTATAGGTAAGAGGGAGAATATGTAGGCCTATATTTTATCTTGGGGAGAACTGTCCCTTTAACAGGAATAAATAGTGCATTTGATGGGGACTATTTTCAACCACGGATGGATACACATTTGGATTAATAGTGAGTAGGCTATTTACAGCACCAGGAGGATGTATGTAAAATTGATTCAAAATAAACTGCAGTGTCTGTGATCATCGTATGTCACCCTGGATAGTTTGGCATTTTGGGAACTATGCTTATTCACTTTCTTGCAGGGAGTTTGATGAGAAGATTGATACCACTCTCATTCACTTTGCACGCTAAATATAAATCTACAGCCAGCAGACAATTATCTTATCTAAGCATAAAGACTAATAAATAAAGACTTGAGGCAGGGGGAAACTTTGAGCTTGGCTCTCTCCAAAAAAATAACTGAAAAAAATAAAAACTGGCTAGCTAACACCTTAAAGCTCACTAATTAACACACTGCATCTTGTTTTTTTTTTTTATCCAAACAAAAATTGAAGCAACAAGTTGTTTTACAGAGAGTAACAGCAGTGACTTTCTGGTATCTCCACTGATTGGCTGGCAAACTCACTGTGACAACAAGACTCCAGAAGTGAGAAACTAAATAAATAGGCTATATGAGGCTTTGGCTACATAGGCAATACTTGTTAGTAGGATCAATTCTTTGCTGATTTTGGTCTTTTAATGGGATCTGTCAGGGTGTGACCTTTTTATAGTGGGAGTCCTAAATTTCTCCTGATGGTCAGGCTAGTGTCGTACGTGGTAGCTCGCTGCAATATTTATATGTGGGTGTGAATGGGTAAATGAGAGGCTAATTGTGAAGCACCATTTACCAATGCCAGTGTTTTTCTGGTGTGGAGAGTCTTACCAAGCCTCCGAGACTGCGTGTCTTTTGTTATGTATGCTATTTGTAACAAAGACAGAGAATACATTTTTTGAACATCTGGTTAAAAAATTACAAGTTTTACACTTAAAAAGTGTCCAAATGTTTAATTTGGTTAGTGGGAAATGTGTTATTCCTTGGAAATCATACTGTCACTGGAAAGGCCACGGCTGTACAGCATAAGATGACAGGACTTTATAAATTCTTGTTAGTCCTTCCAGTCCATCTGGGATGAGCCTTCCTGCAGATTAGAGAGTGGGCTTTCAGAAGCCGGCCAACCTCCACTAGATTCAAATGGCCCCAGACCCGGCTAATCTTGCCAAAAGAAAATTCCTCTAGAAGTGACTTTGAGTGGATTTTATAAGTACTTAAGATATAACAGTGTGGTGATTCTAAGTCCTCCTGTGCTTTAGTGGCCCTGGTATAGAGCTGGATTCACTTTTTATTGCAGCTCAGCTGATGAGAATGGTGAATACTCATGCTGTATGCAAGCCAAACAGTGCTTCTATAATGGCACGGTTATTTTGAAAGCACCCCCACAGTTTCTGGACCATTAAGAGGGTGGGGAGCCTGACCAACAGCCCATCAAATGAAACCGACTGTTTGTCTTTCGGGGAAGAAGTGAAGCAGAACAGACTGTTTGCTACTTTGGTTGTCTTGCTCAGATTGATGATGGGAGGACCTCCACAATGTAGTGTTTCCCAATGCTATCTCAGGAGACAAAAAGATACTAAAGAAGATTTCTCCTCTGCTTCCTAATCAGATGTGATCCATTTCAACCTACAAGAAGGGCACCTTTTGAGAGCCCCGATAAAATCCACCTATCTCCCTCCATTATGTTGAGCTTCATCCTTCATGAAATCATTTGCATGAACATGTACATGTGTCTGATGTCTCTAACACTTAAAAAGGAGAAAAGGTGAGTTCAATTCGCTCTGCAAAGAGGAGTTTCTCTGTAATCATTTGACCGGTTTTTAAAAGGACGATTGGGACCGAATTTTTAGTCTGGCAGTCGGGTCAATATAGAGCTCCTGTCATTAAGCCTCTGCCAGTCAAACATCCAGCCATAATTGATGAGTTTCCCCTGGGGATGGTGGAGCTGTCATTGGGGCTAGAGGGACAGGAAAGAGGGATTTTGAGCAAGGAACCGGTCCTGGCGTGCTCAAGTCAATCTGCAAAGGGGAAAGCAATTGGTGACTTCTGACTCAAAACCAAAGACCAAGAAACAAGAAGCTTATTGGCTTTAACAGGATAGCTCTGCAGCCTATTGGCAGCCAGTAAATGGACTTGAAGCTCAATGAACTGCTGAACACCAGAAAAAAAGCAGTGAAACAAAGACTCTGTGCCCCTCTGACACTGACCAAAGATGGACCCTATCGCCATCTGTAGTGCAGCCCTCACATGATCTGACAGGCAACTATTTATACTGCATTAAGAGGTCTCGGGTTTATGCAAGTGTGTTGCAGCAAAGACCGCAGGGAGTGGTCCCTTTAGACTGTATTGGGTGAGGGATAAAGCGGGCAAGAGAAATGGAGGCCAGCGGTGGCAACAAATCTGTAAAAAGACAAAGCACTGAGGATCATGGCATAAGCTGGTTGTCAAGTATGTTATGTTTCATTTAAATGATGGAAAGCAATATCTATTGTAGGCAACCATAGCAAACAGAGGGTAACAAGTCTAATAAGCAAATACAGCGAAGACAATTGCTTTTGACAAAAATGGAAGCAGAGATAGATGTACTGTAACAATCTGTCCAAGTGCAAATGTTTTAGGTAAAATGTCGGGCTCACTAATGTATTGTGTTGGAATAGATTTGACATTGATTCATTAAACCTAGCTCGTCTTGATTACATCTGTAGTGGTAAGCTATTTTCTGGCCTTTCACAAAGACAGCCCATGGTGGAAAATGTTGACAAATGGGGGAAGAAGAAAAAAAACTACCAAGGTACTGCAATGAGGTAGACTGAGTCAAAATCACTATTGTGTGCACTGGGCTTGGGCGGCACAAATTAAAGAGGAAAAAAATAGGCAGGAGGAGTAGAGAGGGGAAAATGCAGATGGGGTATTATTTTTCTTTTTGTATCCCATCTAATTGCAATCATAGGCAGATGTCTGAAAGTGTGACAGCATCAGCAGAATTGCTGCTGAGAGCACAGAATCTTTGTCTAAAAATAATCAGACATTCTGTGTGCTGCTGTTTGTTATAATGGTAATCGATGCTGGAGGCTTTGAATTCCATCAATTTATAGATCCACTCTGTTCTGCCTGGTGACTGTACTGCCTCACAACCCCCATACACACACCGACGCACACACCGACACACACACACACACCGACACACACACACACACACACACACGCAAGGCCTTGCACAAAAGAGACCGGGTGGGCACACATGCGTGCACAGAGACACATGTGCGCTGACATCCGCACACAGAGGCTGCAGCAAGGCAGAGCAGGGACCAGTGTGTGATTAAGATAAGTGTGGTTTCCTTTTATACATTCCTTGTCGTCTCCTATTCTCTGTGAGGCACAAGATTGTCCATAGCTGGCTGAGTTTATCCCCGCATCTCAGACGCCATATTTGAAAGGGGGTACTGATCAATAAATCAAATCACCACAATCAATGGCCCCAATCGCAGTCTAGTCTGGCCTCAACAATATTACTGGCAAACACCCCTCCCCCCCTCCCCCTCCCAGCCACTGAGGGAGGAGGGAGCGGTTTCTGCGGGAGGGGGGTGCAGAGGTGCGGGAACAAGCGCACATTCGCGCATGTCCATGTGAAAGATCCAAAATGAACTCTTATCTGGCCTCCTTGGTCTGAGTTAAGGGCAGAACAGGCAGACAGCAGCGTGTGTGTGTGTGTGTGTGTGTGTGTGTGTGTGTGTGTGTGTGTCAGACAGCGGGAGCCGGGGCAGGAGGAGGAGCCTCTAACCTCCATGAGCCGGCACTAGGAACGTGAGCTGAGCGAGCACACGGCCTCTGACAGGGAAGCGCTGGGGGGCTGCTATCACCTGGCGTCTCCCTCCATCTGTTTACCACCCAATGCTGCTCCTTCACTTTTACTCTCAATCAGCTTGGCTAGGGCTGCTCCAATTCACACCACCGTCCGTCACACTGTTGTCAGACCTGGGTCAAATACTATTTGCATATAATACTGAGAGGTTGTTTTGACCTGCTGTGCGTGCCAGATGGGTGGAGTTAACCCCATAACCCTATTAACCCTATCCAGAAAAGGTCAGTTGCCAGGTATGTTGTCAAAGGGTTGCACTACCCTTTGTATGGCACTGGGAGTAAAGACCCCACAATGGACACTTCAAAATTTCAATATGCTTATTTGCATTTCTTACTCTCGTGTCTGTCTGTTAAATATAAGATAGAGAGATAGAGATAGATAGATAGATAGATAGATAGATAGATAGATAGATAGATAGATAGATAGATAGATAGATAGATAGATAGATAGATAGATAGATAGATAGATAGATAGATAGATAGATAGATAGATAGATAGATAGATAGATAGATAGATACTTTATTCATCCCAAAGGAAATTGTAGATAAAGCTACGGCCAGGAGATTAGGGCTGCAACTAACGATTATTTTCATAGTCGATAAATCTGTTGGGAATCAGACCTGCGGCCCTTTGCTGCGTGTCATCCGCCATCTCTCTGCCATCTTTCCTGTCTATCCACTGTCACTCTGAAATAAAAAGGGGAAAAAGTCCCCAAAAAATACTTTTCCTGATTAATCGATTAGTTGTTTGGTCTATAAAATGTCAGAGAAAATGGTGAAAAATGTGGATCAGTGTTTCCCAAACGCCCTAGACGACGTCCTCCACTGTCTTGTTTTGTCCACAACTCAAAGAAATTCAGTTTAATGTCACAAAGGAGAGAAGCAACTAGAAATTATTCACTTCTAACAAGCTGGAATAAGACAATTTTTAAGTTTGTCTTTAAAAAATAAAAATGACTCAAACCAACTAATTGATTATCAAAACAGTTGCCGATTGATTTGAAAGCTAATTAATCGATTAACCTTTGCAGCTCTACAGGAGATGATAAGCGTAGTTTAGCATAAAGAGACACAAGCTGTTTTCCCCCGTTTCCAGTCTTTCTGCTAAGCCGATGTGTTATGCTAAGCTAACTGTCTTGTGACAGTTGATTCATATTTAACAGATATGAGTGGCATTCGTTTTCTTCACTTAACCGTCAACAAGACAGCGAATGAGCTGCGTTTCTCTCCTGATAATTGTCTCGTGACCCCTCCACTTTATCTTGCGACACCGTTTGGGCGGGTCCCGAACCCCGGGTTGGGAATCCCTGCCCTACGGATCACTCGCACATTCTGCAACTGTCCATTCTGCAGCAGCAATACTGACTGAGCCGTGCAGCAGTATGTAGGTAGTGTATAGATTGCGAGGACTTACCAGCGAAGGAAATCACATTGAATTTTGACGCCTCTCTAAACTCTGGACTGGTAAGTCTGATAAATCATCCAAAATAATTAATCCCCAGTCAGTCAGGCTGTCTTCAAACAGCATGCTAAATCTTACAAAAGGAAGGAGAAGCATGTGAGCGTTACAACCGTCAGCAAAAGGTGTGACTGGTGTTGTCAGCCATTATTCGTCATACCCTGCTTCATTTAGAGAGTTTTTGGCGCCTGATGCACCAAAGCACAGCCTACTTGTCAACACTTCTCTCTCTTTAATTCCAACATGCACACATGGACACACATGTACACACACATTTCTTATTTCTCACTCATTTTCTGGTAACACATCTTAGTATGATCAGGGAGGCTGTAATTCCATTTATTGTCAAGTCTTATTCCTAATACTATCAAGTGGCATCATGGAAACATCTTATTACAGCCCTTTTAGAAGACCCAGTATCCACTCTGGAGCCAATGAATAACTTTAAATGTCCTCCAATTAGAAACTTCAAATTACAATCTATGACTGAATGATCCAAACGAAGGCCAATTACAACACCTTATTTATCATCATTAAGACCAACCATTGTTCTGCTCCTTTCAAACTCTGTGGTTACAATCAGGGTGTCTATTGTCATTGTGTGGTACATGCAGGGTGACTAATTACACAGTCCTGTGATTCATTAGCAGACTAGTGGGTTGAAAGCTGAGAGAAGACATGATAACCTCAGTCAGCCATATGATCAACTCAAATGTGAATATGGAAGAGTGACAGGGAGGTTTCACAATTGCCAAGAGCACACAAAAAAATAAAAAATAAAAAGCCAGTGCACACCAAAATCTTCCAAACTGAAGTTGGATGATGACGGTATGAACTTGAGCAACAAAATTGGGGACAAGGTTTGTTATTTTTTCCTGTTTCTTTTAAAGTGGGAAGAAGGGGGCACTGTGGGGGACTTCTATGAAGCTTCACCATTGAGGTCAGTTAGTGGGAGAGGAGAAAGGCTCCAAAGATGCAGCCATCACCGCAATGGCCCACTTTCACCTGAAACGACGAGCTGGAGCGATGCAACACAGCTAACCTGCGATTGTTTATTCTCTCTTAAGAAATGTCAATCTGTTCGCTCTCAGGTGTGCTGCTCTTCCTCTTGTTTTTGTTGTTTTCTACCCCTACTCTCTCCGTTTTCCCTTGTCAATTGCAGCGAGATCAAAGCGACGCCGCTGGAAGAATCTGAATATTTCAGGTGTGGAGAGAGGGCTGCGTTTCACACCACCTGTGTAGCGCTGAGAGACAGGTCCCTCCTCTCACTCAGACTCAGTTAGTGGGGCCCCTGGGGCCTGGCGACATAAACCAGGGCCACCTGTCTGAGAGAGAGAGGGAACACTCCTTTACCCTCCTTCTCTCCATCACACTTTCATTTTACAGCATTTGAACCAAAAATAAATGAATCTAAATAGAGCGGTGAGAGTGGGAATAAAACCAGTGCTGACAACAAGCAGCTGAGAGCTTTGAGCGCATTCACAAAGGCTCCAAGATCTGGCAGACGAGTTCCGTTGCCGCAGAATGGGAGCAGCCACTTGAAAGGGCAGTTTATACATGAATAATTTTATAATGTGCCCTGTTGTGCAACAGAAGGTAGCTCTTGAAAATAAATGATTAGCCTGGTCCAGAGAATCGGCAGGATTATTCTCTGCCACAACACAGCACACAGTGCGGAGCAGGTTTCTGTGAGATGATTCGCATCACATCATCAGGGCCGCCACATCTGACCCAAAGCAAATAACAAGTATCCCTGATGTCCGCACCAGCCTTAGCAGTTTGATGTAGCTGCTCTCCTTGGAGGGCTGTGTGCCTTGACATGTGTGCATGTGTAAGCACTTGTGCAAGCGAGTGTGTACGTGCATGTGTGTGGACGTGTGTTCAGGGGGGCGTGGAGCAGGTTCCACACTACCAGTTCCCAGCCATGTCTCTCAAAAGGGCCGTAAAGTCTTTACAGCAAATTCCTTACATTCATCTGTGTCAGAGCACTCGGCACACATTAGGCGTTTACACGGGAGGAAACACAATCTATTTGATGCTACACTGCCCACACGTCCAGAGCCCTCCTCCCCACACTGGAGATTCACAGTGTTTAACTTCCATTTCATATTCTGAACAGGCAGGCAGACAGGCAGGCGGGTGCAAGGAATGGACTCCATCTTGCTGTAAATCAGCATTTAAACGGCCAGCTAAATGTAATCTGGAAAGAGTCAACAAGAGGCCCTCGCATTACGCTGCTCAAGATATTTGTTTTTATTTATTCTGGAATGTGCAATTGATTTTTGTTGTTCCCCCTAATGATGTATGCAAACGGTGAGACAAAAAAAAAAAGTCACACTTCAGTTGTTTTTTTTTTCCTGGCTGCTGCTGTTCCCCATCTTTTAATATCAGTGGTGCTTATGAGAACAAGTGGAGGTTAATCTAGGGAGCGGGTCATAGCCAGCCGGCTCTTTGTAAATGTCAGCTGGGAGATCTAGGCCTTTCTTATTACCACACTAAACCAACAAGCCGGTCGGCTCCAAGATGGATGTGTGTCTTGGTGGTGTCTCCCAAACCCCCACCCCCCTCCCCCCACACACACTTCTCACCACGTCACAGACCAACCACTGCACAGAAAACCTTATTCATCAATCGATTTATCGCCATAAATCAGGCCAGGCTTTGATTGTATCAGCAAGTCATGCAATCAATCAATTAGTCAGGACCGAGCGGCCCAATTTGCCTAAAGAAAGATGAATGCTCCCCCACATCATCCATTTGGTTGTCCGTTTACCCATCAAACACGGCTGCTGTTGACTCCCAAGCCCAACATGCATCCTTTTATCGATTTCTGCAGATTAAACTTGCAAAGGAATCAAAGGGCCCTTAGCTGACTGGGAATAATTCTGCCTTTTTCATTTGTTGTGAAGTATTTTTCTGCGCTCCCCTTTGATAGTGTTGCCTCATATCATTATAACAAAGTGTAAACATTAAAGTGCCCATATTATGAAAAAAAACAAAAACAAAGAAACAGAAACATTTTCTGGGATTTAAGGTGTTATTTGGTATTTCTGGTGATTCCACATGCATACCAACTTGGGGAAAAAAAACATGTTTTGAGTGAGACACAGGTCTCTGAACGTCCTCTGCCTTCAGTCTATTGTGAGCTATTCAAAATCTCCAAGACTTTCTATGTCGCTAGCCGAAATTATGTGGCTAACCGTAGCACATGCTAGTGCTAGCACGCTAGTTCATTCCCAATGGCAAAACATTGCTACAACACACACTAGTTCACCATAATCTCCAAAAGAACTATTTCCATGTCCCTGTTCCGCAGGTATTCCACAAGTAGAAGTCGTCTCCCAGCTAATCCTGCCTTGTACTGACCAAAGTTGGAGATAGAGTTATCTAGCTGATGTGATCTTACCTAACTACTGCACATGTGTGACTCCCAACAAAGATAGTATAGAAGTGAGATGTCTTACTCTGTAGCTAAAACAGAGACATAAACACACAGGGTGAAAACAGGATCTGCAGCAATGTGCAGTACAACAAAAATATGGTGTTTTTTGAAACTGAAACCATGTTAACCTATTCTGGTACATCCTCAAAATAAAATTATGAACCTGAAAATGAGCAAAATATGGGCGCTATAAAATCCAGAATACAGACCTCCCATGTGTGATCCAGCACAGTGAAGTAACAGCCACAGAGAATAATGCTTAAAAGTAACTGGACCCACTCTGAGAAAAAAGAGCACAATGGGACAAATCATGGATTATTATGAGCCAGCCCTACCAAGGTTTACATGGCAAGGCAAAGGGGAGCGAGGGGGACTAAGCAAGGAAACAGCTGGATGAACAAACTGTGGAAAACATATGTATAATGACAAATTTGTTTCATATTTTATCTCAACTGTGAATTCCAATCCACATTGTGACACCAGCTGCCTCGGTCCAATGCTTCCCATCTGCAACTCGGTGTCAGGATGTCTCCCAGGACGGGCTGTGAAACTTTGGGGACAACAAAAACCGACAGGAGCAAGTAGAGCACGACAGAGTGGGCTGCTGGAGCCTCGGTGTGCTTCTCCCCCAGCGGCGGGTTGCAATGTGGCAGACTGCGGAGTTGCAGTGGAGAGGGAACAACACTGGGGACTCCCCAGGGAGAACGTCTGTGGTGGGATTAGAGCCCCACCAGACTCGGTTCTACTTCACATCCTCAGACCCCACTGTGTTACAGCCACGGGGGCCACCGAGCAATCTGTGGGGGCTTTAGAGTTCTGCCCAATCTCCCCAAGCCTCACCATGTAATTAGAGATAAAGACAGAGGGCTCAGCTACTCAACCTCAATTCTACCGGCTTCACACAAGGCTGGCCACCCATAGCCCCCAGGGGAAGCCCTCAACACTGCCACTACACCAGCACCTGTGTACACCAGCTAGCTACAAACCCTATCATCTCCTAACCAACTGTTCCACAGACTAATGTATGTATGTAACATACAAGGTACGGTACATGATCATGATTGATTGGCGTTTGAATGTGGACAATCCCTAAGTCGCTACACCATGATTTGCAACGGCCGTTTGCGTTTTTTTGACGCCATATTCCATATATGGTGTGTGCGTCATGGAAGCTTGATATTGTAAAATAAAAAACAATAACCACAGCAAATAAGTAATTTTTCTTCATATCTTCCTCCTCTAAAACTTCATCTATGAAGGTGGAAAAAATGTAGAGGATAACGCCGAGGAGGAACTCTCGACTATATTCAAGAAACACAAAATTATACTACGGAGGGATCCATTATTCATCTCAGATACATTTTTCATTTAGGAGTGGGCTGGATATGAGCAATGATGAATGCGTCGCCCAGGATGCAATTTGTATGTAAAATAACACAAGATTACAGAATATGTTTTAAGTGCAAATGCAGTTTGTTGCCATCTAAGTAGAAAATGCATTCCAACAAAAAGGAATAAGACCTTAGCCCCGTGATGTTGCCTCATAAAAATCACTTAGCCCATAGCTAGGCCCCTCGCCAGTCCTTATAAAAGGGTCACAATGAGAGGCTCAAGTGATGAATGAGCCAACTGGAGTAGATTTTCATTCATACAATATATACTACCTCTTGGCAGGCCATTTGAAAATGTGGGATAAGTAAACTGAATAACTAAGGCTAATTCAACTTACATCCAGCAGCGCATTTCCTTGAAATCCACACAGTTGTGCAGTGAATGCACAGAGAGCACGGTTAGATATGTGTCTACGCCCAAGTGCACACAAACATGCTACAATGTTCCGGTGCCTGCAAGGCATCCACATGTTCCTCTCAGGACTCGCTCTCTCCTCATCAGCTTCACTCGGTGCACACCGTTTCAATTCAGTGCCTCTCAAAGACATACAAAGAGCCTTCCCCTGCATTCACAATACAAAGATTGAATACAGCCTCCTAACACAAGACATGCCCACCACAGAGCATGTAATACAACTCATTACTGGGCATGCAGGGTGTAGAGGGCTGTGATGGGAGAGACAAGCACATCGGGGAGCAAACAAGGGCGCTTACACCAACATCTCCATCTTTCCTCACAACTAACAGAGCTCTAAAACCAGCCTTAATAACTAAAGCAATCTGATTGATTTTTGTGGGGAGGTTCTCTGAAATAAGTCTGTTAGCAGTGGCGGAAATCAGAAATACGGTTAAGACTTTAGGTGAAAGTGCCACAGAGCCTGCAGGCCCATAGACATCACTAGTTCCATGATGGATAGCACACAGTAGGACTGTGCAATTAATCAAAATTTTAATCGCGATTAAGTATTTGACTCATAATGATCACAGAAACAGAATAATCGAGAAAAAATATGATTTTTGCAAGTATAAAAAAAATAAAAAATAAAAATAAAAAAATGGGAAAAGTACAGCATTTTACCATTTTTTAAAGTTCAATAATTGCAACATCTTTCCAAAAGTCAATGAGTAATCGTGTTAAATACTCATGACTTCAAAATTGACCGAAATGACCGTGATTAGGATTTTTTTCCATAATCGAGAAGGCAAATTCAGGTCTAAATTGTGACTTTCCCTCATGCCTCTCCAAAACTGTGGGTGACCCACAAGCAAAGTGTGTCCAATCACAAAGAGTGTATCTGGGTCAGCCACATTGATCTCAGCCCCTCACTGCATGGCTCTGGGGTCAGGTTTTTGTGTGCTGACAAGGGGCGGGGAGGGGGGGGACACAAAGTTTGGTGCATGTGATGGCAGAGCGGGGAAGATGTGTCTTTGAGGTAAGGAGAAGAAGGACCAATTCATCACCGATTCATCTGATTCTTCCACCGATGCATTGGAGCTTCAAGCACGTAATCAATGGGGCCACAGGTGCAAACATTTTCTGCACTGCCAGTGGAATGCCATTTTTTGGTTGTCGTTTTTTTTTACCCCTCCCAGCTTTACAGTGGAACCTGTTTTTGCACGGTGTTCATGTTAATGTCAGCAATAATAAAGTCCTGCAGCACAAGAAACAATAAAAAATGAGCACGAGCTGGAGACAGCTTTTGGAGGTGAGCTGGAAACAGCGTGGGGAGCCGGCAGAGAGGGCAGGATGTGAGGAGTCTGTCAACTTCTCCCTGTCTGCTCCTGCGTTCGCTCGCCTCAGACTGAGGGGAGCAAATGGGCCTAATTCACACTGGCTGTGTGTGAATGTCTCTGCTGTCTAGCAGCGTGAGCGGGAATTAGATGTATGGTTTGTAGCCTTCATCCCTTCCCAGACAGACTTGTTCCGGCTCAGAGGCGCTGGCTAATCCGCACCTCTCTCCCGCTTGCACTCCCGGAAAATGACTTCACACAGCTGCCGCAAACACCCAACGCAGCAATTCTCGTCTGACTGAACTCCCCCCTAGTCAAAAAAAAAAATGCCTCAGCAAACCTCCCATAGCTCATTTAACATACCAATTCCTCCCCAAAGCCCAGCCTGCCCCCTTAAGAGATGAAAATAAGGAAAACAACTACAGCCCCACTTGATAATTTAAGGGCCCTTTTCTCCAGAGAGCTGTCAAAACCAGCAGTACAGTGAGAGGAATTCAAAGAGGTACACTAGTAGTGCAGTGGGGAGTAGTTTGGTTTCAGATATCCATGTGTGTCTATCTATTACAAACCAGGTAGGGCATTCATGAAGCTGCACAGGTATTTATGTCACCCTCTGGGTGTCACATGGCCCCTCCAGCTCTTCCATGACCCTCTCCCCCCTGCCTGTAAAGTGAATGTCACTTAATAGCAAGAACTCTGGGAACACAAAGCCAAGTGAGTTCTCACATTAAAGCCAAGAGCTTGGCCAGGTGGTTTCTTGTAGTTCTTCTAAGGACAGGCTGGCCATACTAGATAGAGACGGCTGCTCCCAGGCACAGTGGTAAATTTGGGTCACAAAGGGTAACGCCAGATAATAGCAGGGCCACTCAGACAAACACTCCTATCTTGAGGACAGGAAACCATGAGAGGTCTTCGTATGAACCAAAACCTACCTAACGGCTTGCATCCGTGTCATGAATACCCCATCTACCAAACTGTGCCGTTAAGCCGTGAAAAAAGGGTTTTTCCAGATCTTCAAGTGCCATTTTGAATATCCGGGGAAAGCTATAAAGTGTACATTAAGTCAAGAAGGAAAAAAACTGTAAAAAAGTAAAAGGGGATTGTCTTTAATGTGCTCAAATTTAAGCATTTTAGACAGGATGCTGCGTGAAGTGCAATGTAGTTCTCAAGAACTCCTTAGGCAGCAGTGAGAAACAAGTGATATTACAAGAAAAGGAGAATGATTAAAGCCTAATACAGCATAGCAGAGAGGGGAGAGAGAGGTGATTTATCCCTTCACGGCCTTTTGACACTAAATTAAACTGTTGAGTCCATTCCCCCGTGCCAGCTAGTTATCTTTCCAGGCTAATTTAACACTATAATTTACATTCCATATAAAATACATCCTGATGTGGTGCTGTCAAGGCCGTACATCATTTGCAGAGAGTGCTCCAGTTTCAGTGAAAAGGACAGAATTAGATCATATTCATGATGCAATTAAACACTTCAGTGGGAATCGATGTAAAACCGATGAGCCCTGAAAACAATGCATATGGCTGAGAACATTAGAACACATTACCTAGCCTTGGATCCCTACGCTCCACAGACGCAATTTAAAATCCTCCACCACTCCACTCTCCGTCTCTCCAGATTCATAACGCACAGCGATAATAAATTAATTTTTCACAAAATTATTCAACTACTAAATTGCCCATGGTAACTTGAGTATCAGATGAAAGTGATGTGAATTATTAAGTAGAGAAACTGTTTGTTCTCACCATGGGTGTAATAATTGGCCAAATGAGGAAGAGAAGGGGCGCAAGAGGGGCAGGTTACAGTAAAAGGAGATCTCATAATAAACATCAGTGTTGATGTAAAAATGGGAAAACTCTGTCTGCCGCCTGGGCCTCCAGCTGGGTTGATGGTATCGACCAATTTCCCTTGGGCGCCAGTGTGGGTTTTCTTATGGATAAAGAGAGGAGAACATTACGAGGCACTGCTGCATATTCTCATGTAAAACTGGCAACAGGCCCTCTGGAGCTGGCAAACCACTGCAACAGCCCGCCAATGTTACGCCATCTCACCACATTTTACATAATCAGACAGACAGCGCAGCAGACCACACACTCACACCGCTCCACTCCAGATCACATCAACTACCTGTCACACTCCTCTCCACAGCCATCACACTCACTTTGATTGGCTTAGAGCCACGTATTTAAAAATAAAAAAAATAAAAAAAGTCTCAAAGACCTGTTGTAAAGGAAACTACAAAAATACATTTCACAGCACAATTTCAAGTCATATTTCCATTAGTTACCTAAAGCCCAAACTTGTTGGTAATAACAAAGTAGACAAATGTGATCAAATTCATCCATACATGGGGGCAGAGGTGCAGCAATTTGTAACCATTTCTGACAGGATGAGTTGGCCTCTCCAACTGAAACAGTAATTATGCTTAATGGTCCTTTAATCTGTCCATCAGGCACGAGGTGAGGAGCCGGGTCAGCCTAAAGTGCTCACGGCATCACAGTGTGTCAGGGTACAGTCAGAGGGGTGAAGTGCTCCACAAGGAGTGCCAGGCCTGCTCGCTTCAGCAGGACACAGGCCTCCCTCCAACACACACATTAGTCAACAGACCACACACCTTTTCCGACCGCCTCCTGCATAAAAAAAATGTTTACAACTGGACCACAGAGCAGTGGCAGCAGAAAAAAAAAAAAACACGCTCTCTGGGTAAGTATGACGTGAGCAAATGAGCGAGCAAGAATGTGGGCAAGCTTGATCTAATTTGACAAAATCCAGATCGTCTTGGGTGGAATGACTAATGCTGTGAAGTTGCGGTAATATTTCTGAACTATGGTGTCCAGTTGGTGCCCTGGCACTCTGCCATCTCCATTAATCTGTAACTCTGAAAGGATTTCTTTCAAAAAGAAGTTTTCCCAGAATCACAACCAATGAAAAGTGAGTTTGGACTTCAGCTAATTCCAGTTCACATTAGAAATTCCAGGTCGTGTCCTGTACATACCTCGACAGTCACGCATGTCTGGGTGCCCCTATACACAGACAAAGCCGGGGCGGAGAGAGCATTCCAAGCAGAGAGATGGCACTAGGTCAATCCCAACAGTAATAGCAAAGACACAGAGCCCATACCAAAACAAGGGTGAATAAATAGTACCTTTGTACCCAGAGTCATTTGTACCCAACTCAGGCGCCTGGCTATCTCAGAGCCCATGGCAGATAGAGCTCCTAGCCCCAGCTATGCATCTGCACTTGTGCTGTATTTGTTATCTTGGACAAGCATTCTCCTTCCCTGTTTCACAGGCCAAATAGAGAAGGGGGAGAAAACAAATCACTCCTAGACCTACTCCTGTTGTTCCCTCAGCTGTCAACACTTCTCACAGACTTCACCCCCGCCTAGCCACATCGATACAGAGAAGTGACTGCCGTTTGCTTTATGATTGCCTTGTTTTATTCTCTCGGCCGAGCTTTTTCTCAGCCCTCACAGCTCTAATCAGACCGCCTTGCCTGGACAACAGAGCCATTGTCTCTTTAAGTGAAAGAGGCAGTGGATCAGTGAATCCCTTTCCATTTTCCCGCTTTATTAGCCCAGCGGCACACTACTGTTTATACTAGTGGGTATTCTGTGTTTGCAGAGAACAATTACAGTATGACAAATGATCCGTCAATGCCATCTATCAGGCCAGAGCTGACAGGAATCCTATAGACAGGGCAGCCATTCGTCCCCCGCTCCCCATCTCTGGGGTCCCATGCTTTAGTATCCATGACAACGTGAAAGCCACTTGCCACGCTTGCCACTTCACAGTGAGAGATGAGCGCCCGTGAGTGGCTTTGAAAATTAGCCTTTGACAACCCATGTTCCACTGCGCTCCCACCCTCCTAGCCTACAGTCCAGCCCCTTTGGGGGGGCCTTCTAACAGTCCAGACCCTTTTTCACATTCAGGCTCACACAAACACAAAAGGCACAGACATAGCTAGGCACTACCATAAACATAACCTTTTGAGGTATCACAGTGTCAATTTTATTGTGCCTGAGCTATACGATTCTCAACATTAATCTCACCGCTACATTACCTATCCAGCAAGGGAAAAGAAAGGGAAGCACCAACTTGGCCAACATCCATAAAAATAAAATGGGTGAAATAATAAGAGAAAGGCTGAGAAGCGCCTGAATGCACATGAGCTGCCAGCACATTATCAGTCAGAGACAACTGTCTGACCCTTCCTTCTCACAATTCATGAATGACTTTCTGAAAAACAATAGGTCTTTCATATATATATATATATATATATATTCTTTTTTATCATTCCCTCGCTTTTTTAGCTTAACAGTATGGGAAAGCTGTCCGAAGCAGGAACAGATTGTAGTTGTGTAGTTACAGTACAGATCATACTGCAATTCTTTTTTTTTTTTTAAAGACACTGGGCACCCGGATGGCTTATTTGGTAGAGCGGGCACCCATACGTGGCGGGCCCAGGTTCAATTTCGACCTGCGGCCCTTTGCTGCATGTCGTTGCCTGTCTCTCACCTTTCATTTCTTTAGCTGTCCTGTCAATAAAAGGCCTGAAAATGACCAAAAAGTACAAAAAGACACTGTGATGTTAAAAAAAAAAAGATTTTAGTAGTAATTGAGACTGGAAAATATAATTATTGCATTACATTTCATTCCATTTCATCTCAACATTTGAAACATGCATAAAAAAATAGATGCATAAGCACGTGCAGACTATTATTAAGTAAAGTATTATGAGATGAGATGTTGAGGGCCAAGCTGCAATTCCCATTTGACTCCCAGACACACCTCTTTGGGGTTGTGTTTATGCCATAAACTACACTTGGCAGCTGAGGATCATATTACTACCGTGAAAGGAAACAAACAAAGCTGTGCAAACGTGGTGCACTGTCAGAAGCAACGGCTTTACGCCTTGTGATTAATCATATTTGGAGAAACATTAAAGGGAAAGGAGGAAACTGGCTCCAGCACTAGGAGGTAAGGGTGTCAACTGATATAACCCACCACTGACATCAAGCAGAGCCAGCTAGCTCATTGATGTGGCAGCGTCTCATTTTCACCAGTTTGGAAGCAGACAGTTTTGCAGCGCCTTGCGGTTCTTAATTATCTTCCGACTTTGTCTAATTCAATCAACACAACTCAGATCTGGCTGCGAAATGGCACTCGCATCCCCTCAAGCTCAGCAAGTCAAAAAACACTGAATAAGTGGAACAGTCAAACTGACAAAATGGCATAGCACATGAGAAATAACTACTATTTTATCTCCCGGGCTGAGACCTCATCCACAGAAGGAGGGGATGAGGGGAGGCTGAGAGAGCAACCAATCAGCTTTTTGTTTTTAAGTTACGAGGCTGCGTTCAGGGGAGACACACAGGAGTCAAACACTTTGATGACGCTGCAGATGCTGCCTCGCTGAGCACTGAGCAGCGTGAGGTCACTCTGTTAGCCGAGACTTTTCAGGTCCCTTTGCTCAGACGCTTCCTGGCGAACCTAATATCCTGTTAACACAATGGCATCTAACTACGAAGTCAGGATGGTAAACTGTTTCACACAACTTCCTCAGGACTACACATTTTTTGATAGAATACAATACATACAAGCCAGTGATTGTGACACACACACACACACACACACACACACACACGAGAATTTAAAGGTCATTAAGGATTAAATTGCTGACCAATTTGTAGTCTAAAAAGTTAGTGACATAATGAGAGGAGGTGGGATGGCTGAGCCCATCCCCCAAAATCCTTTTCCACACCACCACTATTCCCACCCATTCACCTCTCATTTAATTCCGAGGGCCACAGCATTATTAGATTTTGACATTATTAGCTGAAATAGCAGAGAGGCCCTGTTGTCATTATAAAGCCTTTACTTTGGCGCTGACTGCCAAATCTGTTTTGCACTAGCTACAGACTGCCAAACCCAACAATGGCAGATTAGTGAAGCCCTTCTCCTGTTGCAGCAGAGGTTAATATAAAGTGACAGGGCTAAGTCCGCTCCGATTAAGTATGCTGAGAGATATTACGGCAGTTTGTTACATCAGATCATTATTGGATTAAACAGCATGCACAACAATGAAAGTTTAATTTTAATTTTCGGCAGGAATATAAAGCAGGCCCTGAGACAGTGCTGTCAGAACAAAGGCAGTACTACAATACCTTCATGTTGTTGCTTCCCCTTTTTGCCATTGCTGGAGTGGCAGACATGAGAAAAAGATGATGGTAAGTGAGGATGTCAACCTTTAGATTTATTCTCCCTGAAGTGAATGCATTATTTATAAACCAACAAAACTCAACTGCACTTAACAAACCAGGATGTGATAAACTAAAAACATAAAGGGGGATAAAGTAGGTGTCAAAAATTAGAAGAGCGATTTAACTTCCCTCCCACCCCAACTGTTTGTTGGCTTGGTCATCTACTGCTGTGCTGAGAGCCCAGTTGGCCGGTGCATTGTTAGCTCTGCAAGAGGTCACTGCACCTGACCAATAAGCTGTTATTAATCCTTACAGTGTCATCCATTAGCCCATCCAATTTTTATGACCCTCTTCTTTATTAGATGAGCTATCAGTTGTCCATATCTGGCAGAAATATGGACTTCCTCATCTAGTCTCCAACACTCCCCATCTTCACGGAAGGTGTTGGCGTGCTGGGCCAGGTAGAGTGAACCTGAAGTCCAGCCAGGGGAGCGGGGGGAGGGGCAAATCTGCCAGTCTCCTGGGGTATTCCCTACTGCCCCGTTACCTCCGATAAATCTCAGTGCTTTACGATTAGGTACATAAAATGAGTCATAGATCTGGACGGTAAATAAGAGCTTGTCAGTGGGGCTGACGCCAGGCCCAGCTCCTCCTCCACCTCCTCCTCTGCCAGACAGTCCCTCTGTACCCCGGCCATCAGACTGCTGCTATTGAGCTGGGGCTAAAAAGGCTCCAATAAATAAGCTTGATATTTCCCTCAGGACGTCCACGGTGCCACCCTGAAGCATGCTGGCATACCCTGAACAAACAAAAACGCCCAGCATCAAAAACAGGACTCTCTGGATGCTAACAATGTTACATTTCTTGTTTTCCAAATCCTTTTCAAAATGCTATTGCGCTATTTGTTTCTAATTACTTCTCTCAAAACAGAAAAGCCAGGAAGTCAATGGATCAATCCATTTCAAGTATATTCTAACTGTATGCTGGACTCCAAGACACTGATGTCTTTTAATGGACCTTCAATCCATACTTGCAATTACGCATGCAAAATCTCCCATTAAGTAACTCCACTTACACTGTATTTACTCGGTGCTGTTTGGGTACTTTTCAGAGTGCGTCTTCCGTGAGGCTGAGAGAGCAGTGGCGAGATGACCTGAGGGAAGAGGGATGGTCTCCAAATGCACTAACACAATGATGGACATATCCTCTGCAGCGCCAGCTAATCATTGTTGCCGATTCGTTTACACTGGTCCAAAATGACTCCCTGAATGACCGCCTTTGCATATTAAACAGACAAACAGACAATAGGGACACACTGTAGGAGGACATGAGAGCGGCTAAACACCAGCAGTGTCATGATAGTCTGGGGAACAGCAGACTCATAATACTCTATGTACAAATGGGAATCCACCGGCTGATTGATAGCATATTAAACAGAATTGTGTTACTGCCTATCCACTGCACATTTTGACAAGGCACCTGCAAAACTGTTTTCAACATACATCAGCACCTATTCAGCATAACTGCATATAAAGTGCACTGCATCTCTCTGTACCAGAAAAAGGAGGCTATCAGGAGAAAGAGGTCTGAAGAGGAAAGCAGAGCGAGTGCATGGCTACAGGCATGCAATCAGCTAAGAATTCAAAATCTCGCCCAGTTTATACAGTTCCATAATCAAAGAGCAAAGAAGGAAACAACGCCATTGGCACAGCAGCAACGAGATTCAAAACATTTTCATTAGTGAGCAAAAAAAAATAAAAAATAAAAAAATACTTCTTAGTGAAACCGTTGCTTCTTTTTGGCATTAGTTTGATGTTTCAAAAAGGAAGATTAGATTAGAGGACAGGGGATTTTATGTCAAGTCTGAACTCTGCAAAAGCCTTTTTTTTTACTAGTTACACCATCTGATTTATATTGTTGTTTATCCAAGTGTTTTAGACATTCTCAGTCAGAAAGTGGAGCACCAAAAATATGAAGTAGTAGTACGCCAATAAACAAATGTAATTAACTAATTAATTAGTTTAGCTAAACTAATCGGCCAAGGAGGTCATGTTTCCGGGTTCGTTTTTGTCCATTTGTTTGTTGGTTTGTCTGTCTGTCAGCAGCATTACCAAAGAACTACTCAACTACTATGGAGCTAGATTTGTTTCTTTATTACATGCGAGAAAATAAATGATCTGAGAGAGAAAAAAAGTTTGAGAGAAAAAAGGTTATCACACTGATAGCAAAAAAGCATTTTATGAGAAAAAAAAATATTTGAGAAAAAGTTTTCATACCAATAGCCAAAAATTATATTTGAGACTAAAAAAAGTTTTAATATTAATTTAAAAAATTTTAAATTTCTGAGAAAAAAAATCTCTCTCAAAATACTTTTTTGCTATCAGTGTGAAAAGAGTGTCAAAAGTCTTTGCTCTCGATGCAATTTATGCTCTCGTCTCCGGATTTTTCTCTCGCTGTGAAAATAGTGTCAGGGGCGGGGCCACGTTCCTATTGGCAGTTAGGAGCACCATCTTGTCTTGGGAATCGATCTGAATCATTACACCATTGTCACCGGCATAGATGCGCTGCCTTAGTTGAGCGTGGTAGCTAGCGTTAGCTAACTAGCACTTCTAAATAAATACCTTTTAATTATCTAAACAGTAACAGTCCAACTGAAAACACTGGCGGTGAGCTCCAGGTCCTGCAGCCGCAGACGGACCGCCATTAGCGGGGCTAGGCCAGCGTGGAAACATTGCTAGAAATCGGAGCTCCAGCGGGACACGGAGAGCCTCAGACCCGGTATCAGCGGCACAACACCCCCTCCGGAGCTCACCGCCAGTGTTGTTGGAATCTTGGTGTCAGGGTCCTGATCACCCTGCCGGGGTTGTATTCGCTATAACAACCACCTCGCTCTACCTTATCCCTTACACGTTATTAATTTGCTTCCTTACTGAAAATATGGTCATTTGTGTCAATCGTGTTGTCAATAATTTCATTTTCAGGATACTGTACTCTTAAACTTAAATTTATAAACTGACAATATCATTCTAATAAGGTTAAGTAATGTCAGTCTACCAGTACCATTCTACTCAAGGGCTGCGCTTGGACCGAGGAAACAAGGGAACAACTTGTATTAAACAGCAGTATGCCAATGTGTAATTTAGTCTGTACGTTACACTAAGGCCACGTTGTTAATACGCAAACATGTCATTATATGTCAGGGTTAAAATCACATTAATTAGTGGCAGTGTCATTTGACGATTTGTTATTTTGTAAATATGTCAATATGCCATTCAATATGTCATTATGTCCACTAACCTCAATGCCAACCTTTATGACCTGACCTCACTGTTTAGAGATGTCTGAGCTTTGCGTTTATGTGTGTATATGTACTGTAAATGTGATCTGCTCTTCCTGACTACAGTCCATCGTCTTATTATCCATGTAGCTGGAACCTTCTGTTTGTTATTTCAATTTCTCCATCACTGCTCCTCTGTTGTATTGATTGATGTCATGTGCTCAGTCTTAGCTTTCATTACTACAAAGTGCTCTGGAACTTGTTTTGAAAAAAAGCTATACACATTTCATGCTGCTATACTACTATTACTCACATATTATACTATTATTATAGTTTTAATCTGGGATTCATGTTCATTTTCATTGTGCTGATTTGTCTTCCTCGCCAAAGTGTCTGCATCTTGCACACCGTGGGACCCACAGCTTCCAATCTATTGAGACAGGTTTCACATTTTGCCAACACTTTGTCTGGAAAAATGGTATAAATTGGCCCGATTAAACACAGTATAGTCTCGCTTTGCCAGACCCTCCTCCAAAGTGCGCTGGAGGAGGGTCTGGCTACTCCACATAGCATTCAGGGATGGGAGGACGTGCTCTGGTTTATTGGAAGGAACTTGTTTTGGTGGAACACGTCCATTTGAAAGTTGTTTTAGTCGTGCAACAGAAAACTCAGATTGGACAGATAGTCTAGCTAGCTGTCTGGATTTACCCTGCAGAGATCTGAGAAAAGGTTAACCATTATCGACCAGGGTTTAAAATGCCAACAAAAAGGATATCCGGCTTAAATGAGTGAAATCCGGATTTTCTGGCGGCAACGGAGCAATCGCGAAAGTGGAAAGTCAAGGATATAGACTAAACACCGTGGAACAAACGCCTCTACATGTTGGCCAATATCTTCTAAACTGATCGTCACGCAAATGTAGATTTTCAGTCACAGAATCTAATCACGTTGCATAGTGATAATAATTTTAGCTATTTCTAGTTCCTAAACAAAACCCTCGTAAAGAATTGATGCGTGTATCATCTTTATGCTCCATTGACTAAACGTGTTTTGGGACTGCCTACCGTTTGACTCCTTGTAGCTTGTACTGTCGAGTATGCAGTTGAAATTGTTGCACAATTTATGCAAACTGCTTTTTATTATTTTCATTATGTCAAGTGCAGTTAGTAAGATTAGTTAGCATAGTAGAACCAAACACTATGGACATTACTTAGTTTTCTGTTTGGGTCATCAAAGCTTCACTCATTTTTCATGACATTGTCACAGACACAGCGGGCTGATGTCTGGCATTTTAAAGCTCCACTTTTTAATGCTCTTTTTTCACTTTAGTGTTAATTATTTTAGGGTTGTGGGTTGCATGGTAATATTGCAGCAATAGCATGGAGAAAGTGATACTTTATATTTGCACTTTTAAGTATGTTTGTGTTCGTCATAATATTGATTGATCTTTTTGGAGTTGGATATGTTGATTTAACCCCATTGGGACAGACCATTATTGATTTTACACCATATCACATCATTCGACCTTGGTTACTGAAACATTTCACTGTTTAAAGAGGACACTGTGAAGGCGTCTATTTTTGAAGCGTACATTTTTTTTTGCCTGTGCAGTGGTAGCGACACAACATCCACTATATGTCATTCATGTTGAAATGCAGGGTATCAAGGCTTTATATATGGAGATCAACCACCCATGAAGAGCGACACGTTACATATTAAAATAGTTTCATACTTGCAGGACAGTAATTACATTTCATAAAAAGAATCTTTAACCCTGACCTTTACATATTAAAGGCTCCTCGGAGTGATCACACAAATAATATTTGGGGGGGGGGTTTGGGAACCAGATGTGCAAAAATGAGCAGCACTCAGAAGAAGGATTACCTCCTCATAATTCTGTCTACGCATTGAGTCATAACTAGACGTCGTCAGCAGTTGCGGAGAGGTTCTGAACATTAGGTTTATGAGCTTCTCATTATTTAACATGTTAGGGTCTCCCCACAGCCCAATGAAATGTTGATGGCAGTATTACTGCTATTTTGTCGGCTCCTCACTCCTACTCACTACTTATGCAGATGCAAATTGTGAAAAGTCTCTTTAGACAGACCCACATTCACACGGGAAAAGACAGACTGATCCACCTTTCTGCTCTGATGTGAATAAATATTCACGACTGTTCTTCCAAAGGGCACGACCAGAGAGCGTTGGATTTGCTGCAGCCTTGGTGGTGGTGGGGGTTGTTGTTGTTGTTGTTGTTGTTGTTGTTGTTGCAGACATGCATGATGAGGCCAGACCCCTGCCTGGACAGGCCAGGGATTGCAGTGGTGCAGTGATCTGAACTAGCCATTTCCTGCCTCTCCATCTGCATACAGTAAAAAACAAACATTCCTGTAAATAAAGACGGCTGTCCAGCAACTGTCTTCCCAGCGACAATGGTATTGACCGTAGTCAGATGCTCCGCTGATTAAAAATTGATCCATTTTGAAAAATCTAATCAACTGAATAGGATTCTTTCATACGTGGGGTGGGGTTGGGTGCATTTGTTGGGGGGGTTGACACAGCTGCTGACACAGAGAGGCAGACCTGTTATTAACCCCTGCACCTCCATGCAGCCCCCTGCACCCTGATCCCCAGTTCACATCCCCCTGCGCCCCGGGACTAGACATGGCCCAGACGGTCTGAATTATTCAACAGTCAGAGAGAGGCTCCAGCCACTTGGCCTGTTAAAGCCTGCCAGTAGAGGCTGGTGGCTATAATGGCCAGTCCAGAGGAGCCCCAGTTCCCAGTGGACCAGAGGAGGGCTACTAACGCTAGGCTGCAGGGGATGTGAGAGCGAATTCATCAGGGGCTGAGGTTGCGGCAGGTTAATGATGCCGCACGTCTAGACGAACGCTTGACTCACACCCTGCCAAAAAGGCAGTGGGGGGGGGGATGGCATTGGGATGCAATAATATTTTTATCTTTGAAGGGAGAACAAGATCTTGGGACTTATTTATGAAAGAGCAGCATTGTTGACTTTGACCGTGATCCACAATTGACCTGAGGTTCCCCCCCCTTAAAAATAACAGAACACAATGAATATCTGCAAACACACTGACATGACCAGACCTCTTGCTATATTCTGGTAGTCCCCCTTTTATTTAAAGGCTCGGTGAGAAGGAAGTGCAGTAAGTAACCTTTATCACAAATGGATCAACTGTTCTGACATAGCTGAACGACATTCATGATACAGAGATTAAAAGATTGTCTACACAACCCAACTCTGATTACCCACAACCCCTTCTCATCATTGCAGAAACAATCCCAACAGCTGGAGAGGGCCCTCAACTCCAGCACAAAGTCACTCAGTAATCAGGGCATGTCCCCCAGAGAGAGAGGGGATGAAGCTCCGGGTGCGATTCTTGTTTGGGAGAGGCTCGGGTTGCTATGTGGTCTATCACCTTGGTGATCACGTGCATCCGCTCGGTGTTTCTGAGAGTGTAAACACAATAGGAGATACGGGACATGACAAAATGACCCCCTAGGTGCAGCACAGTCAAAAAAAGCAGAATACATGATCTGGTTGGCATCTACCTGGAGGATTCCTAATAGAGAAAGCACTCAGACAAAAAGCAATCATTGTTGCACAATAACTCTCAGTCATCATTCACTGTGAGGACAAACGCGTTATAAAGTCCAGGCAGAGAGACAGAGGAAGGTGTTCTTATTATCATCCACTGGAGATTTATGCACTTAAAGGTTGAGTTCTTTGAGTGAGTGGGCTCGATAAGTCTGATGAAGCGGAATGAGTTTAGCCTTCAATAGGTACTATCTGTGCTGGACTGCACCACCACAACACACACGCCTCCCTTATCCGGGATCTGATGCCAAGCACATTTAATGTTGAGGTCAACGTCACTGCCATGATTGAACCAAACCAAGGGCATCCTACAGAAGGCTACAGAAGGGACACAGAGACACACCCCGCGTCCATTTACACTAAAGTCATTTCCCCAGCTCCTCTCACTCAAGGTGACAAAGCACATCATTCAGAGATCCACGTGAAATGATCCTGATGGCCCTCATCGCAGCACAGGCTCCCTCACATTCAATCAAAACAGGGCAGCGAAAGCAGGCAGGGAGAGAGGAGCTCCTTCAAAAATACAAGACATCCATTCAGACATCCAAGCAGAAATGTCTAAAATGTAAGGGCACAGCAGAGAACCACGTGCATTGCAAATTCTTTTTGCTTGGCTGCAGCTTAAAATCCCATGCTTGCTTATCATAAAGAAACACTGTTAACACTCTAAATATTGGTACAACATTAATAGTCAATTACATCATTTCCATGCAGCATCAAGCTGAGATGAGCTAAACATTCCTCTGAGGTCTGCACAGATCTCCTGCAGCCAAGTGCTCAGGAGGACCCAGAAGACTGTCCACTTCACATGCATGTCCCCTGGTTTGTCATACAAGTTGACCCCCTCCCACCTCAACCAAATGTCTGTTCCTTAGGCATACGCTTCCTCCTCGCGCATACAGCAGAAGCCTGAAGCAATGTTTAGCTAAACCTGCTGGCCTACGTAGGCAGGGAGAGTCCCCAGAGGGCTGAACAATCAGACAATTTCAAGATCATGAAGCATTAAACCAATCCCGGCAGGGTACACTAATTAAACAGCCGAGCCCGGCACAGCCAACCAATCCCCACAGAGCAATTAAATCCATCCCCTCTAAAACACTGTGGAACCTGTCTGGGGAAAACTGCCGAGGAGTGAAAGAGAGGAGAGAAAGAGAGAGAGAGATGGAGAGGGGAGGGGAGGAAAATATCATAAAATTCTTCTAGAAAACTAGAAGAAGAAATAACTATAGGGGGAATGCGGCAAGAGGCTAACAAGGGAAATTGAAAAAGGAGCGACTCAATTTGGTTCTTTGTTCTTTTCTCTATTTTTCACATTAAAATTCAAAATGTCTGCTGGGGGGTGCGGGTAAGTGAGTCTGTGACCACATTTAAATGCAAAAAATAGTGACCCTGTTGCGATCAAAACTTGCATATTTAATTAAGATTACAAGGTCTGGAAAGCACTCGTAAGACTGAACAGAAAGAGAGAATAGCCTCAAGGCCTATATTACACACCGGCAGAGCTGCTAACACAGTTGCAAACCCTAATCAATACCCCGATACCCTCCACTACGAAAGTAAATGAACAGGTGACAAAGGAGGCATGACATCACTGGGCTTTTCAGGGAACAACAAAACCAGATAAACAGAGAGGCAGGAGACAGTGGAGAGATGCAGACTAATTTCGGGGAGATACTGTACCTCCTACACACCCCAGCAATAACTCATTAGACTGCATGTGTTAACATATATAATTGCTGCTGTTAGAATGGATAATAAATGAATAGGGTGATACATTTTTAACAAAACTGAATGGCCAGGTAGGCAAATCCTCCTGTTTTTCTATTTCCCTGGGGAGGCTCCCACAAGGTGCAAGTGTATTTCGGTGGTGTTGAAGAGGAGTCGAGAACGCCAAAGGGGGTAGGATTGGAGTAGGAGCGACTGCAAACCCGAGGTGTGGACGGGGAGATAGACTTGCTCTTTTCTCCCCCCGAATCAGGCGGTGTATAAATCACAGAGCCCAGCTTCATGTCTCCACTTCCTGTTCCTCTCCATTAAAAATGATAAACTGTACCTCTTGAAGCCACTCGCTCGCTTTAGGGTCCCAGTCTGCACCTTTCCTGGTGAAGAAGCAGGAGTGCGTGGCTCAGATTTATTCTATCCCCTTCCATTGTTGGGGATGAATAAGAGAGTAATTAACTGTGTGGGGGTAGCAGCTGCACAAAGACGAGACCGGCTAACACAACAAGCCTGATCCATCTGCTTTGCTATAACACACCTTTTTGTTTTATTTTGATAAATAACAGCACATCTGCTTAGTAATAACAAACGCTGGGTTAATACACAAAAGACCACCAAGCGGCCGTCTATCCTGGGTCTTCTCTCTTCCCACTTAAATGAGGACAAATGGGTCTTACGAATGGGTGGCATGAACAAGACTATTCCTCCTGTCTGGTAAACACACTCTGAGCAGTGGCACATAATGAGAGCGGCTGAGATCCCCGAAGACAACCTGGAGAAGGCAAGGGAACCATTGATCTCATGAGCATGCTGGGCCCAGGAGCACCCTTCACACCATGCTAACCCGAGCTACATGACAACCAACATCAGAAGACACACACACACACACACACACACACACACACACACACACACACACACACACACACACCATACAAAAGCCTGCCACTTGCACATTTGGGGTAAGAAAAAAAAAGTCCGGTCATGGAGGACAAAATGGACAGTAGAGTAATGAAATGTAGCAAGTGAAAGCCAGCCAAATACAGCTGAGGCATGCTAGGTAGAGAGACGGAGAGACCAAGAGAGGGAAAGGCAGAGAGGGAGGGCAGTGGGATTTATCGTAAGCTCAGTGAAATGAACAAGAAAGGACTGTTGCTCAATACGTCTGCTGTGGCGTCAGACAGTCAAAACAAATAAAGCCAAGGCCGCGGTGGCGAAGCGCAGCTCAATATGAACTTGCTGGGCTTGGGACTGGCTGTCAGTGGGGAGAAAGGACACAGCTTCATGCCCATGCCGATGAGCCATTACCTCTCCCCTCCTGATGCTTCCGCTTGGCTCACTGTGAGGGAAGAAGAGGCTGCCCTACTGCCATGGAGCCGTCCTCCAGCAGACTAATGTGTCCCTGAAGTTTTGTTAAAGCTGGTTATTTACTCCTGCAAAGCAATTGCTCCAGCCTAGGGGCAGCAGAACGGAGAACGCACTGCTATGAAAAATCTGGCGTCTCTAGCTACAAAGCACTGTCAACTACCAAGGGGGCGTTCCTGCTGAAACAGTGGGGTTATTGTTTTTTTTGGCACCTTGTTTCATAAGAGAAGACATTAAAAAAAAAAAAAAAAACAGCTTCCAAAAGCAGATATATTCAGGCAGGTAGCCAAAAGACCAAAATGTGACATAAATTCTTGGTACTCTTTAGCCACAACAATTAGTGATCAATACAATGAAATCATATGTCACCTGGTGTCAATCATTTCAGCTGCTCTGGTTCAAGGAAGTTTAAAGGGTAATTTCCTCCAAATTATGTTAAAAAAAAAAAAGTTTGGTTTTGTTTGTTCAGGTTTTGAGAGATCAGTCTCTGAGATCTCCGCTCGATATTCAACATTTAAAAGCAACATCTCTTTTCTAGAATAACAACATCCCGGTTTCTCTGTAACATCCACAGGGCATGCTGTCAACAGTTTGTTCTAGAAACTATTTGGTAGAAACTAGGGCTGCACGATATGAGGAAAATATCTAATTGCGATTATTTTGACTGATTTGCGACTGCGATATGATTCACGATATTGAAGGGAATGATCATGTTTGTGTCATTATTCTCATTTTCATTGACTAATATTGAATCTTAAAAAATGATAATAGTAAATGATTATAGGGTGCCAGGATCTGTACCAAACAAAGATGTTTTCTGTAGTGTGTAGGATAGGATGTGTAGGCTGGGACGTCTCTGCAGCACCACAATACTTCATTCAGGTTTGATGCATATTTTGCCTTTAACAAATATTGCGCACCCTTTGATTTGGATATTGCACTTGTCCATATTGCGCTTTCGATAAAATTGCGATTAACAGAGAGGATTCTAGCTCTGATCCACAGCCATCATACGCATCACGCCGCTGCATCGCTATCTACTATAAGTCAGACGTTTCAGTCACTGTTAAAAGCTCACCTGGTGGTAGTTAATCTTCTAAGCACCAATAAGGTGTAACAAAAAACATCAGACAGGTGGGAGGTAACAATATAAAAATACTCAAATTTAGTCACACTAACAAAATGTCTCTTCCATCCATAAACTGTAACAAAAATACAATATACACTATGCTCCCATTACGGTGAATACAAGCCATGTTAAATCAAAGATGGCGTAGTATTTCTTTTTTTGGCTTACCTGTTTGAGTCGAGTCATGGCTTGAGTGCTGCAGTGTGCTCAGTGCTTCCACTGGTGGTCAGAAACAATATTACCACAACACTGCTAAATAAAAGAGCTTTCTCTTTTACGTAGCTTCCATCTTTGATTTGATATGGTTTGTATTGATGGGAATGGAAGAGAGCTTTTTTGGTCAGAGTAAATCATGTTTTCTGTGTTGCTTTGGACCGACCTAAAGTCATTTTTTTTACCACGTCATAGGTCAATAAAGCAGATTTTTAACATTCTTCCCGTAACAAATTATATGAGCCAATCAAGAGCTGAAATGTCGGATTTTGCAAGGTAGTGATGCAGAACAGTGATACATAGCATGATGGTGTCTTGACAGACACTTGCTGCAAGTTGTCATTTGTTTGAAAGCTCCGAATAACGCAAAGGAAACCTCTTTCAACCGCGTTGCATCGAGGTGGATGCAGAGATCTCAGAGGCGTTCATGTCAAAACCTGGGAAGAAAATAAAAGCAAAGCTTAATGCATGGCTAAAGTAAAGAGAGAAAATACATTTTGGTTGTAGTTTGAGTGAACCAATCCATCACCATTCAGCTTGCGGGACATTTCAAGCATACAATTGCTGATATAGACAGTAACATCATCACGGCAGGCTTCTCAAACAGCAGCACATATACAGCAGTCTGCAAACAGGAGCACGAGCAAGGCAAAATGATTGGATAGGTATGGAAATCTACTTGAAGGAAGGTCAAAGTGATTAAGCTGACATTAATGACAGGCCTAGTCTTCCTGTGAGAATGCTCACGGTAGCTGTCTCTAAACCCATTTGTCATTCTGCTTCCAACGCTGAAGCATCTGCTTTGAAGTCTCTACCACTAATGCTACACAGAGAGGTTAAACAGCTTAATGCTGAAGTCTATTTCACTCCTCTCGCTCTCTAATGTTCCCTGCGTTTTATGTACCAGGGTTATGGCTCCTGGATTTCACATCTCAATTTGCCCCAGATAGTCCTGTAAAAGCTCCTCTCTTTTTTATTTGCTTTGTTGTCACTGTCAAAAGAACAGAGGGGCAACCCGAAGGATATGGGACCGTGACAGACATGCCCCACCCATTAATTCACAGAAGTGGTAATAATGAAAGCATGTTAAGAAATGTTTATATGGGAGGCATGCGTGACTCAAACCACTGCTGATTATGATGATGGGGCAGCTTTTACATTCAAACACAGCACTTAATCTGCTGGAGATTTTTTTTAAAAGACCTGACAACAAAACACAAGTCTAAGAAAAATGAGATAATAAGCACATATAGCACCCACTGTGGAGGTCAGCTGGAAAGCCTTTTCATGTCTATCACAGCATATGAATGGAATGATACAGTCATTATGATAAATAATACAAGATCTGAGGCGCTCTGGACTTCCTTCTTCTCCCCTACAATGAGATTATACTGATGCATGTGACATTAACAATATCAGCAAACAAATATATGAAAGCATGAATGAAATGGAGACAGAGAACGATTCTCACAGCCAATTTGAGACTGCATAGTTGTTGTGAGCGTGCGTGCGCGTGTGTGTGTGCGTGCGCGTGTGTGTGTGTGTGTGTGTGTGTGTTGTGTGTGTGTGTGTGAGAGAGAGATACTGGCAAACAGCACACAGAGCAGGCTGGCAGCGGAGGCAGCCAGGCTCACAGGCTGCAAAGCAATTTCACTGTTTGGCAATACTGTTGTCTCTGTGTGCGGATTAGAGCTGACACCAGAGCAACTGAGTCATGCTAAATGTAGTACAATCACAAGCTTTTGTTCCTGATCTAAAACCCCTACTGCCTCTTAGATTCGTGGAAGAGAGAATGGAAACAAGGCAAAGGAATGGTAACAAATAAGTGGAGCATTATTTCGCCTTATGAGCGCAGCATTGCGACATCACTAAAAACAACAAAGGGATAAAAGTCACTGGTAGTAAAGGCATGGAGCCAAAGTTTTCTGAAGTAAAATCAAATACAAAAGTCTTTTGTGGTCTTATTTGACGATCATTGTGAGTCCTTTTTTCCGAGTATTGAAAGGGCAATTAAAAAAGGTAATTATATGTGTTACATAATTAATTAATACAGCATTTCAGCTGATAGGATAGGATGCTGCATTTCCACCAGGTCTGACCACATTCTCATCACCTGGCTCTGCAAGGTCTTTCTACAGACCCAATGATCTCTCTCTCTCTCTCTCTCTCTCTCTCTCTCTCTCTCTCCAGGTACTGTATTGGCCCAGAGTTTTTTGGGCCTGGCAGGACCTGGCAGGACAGACCCTGACCCGTCCTTTCCACGCTCGCCCACGGAAATGCCATCTGGCTGGTGTGAATGATTACCACAGCAGCGGCCGGGTGACCTGCAGCCAGCAGGAACCAAGGTCACTCCACCTCGGCGCTTCGCACTTTCCCTGCCCTCCTTTCATCCGCCTGCAGGTGAATTATTCAGCCTGTACAACTGGGAGGCACAAATCTACTGCACAAACACAAAAAACTGCACTCTCAGTTTACTGGTATAACTTGTAATGAGAAAATAAATGTTCCTGTGTGGTATGCTAGAATAAATAGCTTGTAGATGTCCTCAGATATAGCAAGAATACCGTTCTATATGGGCTTAGATGGGGCAACAGCCGTAATGATTTTACACTGCTAGAACCGGCTCCAACCATGACTGAATGAGAAATAAGTGAATTAATTGATTCCTGACATATGTAGCAGAGGATGTCACATTTAAGCTACAGGCATGTTTGCAACCAGAGGCTTGTAAGAATTTTAACCAGAGCTACTGACTATAAGAGGATGTAATCAAATCCATGCTCACCCTGTGAAATATGAAATGTTTCAGAGTTAAAGAAACCGAATTTCAGCCAAACATGAAACCACCACTATCAACACGTGTATGTGTTTGGCGAGCTGTCGTGGTCACATGTCACATCACATTACAAACACCAAAAATTCATAGAATCAACAAACCAATTCAAAAGCATCAAAAAGAGCAATTTTACAGACTAGACTTAAAAGACAAAGTTAATGTGCATTAATTATATTTGCTGTATATCAAGCCAATGTGTGTGCATTTTAGCTTTTTTCCCCTTTTTTTACAAAAAAATTGTATGCACAATTATCCATGCAATTCAGAGTGTGCTTATGGTTCACAATACCCTCTGGACTACATGGAAATACAATCTTATAACCTAAAAACCAGGGATGCTGCAAAGGTGACCACCTAAATGAATTCCTTCCACCTATGACTTATTGGTGGAATTATTTAGCCACCTTTATAAACTGTCAATAATCAATTTGCTAGATTTAGGGAGGCTACTACTATTCTATTGCCAGTGATATCAATGTTAATTTACATGAGGATAAGGTCATTCAAGGAAACCAAAGCATGAATTAACACTTTTCAGCAGGCATCATTATTATTGTTATTTTATAAATAAATAGCTTTATGCCTTATGATGGTCACAGACTGGAGGCTACCCTTTTATATACCACTACATCACTGCTCATGACACTAGGTAATGGCTTGGGCATCCTGAAGGGGCAGTTCAGATGTAGCTCCTGGGCTACTCAGTCACATTTAATGAAAAACCTTGAATGTATACATCTATCATAAATGTCCCATAGTCCTCTGGAGCCGGGGTGAACCAGGATGATAGCCCGCAGAGAGGCTACATGAAGCCGCAACAACAATAGCTCCCTCGCCCCTCTGGATCCCTGCCTAAATGAGAGGGAGAGAGAGGTCCAGCGGCTGGGAGCTGGAATAACACTCGACCAACACAAGACAACCGAGAGCCACCAGATCTGATTTCTCCTCCTCGGTAGGCTAGGCTTTTCCGAGGGACACGGACTGCCATGCTCCTGTCATTTCTCATGTTACAGAACATCAGTCATACGGCAGAGACGTTGCCCTTGCGCCGGCCGAGGCTGATTTACAAACATTAGCGGGGAATACAATTACACAGCCCCCGGCCGAGCAGCTCTATGCGGCTTCGGGAGAGAGAAGAGGAGGGGGGGGTGGAGTGGAGTGGAGTGGAGTGGACACTGAAAACAGCGTATAGCTTTACCAACCTTAATTCAGCGCTTGCTTTCAGAATTCCAAACGTGTAGCCTGTCAGCATCGTGGTTTATAAATTCAACTTTCAGCCCAGTGGGGTTAAGCTATATGCTACGGAGCTGACATGCTATTTAACAAGACTATATAGGGGGCTACATGTTATGGCTGTGATACAAACAAACTGCTCACCTGCCACATTCTCCACGATATTAATTAGAAACATGTTTGTACAGGCGAGCCAGTCCAGCGCTTCAGCGTTCAAACACGTACCCTTTTTTTCTTTTTCTTTTTAAAACTGGTTGTACGTTACACTGTCAGGACATAACGTTTCTAAATGTAGGCTACAGTCCATACACAAATGGACAAATATTTTCAATAAACGTCCGAACAGAATATCTATGTGCACAAAATAAACTTTCCCAATCGCACATAAAACTTCCCAGCATGCAAATCCTTCAAAATGCAAAAAAAAAAAAAATGTAAGATTACAACAATTGTATGCTGTTACTGAAAGATGCAGCAGCAACGCAACGGCCGTCGACACAAACCGCATAAAACATTAAGCTGGGTGGAAAAAGTTACAGCCTATGTCCAAGAACAGAGATTCGGGGGCGCATTAAAAGTTTCCGTACATGTAAGTACGCCGGTGCTGGTCGCGGACAATAAAGAGTAAAAAAGGCAGAAAAGCTAATGCCATCAGTGCTGTCCGCGGTGCTGATCCCAGATCGGTGTGGCTAACACAGAGGCTGTGCTGCTCCACGGTCGCTCCACCGCGGATCAATGATTGAACTGAACAAAGGCAGAAGAGAGATCAATTTCTAATAACTATCAATGCAAACACCGCTAGCTTTCGTCTTAAATTCACCCAAAACGAAACAACACGCACAGAGTACAGTAACAAGACATACCGCTGGAAAAATAAGCCGAGAAAGGTGAAAATAGCACTAACCTGAAGCCGCCGTAGATCAAATTTCTTCCAATATTGAAACATCGATCCTACATCGGCGGCCATCTTGGGGGATATTGAGGAGATTTTTTTCAGCGGCTGCAATAAATATGTGGGCTGGATTCCCCCTCGTTAAACAACGTTTACGATCACCGGTCCCACTTTAAAAAAAAAATTACGAACTGACTTAAAACGAGACTCCACCGAAATGTTTGGCAAGTCTGCCAACATGTTTTGTGGAAGTAAGAAGGAAAAAAAAGTAGACGATATTTTTTTTGGTGAACTGCCCGGGTCTTTGAAAAGTAAAGAGCAAGTGTGTCCGTGCCTCCGTCCCCAACATTTACTGGACAATTGCACTTGATTTTGCTTTGGCAAAGTTATCAATACTGACGTAAAGCCCGGGGTTGATCAATACCGTCTGGAAAAGGGGAAGGAGATGATGTGTAGATTAGTGGAGTTCAGGGAATTTAGCCAAGCCTCCTCCCCCCTTTTTTTTTACAGTGTTTATTACAGGAGCATACGGGACAGTAGGTTACAATTAGATACAGTGTTGGAAATATCGACAAATGTAGTTAACTATTATTAGAATGTCACTTAACGTTAGTCCACATGTCATTTTCTTATTATGCAAATTAGACAAAATATATGAATATAACTTTTAGATGTTGTGATTATGTTTTTTTTTTTTTTTTTTTTACCAAGCTATATTATGATTTTTGGGTATGAGTTTGCATAGAGGGTCAAAGTCTGTGTGACGGTATTGATTATTTTTGTTTAACTGTGCAGAAAAGAATAAGAATGTAAACGTATACATGCATGCAACATGATATCTTTATACTTGTCAAATTTCCTTAGAAGTTGATGGCATCACCATTGTAAGTGGACATAAACTGTCACGTTTTCCTTTGTCTAACTTAATAAAGCATGAGGGTGTTCTTTGTCTAGACCTACTTAGAACAACTCATTCCTCTGGTCAGGGAGCACACTCAGGCTGCTGTAGTGCTACAACACGGGGGCCAGGTGCTCCCCCTGCTGACACCACAGTGGTAGAAGCAAGGTTTTGTAGCAGATGAGCATTGTGTGATTTCCTCCATTAATTATTCCATTATCACTGAGTGAAAGTATCCATCAAGACCAGTGGTTGAGTCCACGTTCCATCTCCTGGTCACTGTGCCCCAGCCTCACAGTGTAGGCCTACAGTAGCTTCTAGCCAATATGAAAATCAGTCACAGGTAGAAAATAATACCCTCACAGGGTTTTATTTTTAGCACCACAGGGAACAATGATATATTAGACTGCCATAGACAAACACCTAAGGGGAAAGATGGGGAGAGATTATTAAAAGTTTTTATTTATTTTTTATTTGTGGCTCTAGGGTGAGGCTAAAATGCAGGATTTAAATATAATAAAGAAGATATTATATGTATGAGAAAACCAGAATACACAATTTGGCTATGGAAGACAGATTCTAATTTTTACAATCTTTAAATATGGATAGGAGTATTGGTCAAATTAAGAAATAGCAAATCACTCCTCACTGTGATGATGTTGAAATGTTGTCATCTCCTGATTTAGTTTTGAAACATCCATCATCCAAAAAATTAAGCATTTGATTAAAATTTTAAAAGAGGATCTAATCAGTATACAACCCATTTTGCAAATTGTCTTGTTATATAGAAGTCTCCAAGACACCTTTCGCCAGAGGGGTGAAAGGGCCAGGTAAGCCAGGCTGAAGCTCTGGGCCAGGACCTGTCAGCGAGTAAGGAAGGACCTACAGTGCATAATGTTTTCTCAGCTGAATCTTTGACCTTGTCTCTGTACCCTGCTCAGACCAAAAAAACCTTCAGATCATGCAAAGTGTTGGTAATCACAGACATTTTCAGATGATGGATAGGAACACTGTGTTCTGGCTCAACAAGAATGTAGAGCACCCAAGCTCTGTGGAGACCCAGGTGGGACCTAAACCCACAATCTCCTCCTCCACAGTCTGATGCTTTGTCTGCTGGGCCCCTGAATCCCCATTCCTCATAAAAAATAGCTGAATCTCATGGCCTCAATCAGTTCTGTACTTCTGAATATAATCTTGACCTCACATTCACCGCTGTCATCAACAAAGCACTACGGGCCTCTTCCAGGAACCTTGTCACCCTCTTTAAATGAATACATTATTCTGAAAAGGCTTAATCTAAAAAGTAATGCATGGTTAGTTAAAATGAGGACTGGGCACACAGAAGGGAAATCATCCAAGAGCAGGAGAATCATTGTTTCGATGAGGTCAGTGGATGAGGGATTTCAAATAAATGTAGTTCTTGGGAAGTATGTGTATTATATTGCTGACAGTGTATTTAATGAACTGGCATCTTGTTGATAGATAGATAGATAGATAGATAGATAGATAGATAGATAGATAGATAGATAGATAGATAGATAGATAGATAGATAGATAGATAGATAGATAGATAGATAGATAGATAGATAGATAGATAGATAGATAGATAGATAGATAGTGATCCTGAAAAAATGGGAAATGATGGTGTTACAGCAGCAAAATATCAGTCACACAGTACAGAACATAAATATAAATGAAATACTAGGATCCAATATATATGAAATAATAGGATACAATATGCATACATACAATATACATGAAATAATAATAGGGTAAACTACAAGAACAAATATTTTAAATATATACAAGTTGGGAATACAAAATGTGCAACTGCTTAACTAATGATAAATATGTAGATAAACATATTGTGCAAATTGCAATATTGTGATGTCTCAGAGTCAACGCTGATGAGTGACAGAAGATTCTTGGGGCGCCCTGGTGTAGCTCCTTTACCGCAGAAGCCAGAGTTCAAGTCCGACTGGCGGCCCTTTGCTGCATGTCATTCCCGCTCTTTCTCCCCCCTTTTCCTATCCTGAGCGGTCCTCTCAAATAAAAGCCCAAAAAAATAATCTTCAAAAAAATGTTATGGTCGTAAAAAGCACTACCTAAACAACCATTCTACCGTTGTCTCATGCCTTGCTCATATATATACTGTACATATATACATAAAGTTTGGGGTCACTTACAAATTTCCATTCCTCTCCATTATAGACAGAATACCAGCTGATCTGAGTGGCTGGCTGATCTTTAATGCAATATCTACATTGCCCATTATCAGCAACCATTCAGCCAATGTTCCAAAGGCACATTCTGTTTACTAATCTGATATCATTTTAAAAAACTAACTGAGAAAACATTGGAGAATCCTTTTGCAATCACGTAACCACATCATGTAATCTGAAAACTGCTGCCATGGTTAAAAAAACAACAGATCTCAGCTGGTATTCTGTCTATAATATAATATACTGTATATATATATATATATATATATATTTATATATATATAATCTCCCTCTTATGACTGTCATGTACAGTATAGTGAGCTTTTAGACCCTTGATGACAGTCATCAGAGGGAGATTTCTTTCTGAAGAATCTGATATCTACTATTACAAAGAACTTCGCACCCTGAATCTGGCAGACCTGGTGTGATTTATTACTTTAAATGTGTCTAAATAAAGCCATGATTATTTTGGTTACCATAGCAACTTTTATGTAACCAAACAAGTGGGTTAAAACAAAAGAGAATGATGGCTTGCCAAAATGTGAAAAGGTCTCTGATTTGACAGGTTCACGTGTGTAACAGCGTGTCGTTGTAGTTTTTAGCAGGAGCAAGGTTAAGTCGTGAAACTATAATTATACGCGTTGCAGTTGTCTTTTATTGCACATTTGCTTTATTTGGTAAAACGTTGCATTTACAATGAGAGTCTAGAGCATGTACCTCTCCACAAGGGCCCACCCACTTGTTTGCGTCCTCATCAACAGTACAGCTGTTCACAGTGTGTAACACTACATTCCATCCACCTACTTGAACCAATCAATACAAGGACTTGCTTGTATTGATGAAAGTACCTATGCATCTGAATGACTGAATGAAAAAGAGATGTTTTGCTGGGAGGGTTATTAGAGGAGCAAATGAAGGTTTATTAAAATATTCAGAAAATGTGATCATGTCATCTTGTCAAAGTAGAAATCATATCAACATAATGAAAAACCTCATTTTGGTGCATGATGTAGTTTAATACAAATGCTGATGGAACACCAAATGAGCAGTGGAAACAACAGTGAGTTACTTCAGTGATGCTGAGAATGAGTGGAGATCAGAGCACCGTGGTAGTTTAGATATTGAATGCTGTGGGTTGCTAGCACTACCCACTGGACAAGATAGGTAAGTAAATGGTCAAAGAAATAAAAGGAGCTTGCAGGGTGGGAATCATGAACGCCACTCCGCAGAGGTGGAATGTAACTTTGTACATTTACTCAGGTACTCAAATGTTGAAGTACTTGTACTTTACTTGAGTCTTTTCTTTCCATGCCACTTTCTACTTCTACTCCGCTACATCTCAGAGAGAAATATTGTACTTTTTACCCCACTACATGCAGACAGCATTAGTTCCTTTACAAATTAAGCTTTTTGCATACAAAACACATGTAGTTTATAAAAATACAATGTTTTATTACAAATTAAACTACTCAACAATATATAGGCCTACAAGTCCAGTTGAAATGATTAAACAATGAAACACTTACTTGATTGACAGAACCTTTTTGATCGTGTCCAGTTTCTAAAATGTGAGGATCTTTCTGCATTAAGTACTTTAATTTTGAATACTTTAAGTACATTTTCCCAATAAAACTTAGATAATTTTACATAAGTAACATTTTCAATGCAGGACTCTTACTTGTAACAGTTTGACATTAGTACTTTTACTAAAGGATGTGAATACTTCTTCCACCACTGGTCATTTGTTCAGACTTTATCCAGTCATTGTCATCACTGTTTGCCAGTTGTGAACATTTATTTCTTATTTCTGATGGTAAGCACAGGTGCAACTAATAACCAGTAAGTCATGCCTGTGAATCATTATGCATAAAACCAGGAGCATGTCCCTGGAACATCTAATTACAATGCAGCCTTGATCAGGGTTATTAATTACACCTGTGCTTTTCATGCCATGACATGTCGAAATGTGCCGTGAAAAGATTTCAGGATTTTTCAGTAATCGTAAAAACAGCTGTTTCAAAATCTTGAATCAAACTGAATGCAAATGATTACCAAAAAAAAGCTATATTCAACTAACCGTCCAAGTAACCCTGTGTAATTTATGGCTGCAGTCCTGTGAATGCTTAAAGGGCCAGTTCACCCAAAAAAACTACAGACAAATTAAAAGATTATGTGTTTAAGCTGTAATTTGACTTCATTATAAAAGCCATTCTTAGTGTTGGTGCACTGCAGGCTTCTGGTTTCCACATCACACATCACACTTGTGTTATTGCTGCTGGATCCCGATCCGTTTCCAAACTAGTCGTGACGTCACACTGCTGCTCGTGCATACACATGTTAAAGTGAGATTTAAGGGGAGCACAGAGAAACCTTCTTTCTTCAGCAGATGAATGTGAAAACAGACGCCTGGTGTCAAACTCTGCACATACACTGTGTAACAATAAATGAAGTAGCCTATAAGCAAAACATTTTTTTGACTGGAGGGTCTTTAAAGTGTTCACTGTGAGTGTGTGATGTGTATAACATTCTGTTGACCTTCCACTTAAAATCCACTTAACTTGCCTTTTATTATCACACAAACTTCACCTCATACGCCTTATGTATTATGTATGAACTTCTACTTGTAATCGCTTTACATAGGCCTATTTGTATTTCTTTTCCACCCCGGTTGTCCTGATTTGTTTCCTATGAAGACAGTTTTAGTGTCTTTCTATGTTCTTATGATGGTGTTGCTTCCTTTACGGTGTTGTTGTTTTTTTGTATTATTCTTGTTTTTGTCTTCGTGGGTGACTCAATGTTATTGTAAATGAGGGCTGCCTCTCAGTGATCTCTCGAGTATAAATAAAGGTTAAACATGAAACATGTCTACTAACTGGTTAACCCTTGTGTTGTCTTAGGGTCAAATTTGACCCATTTTCTATTTTAGAAATATGGGTTTCTTTTTAACTACCTAATTTTAATTGCATAAAATAACATGGATGATTCCATACAACGTGCTTCGCAAGTACAACGAAAGATCAGATCTCTACATTCATGACTTTTGTTAACTTTTTTAGCATTTGAAAAAGAAAATGAAATGATTTCAAATCAGTACCCTCACTGAACTTTGTTATATACCCTTCTGTGCTTATCCTTCCTTTAATATTAGTCTACATAATTAATAAATTCTGCTTTTTTAACTCAAGGATTAGGTATTTTTATTTAATAAGTGTTTAGCTACCAGTGGTAATAAGTTGGTGTTAGGGGTGTTTATACATAGTAGTTTAAACACTTCCTAAAAGTTTTTACACTTCATAAAAGAAGTGTAAAACAGCAAAAAAAAAAGCTGCAAAAATGTTTTTAAAAAGTGCCAAAAGTGTCGAAAAAAGGAACAAAAACATCAGAAAAACTGTTGATTTTCAGTTTTGACCCAGGAGGACGACAAGTGCAAGGTCCAATGGAAGAAAACAAAAGGGTTAAGGACACCAAGCCGTAGGACACCAAGGGCGGCTGTGGCAGTCGTCTACCAATCGAAAGGTCGGTGGTTTGATCCCTGTCCCCTGCAATCTACATGTCCAAGTGTCCTTGGGCAAGAACCCCCAAATTGCTCCCAATGTTGTGCCAGTAAATGTCTATCTGATGAGCAGGTGGCCCCTTGTGTGGCAACCTCAGCCACCAGTGTATGTATGTATGTATGTATGAATGTGTGTGTGTGAATGGTGCCTTTACTGTTTAAAGTGCTTTGAGTAGTCACTAAGACTAGAAAAGCGCTATATAAATATAATTTACAAAGACTAAAACACAGTCTAAACTAGTGCCATTTCATAACTGTCCAACAACATTCTTAATGTAACACATCATACAAACCATGTTCCCTACTAATGTTTTCCAAAGTGTGACAGGCTGTTTATGATCAAGTCTTTTTGGGGATCAGGATGCTTCAGCTAACAGTTCCGTTTATTGTGCTACCCAGAAACGGCTTCCATTATAACATCATTTTGGTCCCTGTGGAGCACTAACAGGACAGCTGGGTGATTGATCCCATCAAGTGCAACTGTCAGTCACAAATAACAGTCCTTCCTGAGCCAAAGCTATGTCCTATTGTTATTCTTGGGTATCAGCAGTGGGGTATGTGTGTTTGGCTATTATCCCTAAATCTCATGAACTCTAACAATGGTTGGACAGTGGTGGTGGAGGGGGAATTGTCTTCTTTACCTGACCCTCTGACTAAAGAAGGCAAGGAGTATTTATAGACCATAAGCATGCCCCATTATGTGGGGAGAGGAGACAGTATATCTACCCCTTTGTGCTCAGCTTCATCATAAAGCACCCGGGATACTGTTTGGTCCTTATCAGCTATACCACCAAAACATGGTGAGTGGATACAGATTTCATTTTTTTTAAATACCATCACTGTAAAGGGGACATTCTGTTTCTGCTGAATGTGTTTATAAAGTATATTGTATGACATATTTACATGATATACTGTCATGGCATGTTTTGATGAATTATACGTCTGGCTCTTCTCACACCAATGATAATGAATCAATTTACCCAATTTACCCCATGTCAATATGCATATGGACACTGAGTTCAGATCAACAACAAAAAAAGATCATCAATAGGACAGCACTCCAGTTGTCCCATTGATGATTTATTGATTTGTCTACTCGCAATGCTGAAACAAAAATAAAAAAAGGAACTGTGTGAATCGGTAATTGTAGCATGGAGAGGAGAAAAGAGGATAGAAAACTTGAGATAAGGGAAACAAGATGGAAGAAGAGATGACATTAAAGAAGAGGGGAGGAAAGGAAAGGAGAGGAAATAAGGAGAGGTGAGAAAAGAGAAGACCCCTTGTTCCATCCTCTTTCCGCTTACGGTCTCTGTCAAAGGGGAGGAGGGGAAAGAGGAGGAGAGGAGACAAGAGTGAGTAGAGAAAAGGAAATGAGAGGAAATACAGAGAGGAGAAGAAGAAAAAAGGAGAGAAGAGTAGAGGAAACAAGAGAGGAAAAAAGAAGAAAGAAAAGGAGAAGAGATGAGCAACAAGTACAGACTACAAACAGGTCAGCAATAATTAAATGTCTCTAGGAGGTTTCTGCTGGCCCTTTCAGGTTGATCTGCACTGGGCAGCATCAAGAAACAAATTCTGCCTCGCATCCCATGATTGCAGGAATCCTCTTAAAAACAAAAATAAAGAAATAAATTGAGCTGAGCTGAGCGCCAGAGGTCCCGTCCATGAGATATACAAGTGCTCCGGAGCTAATCCACAACGAGGGTTAGACAGCAGCTGTCGAGAGGCCCGTGAATCCGAGCAATATCATGTCGTAGCGCTGCATCCCCCTTACACTGTTTTTCCCCAGTTCCTTGGCAGTCATGTAAATAGCTCGACATAATCCTAGCCTCCCAGGGATTTCTGATCAAACAGGGCTCAGTGTACCATCCTGTCATCACCCAGCCAGGCCCTATAGAATAATCCCCCGTGTGATCCAGGGACTGTGGTGTGTGGAGTGCGGGCAGTGGACCACACCCTCCCCAGGCTTAGTCTGCATTCTCACAAAATTGGAGGCTTGAGTAAATATTTCCATAACAAACTGACAGTGTTTGTAATCCCTCCTAATGAAATGCGTGCCCCGGTATAAACCTTGCCTGTTGTGCAATTAGTGCCCCCCACACACACACACACACACTGCAAGTTTGCTCATCACCTGCTCGTTATCATAAGAGCATGTGTCACAGTAAAACCAATAATGAGTGGAGCTGAAGCAGAGAGCCAGGTGATGACCGTGCTATTATTATTGAACCTAATCAAGAGTGTGATTGTCCAAACTCTGCAGTCACCCAAGAAGGCAAAGAAGAGATCCAACGGAGCCGGCTCCAATGTGTTCTCCATGTTTGAACAGGCCCAGATCCAGGAGTTCAAAGAAGTCAGTGCTCTGCCAAATGTTTTCTTTCCCAAAGAATTTGAGCAGTTTACTCTGTGGTGGATGCTTACTGTGTATACAGGAGACACGGCATGTAACAATAAAACTTCTGCAGGCTTTTACTATCATGGATCAAAACAGAGACGGTTTCATTGACAAGAATGACCTGAGAGACACTTTTGCAGCTTTAGGTAGGACCGCCCGTGTGTCTGTTTATTGTTTGTATGTGTCTCTTATGAATTGTAAGGGTTCTGCATTGTCACATTTCATTTGAGTGGACCCAGTTGTAAACCTTGTTAGAGCTGGAGCAATTGGGCGAGAAAGTCATTTTTATTTTATCTTGTTTCAAGCAAAAATGCAAAATATTCTCTGGTTCCAGCTTCTGAGCATTTCCTGTTTTCTTTGTCTTGTGTAAAGTAAACTGAAAATTTGTGTTTTGGAAGTACTCTGGGTGATGTCACATTAGGATTCTGGGAAATTATAATGCCTTATTTCGCTTTAGTTGTAACATTTAATTGACCAAATGATTCATCAATCAATCGAGAAAATGATAGTCAGATTGACCAATTATGGAAATAATGGTTAGTTGCAGCTCTAAACCTTTGACCACCTCCCTCTCTAGGGCGTTTAAATGTCAAGCAAGAAGAGATTGATGAGATGCTGACGGAGGCCCCAGGACCGGTTAATTTCACAGTCTTTCTCACCATGTTTGGAGAGAAACTAAAAGGTGAGGGCCCGTGTTCTGGATATTCCAGTGTCCGATTTTAGCAATTTATTTCAGGACCATGGCAATCTTCGGGGAAAAAAAAGATGTTACCTTTGTTTACATTTTTCATCAACTCCGAGCTGCCACTGCTCCCCTCCAGGTGCTGACCCGGAGGAGACCATCCTGAACGCTTTCAAAGTCTTTGATCCTGATGGGAAGGGAACGTTAAAGAAAGACTTGTGAGTAGCAGTCTATAGAGCTCTGTTGTTGGATGAGGTGAGTGTCCAGTTGGGCTGGATACCGAATTCAATACTTTTTAGTAGTGTTGTCAGTTAAACCCATTTTAACGGCTTCATATTTTTTATCGAGAGATTAAAGTTATTTTTCACATGCTGTTGCAACAACTAGTAACGTTAGAACAACTACAACACCACACCGGTTCTAGCTAGACCGGAAACAAAACAACAGGCACGCCGCACACACGCCATTTGGGCTTGCGAGCCGGCCAAAGAGTAATAACGTTACGTTGTGAGTGGATGGCGAATGCGAGATGCCTAAATGGACGCCGATAAGATTCTGGATGGAAAGTTTGCTTTTTAAAAGTTGCCAAATGTTCCATTGATGAGACCAAAGTGATCTGTGTGTTTAGTCGTTGTGAACTGAGCTATCATCGCAGCACGTCCAATCTGAAATACAACTTGATGGCCAAGCACACAGCTGATGCCAATTCTCTGCCCCCTCACCCTTTTATTGATGGACAGTGTTACATTGTGTGAGAGATTATTTGCTCCAAGAGAGAATGGTACATGTGAAATTGAACACTACAGTAGGCTATATGCTTGGGGGATGGGGTCTTGCACACTACTCAGAGTCTTGCACACTACAGTAGGCAATATGCCAATGATGTCAATAAAAAAACATTTGCACAAAGCAAGCCGATCCACTTTTAGTCGTTTGACAGCAATACTTTTAAGGCACCGACTGAATTGCCTCTATAGCATCAAAAAAGCCTCTTCATTCAATATCCAATTTCAATCCCTGAGGAGTAAATCTCATCAGCATACTTCTACCAAGATCTGATAATGCTGTTGATTGGCTATTTATTGTCACACGTTGTAATGACAGGCAGGAAAAACCCTATGTTACGTGCAGAGAAAGGGCTCACGTAGGAGGAGCTGAAAAACACATTCAAATATTTGCACCGTTGAGCAATACCTAGCCCTGGCGCCCAGTGTGCTCATCATCGCTGCTTGACTTTTCAGTGTGACAGAGATGTTGACGACCCAGGCGGACAGGTTCACCCCTGAAGAGGTTAGCGCTCCCCCTCAGACACTGATAAGTTTAATTTAAGACATTATTCACTTCAAAAATTAATCTTCTTATTGTACTTTATACCTATAGATGGAACAGATGTTTGCTGCCTTCCCGCCAGATGTAGCAGGAAACCTAGACTACAACAATCTGGTCCACGTCATCACACACGGCGAAGAAAAGGACCAAGAATAGATTGCACTCTGGACAATTAAACCAAAAGGTCACATTTGTGCCAAATATATCACACAAACTACAGCGGAAATATTTTATATGTCACATTCATTCAAATAAAATACATCATTTTTGCATGAATGTATCAATTACGTATTCATTTTAGTGTGAGTATACCACACTGTGTACATGTGATCTCTTGATATGTATGAAATAAAAAGCTATGAGACCACAGCAAAGGAAGTGTTCAGTTATATGTTCTGACACTACATTCTATGAGATGTTTTTGCTGAACGAATAAGGGAAGGGAGGGTTTGAATCACTGGCGGTTACACTGAAGAAGATATTTGCAAAGATCCACTCACATATTGGCATAATCACGTTTTGATGATGTGGGAGATTTCCTGGGGTCAGGAGGTTAAACATGCAGGCTTGTGAGGATGTTAGCTAATCCCAGTGTGACGAACAATTGCTCTTTTCCATTTGGCTCCAGGAATATAGATTTGTGTGCGGCTTTGCTTCCCAAAGCAAAAAAAAGCTGTTTCAGTAGTCATATTTAATTAGAATTATTAGAATTAGCTCGATATAGTCTTTAAGTTTCAGTCTAGTGCTGAGTGTGCAGCAGTAAAAAAATACTGCTTTATTAAATTAAATATAAAAAATATCTGTGTATCTGTAGCAGTTTCTCTCATTGAACACTTTGGCAGGGCAAAGATAGCCTACCGTGTCTATTTAGGGAGGTAAACAAAGTGTTTTCTCTATGTGTTTCTATTGTCCTTTAATTTTAACCTCGGAAGATTAAAATACATATGCATTAAATTGTATTTTTTTGCAACTGAAACCACATCCATCAGCTCCTTTTTGATGAAAATGAGTATGTACTGTTTACTTTCTGTTAATGGTCAACTTAATCTGTAATTAAAGTTAACAGTGCAACTTAATTTAATTTTTCATGAAAAATGTTTTACATGTGATAAAGGACATTTTTGTTTGTTTGCCAGATTCCATATGTGCTTGGCTAGCCTACACGCCATTACAATTTCTACATGACATAAAAAGACTCTGTAAGCAGCATAACATGAGCAGGAACTGTATGAATTTGTTCCCTATTAATATAGACTATAACATCACTCCCAATAAATACTTGAGAGCTCTACTTCCGCGTTTAGAATGGCTTGTTGTGGACACAATGTTGTGTTTTCTGTCATCTGACTTTCAGTTAACAGAATGTGAAAATGCTTAAGGGATCAGGTTGTTGGTTTTTTTAGAACAATCGGTAGGTGCATGCTACTGAAATTAATATACCAATAATTACTGCGTCATTATCAATTGCCCCTATGTACCCAAACTTGCTGGATAAATTACCTGGAAAATCTATTTCAGACAATGCTATGTTTTTGACTAACACATCTAGGCTTATCATTGTTTAGGAATTGCCAATAATTAACCCTCCTGTTGTCTTTGGGGCAAATTTGACTCCTTTCCAAAAAGTTTCTATATCAGAAATTTGGGTTTCTATAAAACAAATTTTCCAAAAAAGTAACGTGGATGGTTCCCAACAACGCTCCTCACAAGTTAAATAAATAATCAATTCACTACTTTTATTGAATTTGTGCGTTTTTTGTCAATTTTAGAGCATTTGGAGAAAAAACAATTGGTAAAAGAACTTTAAAAAAAAAGTGTAAGAAAAATGTCAATAAAAGTGACTAAATGTGAACAAATGTCAAATAAAGTGACAAAAATGTCAAAAGATGTCAAAAAAGTAAGAAAAATGTCAAAAAAGTGAAAGATGTAAAAGAAAAAGCTTTAAAAATTTGGGTAAAAACCCACAAAGGTTTCAAAAGGCTCAGACAAGGTTGACAAATGTATATATATAGTATATATATGTATGTATGTATGATTATATTTTGGGGCACTTTTAGACCTTTATTTTCACAGGACAGATAAAGACATGAAAGGGGAGAGAGGGGGAATGACATGCAGCAAAGGGTCACAGGTCGGAGTCAAACCCGCAGCCGCTACATTAAGGAGTAAACCCTCTATATATGTGCGCCCGCTCTACCAACTGAGCAATCCTGGCCACTTTTAACCAAACCAAAATTTCAGAATTATATGATTTGCATTGTAATTTGACATACTGTAAACAAAATACTGCTCAATTGAACAGCAATCAACTAACCTTAACTAAACCTACATTGACTTCAAATGCTTAACAATGCATTTGAGCGAATGACTGCACCTAACATGTAGTAAAAATGAAAAGCTTGTTTTTCTCCAATAGGCTAACTATACATAATAATAGTCTCCTAATGTAATTAGGGTGCTTTCAAATAGTGTTGTCCTATGATCATTCTTAATCAGGGCCATGGCTTAATTGCTGTAAAAATACCATAGCAAATCCTTTCTGTTTTCACATTGGTTCCTGAAGACTGACTAGTCAAGTTGACGTGTTGCTATTTTTCTTGTATTTTTTTACACTGAAATTCAGCTTTCTCTAAATGGGTTAAAGAGTTGTTCTCCATCCAGGACAGTAGGGGGCAGCAGCAGAGCAGCTACCGGCAGCCTCCTTGAAGCCGCTAGCTAGCTGTACAAGCTGCGGGTGCGGCAGAGAAAAACAGAGAAGGGTCACCATCGCTAGCAAATAGCTAGCTAGTGCGGTTCACTTTTTATTTTTTTAGTCCCTGTTTCTTAGCAAAAGCCAGCATTTGAGACATTTTCTAAACTGCAATACATAAGTAGCTTATTAGATTGTCTAAAGTGTCAACGAACAGCTGAACAAAAGCAGGGTTACACCATCAACATATTTACCGTCAGCCCGGAAAATCAACGAAGCTAGCTAACGTTAGGGAGCTAATGCCAGGTTAGCTTAGCGGGCTAGCTTTCACAAGTGAGTTAACGCTCAGACCTTAGATTTCACTGAATCGATTTTATCAACGCTAACGCTGCAATGGCTGATGTTGACAAGCTCAACATAGACAGTATCATCCAACGTCTTTTAGAAGGTAAGGAAATGTTGAAGTGCTAGCTACATATAGCTAGCTAAATCATTACTTGTGATCTGCATGTTGATAGGACCACCGCTAGACCAGTTAGCTAGATACCGTTAACGTCCCGCGTCTGGCTGTAGTGTATTTTTTCAACATCTTGTAAAATAACTAGCTAACGTTAGTTCGTCATTTTTAATAGTCACCTTTTTTCACCTAATGTCTTTATGGGGTGAGAATGTTATTGTACCTTAATGGCACGGTCCCGGTACTTGGTCCAATACACATTGTATTTCTCTCGAACACAAACACCAACATTGCGCATTTCGGCGCGATATAACGTTCTATTCACCTTTTGTCCCACACAGCCTCAGCATAGAGATAACTACCGTACCAGGCATTGCCAACTCTGCTGGAACTGTTCCAACTGTTGTTTAGCTTTCTTTATGTTTTCTTGTTGTCAGTCAGAGGGGCAAAGCCTGGCAAGAATGTCCAGCTGCAGGAGAATGAGATTCGTGGATTATGCCTGAAGTCCAGGGAGATCTTTCTCAGTCAACCCATTCTTCTGGAACTGGAGGCCCCTCTCAAGATTTGTGGTAAGTAGGATTTGTATGTGTGTATATATATCTATCAGAAAATAAACTATATGTGTATACTGTCATGAGATGCAAAAGATAAATTGTTTATTTTTTTTCAACAAGGGACAGTGCCACATTATGACTCAATACAATTGCATGCAATTCACTTTGGTGCATTGATTTACGTTTTGTCCTGCAGGTGATATCCACGGACAATACTATGACCTGCTGAGGCTGTTTGAGTATGGCGGCTTCCCTCCAGAAAGCAACTATCTGTTTCTGGGTGACTATGTGGACAGGGGGAAGCAGTCTTTGGAGACCATCTGCCTTTTGCTGGCCTACAAAATCAAATACCCAGAGAACTTCTTCCTGCTGAGGGGAAACCATGAGTGTGCTTCAATCAACAGAATATATGGTTTCTATGATGAGTGTGAGTATTGTGCCTCTGTGGCCAGTAAAATTATTCTTAAACTGTCCTTGGGTTTCTTGAAAGGTGCTATATAAATAAGTTTTTTTTTTAATTTTTTTCAAGCATTTTATATCAGTTTTATTTTGAGTTCCATACTGTGTGGCTTAAGTGCCATTTGTCACATAAAAATGTTGGGTTTTTTTATGGCTGCATAATTGTAATTTTATCAAAATTGCGACCTAGTGGGGCGCTATATTTGTTAAAGGCAACATATGTGTGTCAAACCATTCTGAAGTAAGTATTGTGGTGCTGCAGAGACGTCCTACACATAGAATCCTAGCCAACAGGGACAAACGCACTGCATCCTAATGAAACACACGCAAATAGACATAACACAAGCAAATTAAGAAAACGCCTTTTCATAATTTGACAACACATGCGCAGTATTCAGCAAACAGGCTGCAAATACACACACCACAACCAAATACACAAACGCGCTGCAAATACAGAAGCAATGTAAAAAGAAAAGCACACAATCCCGGACAACAAATGCCACAAAAAACGCTGCATCCAGATTACACCACGGAAGTTCTCCAGACCTCTAGGGGAGCAGCTTGATTTTTGACCCCACAAAGGGAGAGAGCCGCGGCACATTCAAGCTCAGAAAGCTGTGCACCTTTGTGAAACTTTGAGATCATAGACTGTAAATATTAAGTGTATTTTTTGAGATATGTTTTCTCTCGTTTGGTGGGTGTGTCTCTAGTTTATTGGCTCAGGTCACAGGTGTTGCATTTGTTTTCGGGGTTTGTGCGCTTTTCTTTTTGCATCTTTTCTGTATTTTCAGCATGTTTGTGTATTTGGTTGTGTTGTGTGTATTTGCAGCAGGTGAAAATGCTAAATGCTGTGCATGTGTTGTCAAATTTATGAAGGTGTTTTCTTAATTTGCTTGTGTTTCGTCTTTGCTTGTGTTTCATTAAGTTGCCCCTGTTGGCCACCGTAGATCCTTACGAAAATTGCACTAATCATTTTTAAAAAATTTAGTATTTTTCAATGGAAAAGAGAATAATCATACAAAATGATAATTTCCTCCAAAATCGTGAATCATATCTCAATTAACCAGTCGAAAGAAATATTACAATTTGATATTTTCCTCATATTGTGCAGCCCTACTTCTTTAGTCTTCATACAGTCTATATGGATGATGTCTTTGATGGAGCTTGGCACATGTGCAATAGTACAAGGGCCCTTATTGCTAAAAAATAATGTTGAATTGAAATATATAATTTTTTTCCCCTGAAATGTTTAGGTAAAAGAAGGTACAACATCAAACTCTGGAAGACCTTCACAGATTGTTTTAACTGCCTCCCTATTGCCGCCATTGTTGATGAGAAGATCTTTTGCTGCCACGGAGGTGTGTTTTGTTTTTTTTGCACCTTTTGATGTCAGCCACTCCCATTTGTCCTTAAGTAATGCTGTCTTTGCAGTTTGTGACGTAGGTCTTACCCATGTGTAATACCAGTATCAGTGTGTTTATTTGTACTTTTACTGCTGTTCCGTCTAGGACTCTCGCCTGACCTTCAGTCCATGGAGCAGATCAGACGCATCATGCGCCCCACTGATGTGCCCGACCAAGGTCTGCTGTGCGATTTGCTCTGGTCTGATCCTGACAAGGATGTTTTGGGCTGGGGGGAGAACGACAGGGGTGTATCATTTACCTTTGGCTCAGAGGTGGTGGCCAAGTTCCTGCACAAGCATGACCTGGATCTGATCTGTCGTGCCCATCAGGTAATCACTATGCCCTCTGTCATTAGAATAGAAAACACTTTTTTTTTTATATATGTGCAAACAGGCACAAATGTGTCTTTGGTTTGCATTTGCAAAGAGTACTGTTAAAAAGGGCTCATTAAAAGTTTTAAAGACATATCGCACCCTGGCAAGACACATTAAGACAGAGTTATATAAAAACTCAATACGTGTGACTAAGATGGCTCAGTTGGTAGAGCAGATGCACATAAACATAGACATTTATGCCTCGACCCAGAGGTCCAGGGGTCAAGTCCGACCTGTGACATTTCCTGCATGTCTTTCCCCCTTTCTTACCTAGCTGCCCTGACCTTTAAAGTTCAAAATTATCTTTATAAAAAACAAATGCACAATACTATAGAAGCTACATTAAAAAGAGCACCAGGTACTTCATGGTGAGGAATGAATCAGTGTTAAATAAATAGATATAAAGATTATAAACAGAAATATGACATGGCTGTAGATTTTTTTAAAATGCTGAATGCACTTGACACAAGGACTGCAGTACAACACATACTGGGCAGAGAACTGGCACAATATAACATAAACTGGCGCTGTATGTGCTGGACAGTTGTTCTCAGCCTTTTTTGGGTCACAACCCAAAAAAAAGGTGTGTGTCTCGCTCTCTCTCTCTCTCTCTCTCCCCCCCAATTTTATTTTAAAACAATTAAAAGACCTGAAGTAGGGCCAAAAGAATGTCTGAAATATACACTGCACAGGACTATATCATACTCTCTTCATGACAAAACATTGATTCAAGGAGTGGTTTTCTAAGTGTGTAAACCTGTCTTTTCTTCTATTATCATCTCACTTGCAGGTTGTTGAGGATGGCTATGAATTCTTCGCAAAGAGGCAGCTTGTCACTTTGTTCTCAGCGCCTAACTATTGTGGCGAGTTTGACAATGCTGGTGCCATGATGAGTGTGGATGAGACCCTCATGTGCTCTTTTCAGGTAAGGTGCAAAGGCAAATATGCCTATTTGTAAATCATATTGTCCTAAAATACTTGCACAAGCTCGTGCAATAAAATGTACTGACATTTTGTCTCCTAATCCTGCACCATGGTATTATTTCTTTTAGCAGTTCTATCTAGACAATTAGCCTTATTTCCACTTTTTTAAGATCAAGCGCTTAAACATTAAACACTAGCTACTACTAACATCAACCAGTTTATTAGTAGGTTGTACAATTGAGACGTATATGATACAGTTGCACACTATGTCTAATTAAAGTGTAAATTATATTTTGTCAAAAATTACTTAATTAATTAGGCGTGTTTGACAGGAATGTATATTCCTTTTGCAGATTTTGAAACCAGCTGAGAAGAAGAAGCCCAACGGCAGCCGTCCTGTGACTCCCCCCCGCAACATGGTCACCAAGCAAGCCAAGAAATGAGTGGGGGTGACAAATTGCTGGAGTTTCATTCCTCTGTTTTGCTTTCATTTTCTGCATTTGAAGGATTGGTTCTCCTTCGTGCTGCCAATACTGAAAAGATGTTCACTCCTACCCGATGAAAGCAAACTATTTTGTTGTTTTGTTCACAGGGGTAAATTGATATGTCACCATGAAAACCTCAGGTGTTTTGCACTCCATTTTGCAGCTAGTCTTTGCCACATATGACTGTTCAATCAGGAAAAATTTAATAATACGGCTACTTATGCACAGGAATGCCTTGTTTGAAGCTGTGCACAATTTTACCAATTCCTTTCATGTCTTATTCATTTGTCTTTTTCTCACGGTAATGTCGGTATTAATGGCTCTTGAAAACCAATGGGGAAAAGTCACAAAAACCTGTTTACTTATATACAATTTTATTTACAGTTTATTTACGGTTGGTGTCATAGGATGTTGACTTGCACTGCATCATCACATTTTTAAACAAGTCTTGTGCTAAACTAAATTAATAATAAAGCACTCTTGTAATGTCTAAATCTTTCTAATAAACTTTGAGTGTATTTTAGGGCGATATCTGTATCTGAATGTCATTTGTTCCAACTTGAGCTTCTAAAAATCACAATACAAATTGAAATACAATTGTACATTGCTTTGGTTGTTACTTAAGAAGGGCTCCCATCAGGCAACACCCACGAGGGGGCGATAGAATATAATGCAAAATCCAATTCGGCAAGTGAGGTGTGAAATATTGCATATACACAAAGCGCTACAAGTCAGTATGAAAACAAACATAATATTAAAAAAAATATATATAGAGCCATTTTAAGTTAATTTGTCCACTTATAGTTGTATTACGTAAGATAAAGCTGACTGAAGTTGTGTTTCCTTATTAGGAAACGTAGGTTGCGTAACGATCTCTGACGTCAGAGCAGTCACAAGACCTTGCTAGCAGAGCCGAGCGCAGTGTGTGAGGCTACAGGGCAACCGGGTCACACTTTGTGTTATATAGCTAGTGTCTCAAAGACATGACTGACACTATGGCCGCCGAGAACCAGCACATACGGATCTTTTGGAGTGGAAGAGGCGACTTTTTTCGGTGATTTTCTTTTTTTTTTGTTTTTTTCCTCTTGATATCACGGCACAGGAACAAAGCTCCCCGAGTCTCAGCGGAAGGCATTGTGTATGCGTGCGTGGCGGCTGTAGTTATTGTCGGAGGCGGCAGTGTCTAGGCTAGCTCAGCCGCACATCTCCATTCACGTTAGCAAGTCAGCATTGGACATTGCCGCTAAGCTAGCAGGGTTGCTAGCTTGGCCGGTTTGTTTGGTAGGAGCTGGTGTGTAGGTGATGTTGTCCGTCCTGTCGTACGGTAGACTTGTGGCCAGAGCTGTCATCGGCGGACTTTCTCAGACAGACGGCCGCGACTACAGCCTGGTGACAGCGAGCTGTGGCTTCGGCAAGGACTTTCGTAAAGGCATCCTGAAGAAAGGGATGTGCTATGGGGACGACGCATGCTTCATCGCCCGACACAGATCCGCTGATGTTTTGGGTGAGTATTTGCTAGACAAACATTAACCATAAAGGTCACTTCCCTTTATCAGCAGCCTGAAATACCTTATTCGAAGGTTGGATTGATACGTGCGAAATATAAAAAAATAATGTTCTCATTACAGTTCAGAATGCTCATGGAAGTGGCCACTGAGTGAACAGAGTGGGTGCTGTCGCATATCCGCTGCTAACTTAACTTTTTGCTTGCATTTTGTTCTGGATTGATAACCTGCGACACACTGCTGCATTTTCTCAAAGCTAGTTAGGCTGTAACCTGCATCTCTGTTGTGTGGAGAATGCATTCCTTACACCGTCATCGTCAGGTACACACAAACAATGCAGGCTTTAAAGTCTCTATTTAGGATTAAAATGGCTTTTCAGCACAGAGACCTTGAGATCCATTTAAACAACCTGCTATTTAACACAACCGCAGCCCTGCTGCATGTCTTGTGTGCTGATGCACACTGTGCTAGTCAAGACACACAAGTAAACATTTAAAAATCAGGACCAAGCATTTCACCAAGACAGGTCTTTTTTTTTTTGGAAGGTTTGATTAGTTACAAAGTTGTGTGCTGGCTTTGAGCAAGCCTGTTACTCTCTGTTTCTCTGTTCTGTTCTCTGGCACAGGCTGAGGGGACACAGAGGGCCATCCTTGTATGGTCATTCCTGGGAGTAAGGGGGCTAAAGTTTCCTTTCTAGGAAAATCTTTGACCTGGCCAAATGCTCCAATGGGAACAAGTGCTTTTATTAACCTACAAAACAGAATGTTTCTATAGTAAGATTAATGCAGGCTTGCAATGGGGAGATTTTTTTATGCTATTAGGGGAATCACAGATTTTATGTTTTAAATTAGGGCTTTCCAATTAATCGCAATTTTATCAAAATCGCAGGGGGGTGCAATATCACAGTTGGGGCCCCAAACCATTGTGAATGGTCTATTGTGATGCTGCAGAAGCGTCCCAACATACAAACTGTATCCTACAGAATAAAGATTTTTTTTGTTTAGTACAGATTGGGGGGGGGGGTCAATACAGCATAGTATCGCAATATATTGTCTGCTTGACAATCCCATTTAGCAGGAATACAATTGAAGTGAGATGTACAAACAAAGAAATGTTTCTTTGTAGATAACATAGATGTTGACAAAGTTTCCTTTTGGGGACATCATTTGAAATTGGGAAAAATTAGAAGATGTAAAAAAAGGTTATAAATTGCAATATGTTTAAAATTGCAATAATATTGTATCGTGGTATAAGTATTGTGATGATAAATCAGGAGGCGTCTGGTGACTCCCACCCTTAGTACAAATCCTCACAAAAATCATACTATAAATCATTTTTGTTTTGGATTGTAATAAATGAGAATAATGGTACAAAACTGATCGTCCCCTTCAATATGGCGAATCATATTGCAATATCAGTCAAAAATAATCGCAATTAGATCATTTCCTCATATCGTGCAGCCGTTTTGAAGACAAGAGACAAAATATATAATCAGCGGACCCTTAAACGTAATTAACTACCGTGGATTACAAAAAAAACATCTAGCTATGTTTAAATTCAAAAGAACACTGATCAGATAAAGTCACCTTTTTATAATAGAATCAGGAATGACTGAAACAGTGACAGTCAAAGAGGATCTTCTTACTGACGGAGGCTGTTTTTACGTGTTCTGTGACATTTCCTTTATTTCTTGAACACGTCTTTTTGTTTTCTGTACTGGATGTCCTTTTTGCATCTTGGTGAAAGTGGCCATTGTTTTTTTCTTTATTGTGCAGCTGCATGGCATTGTTCTTGTTTTCTCACAAGATCCTCACTTGTGGAGCAAGTCTGAGCAATGTCAAGAATGAGTATTATGTTTCTGAGCTTGTTTGCACTTGAGCTGTTTATAAAAAGAAAAAAGCTGTATTAGGCACAGTACCTAATACATACAGTACTGTGTAAAAGTCTTAGGTAGATGTGGGAAAAATGCTGTAAACTAAGAATGCTTTCAAAAATCAATCAATATTTGGTGTTACTACCCTTTTGCCTTCAAACAAGCATCAATTCTTTTAGGTACACTTGCAAAAAGTCGGGCGACGTTGAGGATCATAGACACAGTGGTCGGCCAAGGAAACTTAGTGCAGCAGATGAAAAACACAGCCCTGATCTCAACATCATCTAGTGTGTCTGGGATTACATGAAGAGACAGAAGGATGTGAGGAAGCCTACACCCACAGAAGATCTGGGGTTAGTTCTCCAAGGTGTTTGGAACAACCTACCAGCCGAGTTCCTTCAAAAACTGTGTGCAAGTGTACCGAGAAGAATTGATGCTGTGTTGACGGCAAAGGCTGGTCACACCAAATACTGATTTGATTTAGATTCCTCCTCTGTTCATTCACTGCATTTTAGTATCTAACTAACACTTCCATTTTTGAAAGCATTCTTGGTTTACAGCATTTTTTTTCATACCTGCCTACAACCTTTTCACAGTACTGTATATTAGTGATAGAAGGGGGAGTTGTTGGCCTTTTATTAAACTGAAAATTATGAATTCCAGTCATTAAGAAAAACATGTGCTTTTAGGTGTTGCAGATGGAGTAGGTGGATGGCGAGACTATGGAGTAGACCCATCGCAGTTTTCAGGCACATTGATGAAGACGTGCGAGAGGCTGGTGAAGGAAGGACGCTTCGTCCCCAGCAACCCAGTGGGAGTCCTCACCAGCAGCTACTACGAGCTGCTGCAGAACAAAGTGCCCCTGCTGGGTGAGAAAAGCCACCGGACACACAGGATCCCAGTGTTCATAATACACCATAAAGTAGACAGGACCCTATCAATGCATTCTACTGCGGAATACCTTTTGTGTTTATGAGAATGTTCATAACCAGTGCCTGGGGAAAGCATCAATATGCTCAGGCCATGTCCACCATCTGTGGGACCAGGATGTTTGGCTGCTCATCTGTATCGGTCATCACCAGACCCAAACGGAATGGGCAGATTTATATTTTTTTTTTTAGCACTGATCCAGAAAATCTGCAGAATTTAGCGCACTGTTTATCTGCTTGGGGTGGCGGTGTATTAACATTCTGAGATTTCTTTTTTGTTGAAAATCTGTGGGGAATTCTGTGTCTGCCGATTCGATGGTCATTAGGGCTGGGTGCCGATATCGATTCTTTCTAGGCACCAACCGAATTGCCTCTAAAGTATTGAACATCGAAAAAATGCCTCGTCATTCAATACCCATTTTCAATACCTAAGAGGTAAATCTCATTAGCGTCAGTGAGCCAATAAGCATGCAGCATGCTTCCACCAAGATCTAATACTGATTGGGATTGGCTGTCTAATGTTACATGTCGTGGAGGCAGGCAGGAAGAACTCTAGGTTACGCACTGAGACGGGGCTCACGTGGTAGGAGCTGAAAAATAAATAAGATTTGTGCTGTAATGTTTTATAAAATTGGTGTAAAAAAAAAAAAAAGTATTGTTTAGGTACCGGTATCAAACATTTTTGAATGATACCCATTCCTACTGGTCATCATCCTATTCATTCCTCTACAGTTGATGTGTGATGATCCTATCTAGTGTGATGAGTATAAAAAAGACCGCCAAGGTCTCCTCCTTTTCTGATCTGTTTTGTATTAAATGTGTTATTGTGGGATTGCAGACCGTGATACTCCTACGGTTTATCTACTCTGTGCTTCTAACCTTGTTCAAAACCTCACTAAACTAATTAAGGTCCATGCCATGCACTCTGCTGGACAGTAAAGTGGTGAAGGGCATACTGCGCATGGCATGGAAACAGTACATTTTCCATGTGGTTTGGATTGGAGCCACTGTTGAGGGTTAGGTTGTTTGTTCCGCCTGTTCACTTAACTGGTGGCTGGATGGAGATTTTTTCATCATGAGTCAGAGACCACCAGATCGCCTTAAGAAGTCCTGGGAATGTCTCTTGTCCTGACTTGCTCCACGCAGGGACACTTTCAGAATCCCTTTCCATCTTCACGCCACTTCCCAACAACAAAGCACGCACAAACGTAGAACATCAGTGACTGCATGTTTTGGGAACAGTATTTTTCCATCCCTTTTTTATCGTGTGTGTGTGTGTGTAAGTGTATGTGTGTGTAAGTGTGTAAAGGGAGTGAGTCACAGTGCGTGAGGGGTTTTCAAGGTTGATCCCAGCATATTTCGGCGGGCCGGATGACTCAGCAGCAGGGTGTGGCTGCGCGTTTTATCCGCCTGCTCCGGCTCATGTTTTCTCCTCACCAACTCCCACATGGTGGAACTCCATTATTCTTCAAACTACTACCCTAATCGTGGTACATCAAGTTTGTGTATTCAGGCTAACACCATTAATCAGTCTCCCTAACACACTTCAGATGGCAATAGTTCCATAAACGGAGAGGAATCTTCTACACTATGTAGCTGTAGAGAGCATGGAGGAAAATACTGTTTTCAGGCTGTTTGCAGCTTTGTTTCCATCCAGGCATTGTTAACCCTTGTGTTGTCCTTGGGTCAGATTGACCCGTTTTCAAAGTGTTTTATATCAGAAATATGGATTTCTTTCAACCAAATTGTCCACAAAAAACATGATTACTTTCAATGAATTTTTTTGGGTGTTTTTTAATTCTTTTTTTTTTTTTTTAATGGTTTCAAAACAGTATCTGGACTTAACTTTGACTTGTACCCATCTGTGATCCACTCAACATCCTCTGATCTTAACTATTAGTCAAAATGATTTGTAATTTCTGCTTTTTTAACCAAAAAGTTATGTCTAATTTATTATAAATGAGGTTTGTTGACCATGAATTCCAAGAATAAGTGTAAAACCAGCTCAGGTTTAAAAAAAAAAAAAACGATAATCAGTAGAGCCTGATATTAGGCATTTCCCGAACTATTGGTATCGGAATTTTTAATGGCCAATTTAAAAAAATAAATAAAAAATTATCATACTCTTTTTTTATAATGACAAACAATTCTGATGAATATTTAAAAAATAAAAACGGAAGGTCAACCATATTATGCTTGTTGGCGTTGCATAGTTTGTCCACCAGAGGGCGCTCTACAACGTCCCTGTTGGCAACGCTGACTTTAAGTTTCATATCTTAAGTTTGTATTTTATACATTTTATTTATTAGAACTTTAATGTATTTTGATGTTTCTCTGTTCTGTTGTAACAATAAAACAAAGTATTATCATATTATTCTAGTAAGAACTCATAAATAACTAGAGATAATTAATGTTAGAGAAATCTGTTTTGTTACACGTTTCTGGATTTTTTTTTTTTCTTTTATAAATATATCGGACTATCAGATTTTTAAATAACAAATATTTGTATTGGTTTCGGCATTAAAAATCCTTTTATCAGTTGGGCTCTAATAACCAGGTTAGCTATTGTTAGCAATATCAGTTGACAACAACGCATTATCTTCACAGATAGAAGATGGACAGTACTGTGTGTACGGCTGATGTAATGAGACACAAATTAGACAAAAGTGCTAATGAACAGAATATTCAAACAACTTTCACTGCCGTTGATGCTCGGGGCAGCCATGTTGGATTGAGCTATCGGGGGCTGGTGAGGTTCTCTTAAATTTTCCGGTTGGAAATCTGACTTCACCGGGGCGTTTCTTAATTTCTTCCCCGTTCAACTGGAACGCACCACTAGACCCAGCAGACGATGCACACCATAGTTGTGTTTTTAATTGCATTTAAAACTGAAAGGAAATGTGTGTGTCTGTGTACTTTTGCAGGCAGCAGCACGGCCTGCATTGTGGTTTTGGACCGGCAAAGTCACCGGCTGCACACAGCCAACCTGGGAGACTCGGGCTTCCTGTTGGTCCGGGGAGGGGAGGTGGTCCACCGCTCGGACGAGCAGCAGCACTACTTCAACACGCCCTTCCAGCTGTCCATCGCCCCCCCGGGGGCCGAAGGAGCCGTCCTGAGTGACAGGTGAGACACCCAACAGGCAGCACATCGTACACCTGCTGCCAAAAACCTCTGAACTGGTGTTTGGGGACAGTACATACAGCGGGGGGGTTGTTCCCAATTGTAAATGGGACAATTGATAGAGAGGAGGCAAAGTGTTCCGCACAGCAGGTGTACAGCCATACAGATCACATACAGATATAACAAACAACGTGCCGCACCGCAGTGTTTGGTGAATGATGACGGTGACTGTGTCGAGCTGTAGCGTAACAGTGTTTGGTGAATGATGACGGTGACTGTGTCGAGCTGTAGCGTAACAGTGTTTGGTGAATGATGACGGTGACTGTGTCGAGCTGTAGCGTAACAGTGTTTGGTGAATGATGACGGTGACTGTGTCGAGCTGTAGCGTAACAGTGTTTGGTGAATGATGACGGTGACTGTGTCGAGCTGTAGCGTAACAGTGTTTGGTGAATGATGACGGTGACTGTGCCGAGCTGTAGCGTAACAGTGTTTGGTGAATGATGACGGTGACTGTGCCGAGCTGTAGCGTAACAGTGTTTGGTGAATGATGAGGCTGACTGTGTCGAGTTTTAGCGTAACAGTGTTTGGTGAATGATGACGCTGACTGTGTCGAGTTGTAGCGTAACAGTGTTTGGTGAATGATGACGGTGACTGTGCCGAGCTGTAGCGTAACAGTGTTTGGTGAATGATGACGGTGACTGTGTCGAGCTGTAGCGTAACAGTGTTTGGTGAATGATGACGGTGACTGTGTCGAGCTGTAGCGTAACAGTGTTTGGTGAATGATGACGGTGACTGTGTCGAGCTGTAGCGTAACAGTGTTTGGTGAATGATGACGGTGACTGTGTCGAGCTGTAGCGTAACAGCGTTTGGTGAATGATGACGGTGACTGTGTCGAGCTGTAGCGTAACAGTGCGTCAGGGGCCACGTGCTGCCATGTGCCAAGCCCCATAGCACAGTAGACGTCAGAGTGCAGGGTGAGCGCTGGATGTGTGCCAAGCTCTCCCTCTTACCCGGGTCAAAGTCTGTGTGTGGGCTGATGGACCAACCCAACCCCCCCCCCAAGCAGCCACAGCCAATCCTGCAGCAGCCTTGCCCACCTTTTCAGTCCATGTGTCTTGAACCAAGGCAGATTATTCTGAGCCTGTTGAACTCATTTCTGAGGGAAGATTAACCTGAACTGCATGTCACTAGTGGTACAGAATGAGTGTTTGTTTTATTTTATTTTTTTTTTATTAAGGACCTTTTATTAAGTCTCTGCATCGCCACTTTCAGTTGATTGTGTGTGTGCATCTTAGTCATATAGTTGAGTAATTTACATTGAGTGCAGTGGAAGATTACGCTTCCAATCCTAGATCACGAACATAGCAACCACTTTCAAAGAGTGCAAGGGTCAAAAGTGAAGTGTACTAACAACTTTCCTTGAATGAAATTAGTTTTCATCGCACTTATAAACAAAGATACGTTTCACAGCTTTCACTGTATGATTATCCAAATAAATGTTCTTCCTTTTAAAATACAGGGAGCATAAGTATAAGTATAGACACCCCTATGTTAAATTCCCATAAAGGCAGGCAGATCTTTATTTTTTTAAGGCCAGTTATTTCATGGATCAGGATACTATGCATCCTGACAAAGTTCCCTTGGCCTTTGGAATTAAAATAGCCCCCCATAATGTCACATATCATTCACCATACCAAGACATTGGCATGGTGTTATTTCAGATGATCTTATGGAATGTTCCCCATGCCTATCTCTAGGTAACGTGAAAGGTATGTGATATGGGGGGTTATTTTAATTCCAAAGGCCAAGGGAACTTTATCAGGATGCATAGTATCCTGGATCCTTTAAAAATAAAAATGTGCCTGCATCTATGAGAATTGAACATAGGGGGGTGTATACATTTATTTATTTACAATGCATTATTAATTCACAAAGAAAATTGGTGTCCTTAAAATGTTGGATTTTCCTAATTTGTTTTTTAATTAAGGCATTAAGATCAATTTTCAAATGTTTTTTTTTACATTTTTAATCAACTTTAGCATGGGTGTGTAAACTTACACAAGCCACTGTATCTAACTGTAGGTGCCCATAATGCATATGTAACAGTGTCTTTCTACGGCTCTACCTAGCTGCAGTATTAATTTCTTACATGTGAACTATAATTTCAGAGCCGTCACAAGACAGACTGGCCCTGAGAGCTTTGGCTCAATGTTTCACGATGCAGTTTGTAATAAATAACATTCATAACTGACTCTGGGGAGTGCAGCAGGGTAATGGCATTTTCCAAGAAGTTTAACTTGACACTGAGAGGCTAAGCGGACTGGGTCCTGCCGCCTTATGTATTTGTAGCACCCACCATCATAATTTAAGCATGTTTCATTGAACACGAGTGTCATTTTATTTTTATTTTTTTAAATTAAAAACATGAGGATTCCTTGAATTTGTCCTCATTTTGTACATGTGATTAAGTTTATGTAACCAAGATTAAATATCAGCAGCAATTGGGAGTCTCTTTCTAAGTTGTCGGTGGTTTTCCCACCGGGTAGAGTAATGTGCTGTAATCGGAGAGTAGAGGAGAATCTGGGTTAAAAATTCAGATTAGTTATCATTTCCTGAACAGGGTTGTAAAGGGAGAAAGAATGAGTTTAAACGGCCACAACTTTGAGGATGCTAGTGTTAGTTTGTATTTTAGTTTTCACTGCGAGACCAAACACATTCAATTAAATCTTGACTCACTGAAATGACCGACTTGAGTGTCCTGTGCCTGACTTGATTGTGTCTGTGCCTGCAGCCCTGACGCAGCAGACAGCTCTTCTTTCGACGTCCAGCTGGGTGACATCATCCTCACCGCCACCGACGGGCTCTTCGACAACATGCCTGACTACATGATCCTGCAAGAGCTGAAGAAACTCAAGGTGAGTCACACTGAGGCCCAAACAGGTTGGATAGCTTGAGTGAATCATAACTATGTCCAAAATACAAACTTCAAGTCTGCTTTTGTTTGTTTTTTGCTCCAAAGAACACAAACTATGAGAGCATCCAGCAGACCGCCCGCAGCATTGCAGAGCAGGCCCACGTACTGGCGTATGACCCCAACTACATGTCGCCTTTTGCACAGTTTGCCTGTGACAACGGACTGAATGTAAGAGGTAAGTGTCTCAGTTCTACTTGGACCGAATAAAATTTGAAGCAGATGTCCTTTTTTTTTGCTTTCAAAGCTTTATTAAATAGGTGGACAGTGGTACGTGACATGGCAATTTTCTAGGTTGAAATATTAAAAACATTTTAGTTTAGCAACATCCTAACAGGATATTGTTCTTTTTTTTTTTTTTGCCCAGGAGGAAAGCCAGATGACATCACAGTGCTGCTGTCTATAGTGGCAGAATACACCGACTAGAGTCTGTAGGGGTGGCCTGTCTGCAGGTGATGGACTGCTTTGATTCCTGCTGGTCAGGATGAAGGACTGATGTCAGATGCTTTACCCACATGTGTCGACTCTATTCTGGCTCATTCCCCCAGCTGACCATCAACCCTTTCTGCCCCCCAAAAAACTCCTACATGCCCATTTCTCTGTGATTGTGTATATCAGAGTGGCTGAATAAAGGGGACTAGAGCCCTTATGAATCCTCTTGACCAGGCTGCATTGTTGGCATCTTTGCACTGTTCCAGTGCACTCTGGATAATCCCATTGCCAGGGATAAGCAGTCATCGGGTACGCTGGAGATGAGGATCGTGGCTGATGAGGACAAGTCGTCTTTCTCGGTTGGGTGGTTTGGGCAGGGAGGACGTTGAGATTCAGAGAACCGAAGTGGATGTAGCCAGACTGTACGGGTTGTAGACTTTTAAAGCGGCCCCATGCTGGGCAGCTGGAAGAGAAACAATACAGTTTATCAGTAGTGTTAAGAAGGGAACTGCACAGGAGAAGGCAGCATGAGGGCTTAATAAATGGGCTGCTTTGTGCAAGCAAATGATACAGTGGTAGATAGAAAACCTCAGTCCAACGGCCTGGTACCTTGTATGTGGGTGCAGGGAGCATATGTTTGAGGACCGGTGTGCTGTTCTAGGATGTTTTGCTCAAAATATGCAAAAAAAATGAGTGTATGTGACATTGATACAACTGTGGTTAATGTCTTGGCAGGGTGATCCAATATGATTTGAGGAAGAAGAGCAGCAGCTGCCTTTTCCATGCCAGTGCAATTCAAGTCTTGCACTCATTTTGTTACCTAATGGTGGTTAAGATGAAGATTTAACAGTCCAAAAGCCTCGCCAGATATGTTGTGTCAAAATGGTGGCTTCCCTTTAATCTCACAGCTGCTGCTGCTGTAGAAGTCTTGATTATGATTACATGGGATATGTGATGAATGCACTTGTTTGCTTGTCAGTGAGACAACTGATATATGTAATCAGTTTGTAATGAAATGGATGTTAAGGCTACAAACTTCTCCATTTCCACAGGGCTGAATCAGTGTCACAACCTCAAACGCACAAAGCTTAAGAAGCATACAGCTCAAATGTGTTTTTGTAACTTTGTTCAGTTTTAGTATTTAATTCTTTGGACTGATCACATCAGAGTAGCTTAAGAAACTGTTGTTAACAATCAGCATTTCCATCTCTCTTTCTCTCCCCCTCTTGCTTCAGATCTCCAATGGCACAATTTTAAGTCGGGTAACTGCCGATTTCATGAGAAAAATTGTCATGTTTTCATTATAGATTTGCACTCTGCATTTACCACCACTTTCACCCACAGTTGAAAATATGTCTTAGTAAAAATACGTATTTTGTGTAATGTTCTAATGATGTGCCTTGTATCAGGTGTGGTTGATACTGGCAAAGGTCCATAATTCCTTAAACCCCTGACTCTGTGCCAGGTGCTGAGCACAAAGCTGGAAACTGTTAAGTAGCCAAAAGAGTCAAAACAGCTTTCCCATCATGCCCTGCTGTCTTAACACTAGATATTTTTACCTACAGTAGGTAAACCTTTTATCTCTGAAATCTCCTTCTCTGCACACAGCCAGGAGCTTAGGAATAGTGATAAAGCCATTGAACGCTTAGAAACTCGTCCCTGTGGATCTTCAGATCACTGTTTACAATCCGATGGACTGTATTCCCACTCGAGCTGACAAGTTCCCACTTGCAGACTGCAGTGTCAGGTGTCCTTTTTTAAAGGAGACTTCGGGTTGATTTCAATATGTAGCTCTGTTTTTTTAAAATGTGTAGTGCTGTCAGTAGCGAGACAAACTAAAACAATCAGTGCTGCCTACACCGTGTTATCCTGCTAGAGTTAGCACCCAACAGGCTTAAACAGGGCAAGTTTTTAAACTTGTCATTAGCGGTGCCTAGCCATGTGGAGTGATTCCCTCCAAGTGAACACAGTGAATGTGACTGCAGTGGATGTGACAGAAAGGCATAAAAGTTCATTCAGCCAGTGCACACACCTCTGTTTATTTCTGTTTTCTGTGCTAACTCTAGCAGCAGGATAACACGGTGTAGGCAGCACCGATTGTTTTCATTTATCTTGCTAATGGAAAAAACAAAAAACAGCTACTTGTTAAAGACAACAGGAATTCTCTTTTAAAATGGGCATGGAAGAGCAGCGATTGATCGAAATGTGAGTTTGAAGTGTTCTAGCACGAGGACAATCTAAGCAGCCTTAACAATTATACAAAGCAATTCTCCCAGTCAGATGGAACTGCCACTGTTGGTGTTGTGGTCCCTGCTTCCTGACTCATACCTGCCCTGTCACCTCTCATAGTCCTCCTCCAAACCCTTTGTTACAACCAGAGCATGCGTCTGTATATATTTTGGGTGTACAGTTCAATGAAGATCTAAGCTCTGTAAAAAAAAAAAACTTCAAATCTGTACAATATTTAAATAAAGAGTATAGTATTTATTGTTCTTGTGTATTAGATGGCTGTGATATGAGCACAAACCGGCAATTGGTGTTAGATCAGAGCACTATTTGGCATGCTTGAGTATTGAACAATACGTTGCAGAGGCGTTTACTTCTATTCTGGATGCCTCTAGGGCTGTACTTTCACATACACAAATTAACACAGCTCTGCATCCAGTGTGTTTTACCTCACTGAACTCAGGCTTCGGGCTCGAAAAAGATAATGCTTAAGAACGCCTCGTACGATTTGTGTGTGTACTCCCACATTCCTCAGACATACTACCGGTTACCATCAACAGACAGGTGTGGTATCTTCATGTTTAAGTAATGGTTTCAAAGACAACAGCAGAAAGTATTTTTACCTGCTATGACAAATACATTTCACACAATATAGTTACCTAAATAAATTGTATTATTTGATAAATAATCATAAATAGATTCTCTTGAATTTCCAACTGAACATTGTGAGGAAATTTAACACTTTGAAAATAATTTAAACAAGCAAAGCCATAGCGTTGAGCTATCAACGACATGCTACTTATACAACTTAAAAGTACATCAAATACAAGTTAATTAAGATCCTATCATTCAGACTACACTTAAATGTTGTGGTCTACTTTTAACAACCACAAGCTCAGCGCTGTTATCAGAGGGAAGGGCTTCTTGTGTAGTCTTCCTCCAAATTCGCCTCTTCGTCACTGTAGCATGCCAGAACAGGAAGTCTGGCAGCACAACCATCATCGTCCTGCTCTGAGGACCTGAACAGGAGGGAGCAGATCTATATGGAAATAGACACAACATAAGTTAAGTGTAAATTTTTTTTTAATCCAAACAATATTTCAGTACATCAAATGAGTTGCCTTTTTGTTTTTTGTGATGAAATTTTTTTATTTTTTAGTTGCCTTTTTATTGTTATTAGATTTGTTGTTACTTGTCCTTGATTCAATTGAAGAAAATATGAATGTTGCATCAGGTGTCTAGAAGCTGATCTGACAAGATCATATTCTGATCAACCAAAAATAAAATATGATTCCTCAGACCAAAACATTCAACAGAACATTCAAAACATTCCGCTTTTTGTTTTTACCCTCATTGGTGTGCCAGTAGTTCAGGCTGTAGGGAGTTGGGTTGGGAACCAGAGGGTAGCTGCTTCAAGTCCCCATACAGACCAAAGTACAGTGTGGATTGGTAGCTGGAGAGATGCCACTTCACCTCCGGGGCACTGCCAGGTGCTCTTGACCCAACCTCAACCCCCAACCGTTCAGGGTACTGGTCCAGCACTGGTCAGCCCACTGAACCTGACATCTCTCCATTTGTGCATCAATAGGTGTGTGTTTGTGTATTTCAGGCCTGTGTGTAGTTATTACTACCCAACTGGGGATCAATAAATTATTTTAATTATTTTATTGTTTTAAAACTTTCTTGTGGCAGTGAGTGTTAAGGCAGCCTGAAGCCTGCATACTTCAAAGAAGTTACCAGTAAGAAATGAAAACCCAACAGGAAGCTGCTGTTACCATGGAGGAAGCAGGAGTCAAGGTAGCGCTGGCAAAGGCTACACCGCGCTCATTAGGGTTATCAGTCTCAGGCTGCAGCAGCATAAGAGCAGGTAGGTTGGTTATAGGGCTGCCCTGGCTGGATGGTATCATCTCCATCATAGCAGGAATATCCTGAGCCTTATTGCTGTCTGCCTCACATGAACCCAGAGGTAGAACAGCAGCATCTACACACCTGGAAAAACACAACACACTCATCTCTGCGGCAAGCGTTTTCTACCCACATAATAGTAATAATCAGTTCCTATGCTGGCAAAAATAGTCATGACACAGTGTGCAGTGTAATTGTGGTTTACAGTGCAATGTTCTATAGCAGCAAACTACCACTTCTGTCCCAGTGCAAACAACACAGTGAAGTCACAGTATATCTCAGTGAAATTTTACTCCTGAGCATGCAGATTATAGTTATGGTTACTTAAATATCTATTGGTGGGAGTGGAGATGTTTCAATGTTATGGAATGGCCAATTAAAAGGCAGAGGAAGGAGGACACAAAGGCTGGAGAGTAAATTTCACACAGCAGTACACCCACTCTGACAACTCTAATAAACATTTTGGTGGAATGGTGTCTAAACAACATATTCAATAACCAAGATATTAAGTAATAGTCTAACTAAAACAGTCAAATATAATGAGACTAATAAACTAATAGACTAATGTTTAAAGAACATTGTTTATTCCTCTTTACAAATGGCATTCATGAACCAGGCGTTTAGCTCTTTATTAGCTGTTACTAAAAGTGGCTTTGAGCACAGTAACAAAACAACCCAAACAACTTTCGCACAGGGTGCACAGTTTGGGCACCCCAGGTAAAATTTTGTATTAATGTGCATAAAGAAGCCAAGAAAAGATGGAAAAATCTCCAAAAGGCATCAAATGACAGATTAGATATTTGTATATGTCACAAAAAGTTAAGTTTTATTTCCATCATTTACACTTTCAAAATAACAGAAAACAAAAAAATGGCGCCTGCAAACATTTTGGCACCCTGTACAGTTAATACCTTGTATTTCTTCATCCCTTCCAAAGTCTTCTTCTTTGAGATTTCTGGGCTGTCTGTCACACACTTCTCTTTTAAGGTCTATCCATAGATATTCAATTATGTTGAGGTCAGAAGATTGTGAAGGCCATGGCAAAACCTTCAGTTTACGCCTCTTGATGTAATCCACCATGGATTTTGAGGTGTGTTTAGGATGGACTGTATTTATACTCAAAGCGCTTTTACTGGAACCATTCACCTGCTCATCAGATAAATACTCACACACATTTACACTTTGATGATACAACATCACTCTTCAGTGTCTTGCCCAAGGACATTTCGACATGCGACTGCAGGGCCAGGGATTCAACAACCAACCTTCCAATTGGCAGGCAACCGCTCTACCACTGAGCCACAGCCACCCATCGTTATCCATTAGTAGAAGCCATCCTCTCTTTAACTTCACCTTTTTCACAGATGGCATCGTTAGCGTTTATTGAATCCATTTTAACTACTACTCGTGAAATGTTCCGTGTGCCACTAGCTGCAATACAACCCCAAACCATGATTGATCCACCCCATGCTTAACATAAGGACAGAGGTTCTTTTCATTAAATTCTGTGCCCTTTCTTCTCCAAATGTACCTTTGCTCATTTCAGCCAAAACGTTCTATTTTAACCTCAATGGTCTACAGAACTTGTTCCCACAATGCATCAGGCTTGTCTATATGTTCATTTGCAAACTTCAAACGCTGATTTTTGTGGTGAGGACGTAGAAGAGGTTTTCTTCTGATGACTCTTCCATGAAGACCATATTTGTACGAGTATGTCTTTATAGTGGAATGGTGTAGCACAACTCCAGTGTCTGCCAGGTCTTTCTGGATGAATCATGCAGTCAAACGTGGGTTTTGACTTGCTTTTCTCACAATCCTGCGAGCTGTTCTGTCTGATATTTTTCTTGGTCTTCCAGATCTTGCTTTAACTTCCACTGTTCCTGATGATGGCCATTTCTTAATTACATTCCAAACAGAAGATATTGGCATCTGAAAACGCTTTGCTATCTTCTTATAGCCTTCTCCTGCTTTGTGAGCGTCAACTATTTTCAGTTTCAGTTTTCTAGACAACTGCTTAGAAGAAGCCATGGTGATGATTGTTGGGGCAAGGTCAGATGAGTCTGGGCATTTAAAACTTCAGATTGACATCACCTGGTTTTTCCAGATCATGATTGCGAACAATCCATGACACTAGGCTCGTTCAAGATGAACTGCGCCTCGCCTATAAAGTAGACGAGAGCAGGCGGCAGCAGCAGGGGGAAAAAAAGCTGCGGTAAAGTCGGACAGTTTCCAGCTTCAGGGTGCCGCCTTCAGACTGAACAGGAAGTGACAAAAACACTGTGGTGCGATCCCGATTTAATAAAATATAATCAGACCCACATATCAGTTGGTACACAGTCTCTAGTTGTTTTAATCATGACAGAGTAGCTCTCAGAATGTTCTACATGCAATCTGTTGCTGATTTTAATTAACAACAGACTGTAGATGATCAGTGATCTGAACGGATTTAGTCTCTCTGACTTCTTAACATCACTATCAGCCACACAACGTGTGTTCTGTACAGAATGAGTCTTTAAATCAGACAAATAGCAATTAAAATCCCTCCGATTCAAAAACAATAAAAAGTTTATATAAAACGTCATGTTGTAAACCAATCAGCTGTTAAATCAGCTGAGAAGCCGGCGTTTCCCAGCATGCTCTGGGTCCGCCTGGCTCTTGCAGTTGGTGAAAAGCAACTGCCCACGTGTGCATGACATCAGAGCAAGTCGGGATGAAGTCGGACACAAATCTAACCGGCATGCAACGGGCGCCGATTGCCGGTGATCGATTCTGCGCAGACTTGGCCCATCTCGAACGAGCCTACTGTCAGGTCTCAGTTTTCCAAAGGGGGCGGTGCATGCTATAAACTCTGCAGGGTGCCCAAACTTTTGCAGATGCCATTATTTTGTTTTCTGTTATTTTGAAAGTGTAAGTGATGGAAATAAAATCTAACTTTTTGTGACATATTATACAAATGTCTAATCTGTCATTTGATGCCTTTTTGTAAATTTGTCCATCTTTTCTTGGCTTCTTTGTGCACATTAATAAAATTTTTTACCTGGGGTGCCCAAACATTCAAACCCCACTGTAACTACACTACATGTCATCAACCTCCAGAAGTACAAAGAGTCGCACTGTAGAAAGAAGAGAGCAAGTTGGTTTTAAAAAGTCTTCAGACAACCTCAGGCTTCTTTAGTTGTAATTCAAAAAAAGCTCCTGAGTCAGCAGGGAAGCAAGTTTTCTAGAAAACTAGAATTACCAACTTGCGGTTGTATTGCTACGCTAACCAGTCAAGTTGCAGTTTACAATGTCTGCCCAGGCTCATATAACATATGTAGTGAAGACTTTTTTCCCCCCACTAAATGGTATCACTGTATTCACATGTATTCCAGTGAGAAAAATGCTGAGACTATTTTTTACATGGGAGTACAGGACTAGTATAGTAGAGGTCTTTGTCACAGTGCGGTTTAGGTGTACCACGAATAATCTGACCAATATCAGCTGCAATGCAATACCAGCAGACCTGGAAGCAATCTAGAAAACTAGTTGTTGTATTGCTACGACCAGTCAGTTGCAGACAGGCTCACGAACATCACTGATGCAGTTGCTGAGACTATGTACTTATATGTCACATGGTTGCTACAATATACAATGAACATGACATACTAGCACACATGCACTTCAACCCAGCACAGAGGATCTATACAATCACCACAGTTTCAAGGTGGGCACCCAAGACTAGTGTTGCCAATTCAGTATCCAACCAAATGTCTCCCTTTCAGTTCCTGAGTTATGAATAATGGCCAGAAAAGTGTTTTTGCTGATGTCATAGTGAAGTTGACCTTTAACCCTCTGGATATAAAACATCATTACTTCTGCATTTTATCCTGTTAGACATTTGTGTGAAAGTTTATTGTAATAAGAATATTCATTCTTGAGTCATGGCACAAGACCAATTAGTCCATCCTTGAAACCAGGAGGACATCTGTGCCAAATTTGAAGAAAATCCCTCCAAGTGTATCTCACAAAAGAGGTACACTTGGGAGGTACACTTGAGAGAGAGTTAGCAAAGCAGGACAATGACACTTACACAACAGCCAAGCAGGCTAGCATAAGGATAAGGATTACAGACTTCTAACATAAACAGAAGTCCTGGACTTGCCCTATTTTTCTCTGTAACAGACACAAGGCTGTCTGCTGTAACACAATGCCCTCAGGAAGCTAAAAACAGCCAATGACGGCAAACTGCCTTGACTGAGTGCCAGGAGAGAAGCTCAGGTATCCTTGCGGGAAGATTCAATTATACTTTCAAATACACCGTGAGAGTAGATCAGTGAAACTGAGTCTTCAAAGATTTCAGTTGTGACTAGGACGCTGCCAGGTCAAAATAACAAGAAAATAAAATCTTATTTTTATAATCTGTGCTGATGAGATCCCAATGATTGCAGGCAGGATTAAAAGTGACAGCACAGTTTTTGTTACCTGGGGGTAGAAGGGGCCACCGTCCCTGTAGGCTGAGAGGAGCCCTTGCTTTCAGAGTCGCTCAGAGTAGCCAGTACCACAGTAGCCTCCAGGACCATGTCCTCAACAGAGAAGCACACAGGCCTGCAAACAACACCAACGACACATCTAACACTAACAGAAATGTAATTACATAATCACCAGAATCTTTCACTGTTTTACCAGCCAACAGAAAAACTCACCATAATTGGTCAATTGGTAAAATGGCTGTTAATATAAACAGACACAGACAAGATAATGACCTAATTTTGAAGTAATCTGGTGTTAATTACGCACTCAGTTTGGACACAGACTGACGTTGATCCTTGCAACTTGAATACAAAGACTTACTTTCCTGCAGCACCGAAGTGGACAGACACAGGAAGGCAATATGACTCTGCAAAGGACAGTAAACCCTGAAAAAAAAAAAACAGCAGTAATTCACTATCAAACTAAATTATGCTTGTGTGCATCCATGTCATGACTGTGAAATTTGAATAGCTCATCATTTTAAGAGTAGGTCCATGGCATGTTTACATTGTTCAAGCTAAAGAAAAACATCAATGCTAAAGAAAGAGTAAATTGAGGCTGACTTAAACCTAAAGTCCGGCTTCTAATCCATCCAAACACGATTTTCCTAAACCGACAGGAACAAGAAGACTAGTCTGGCTAAAAAAGGAGCCAAACAGCGGGGTGACCAAGAAACATTCCAGAACATTAGGGACAAGAGTTACGGGCGTTACTGCAGGTCAAGTCTTATTTGAACTAACAAAAGGATTTTTTACCCAAATTTCCAAACAAGTCCTTTTACTTCCTTTTTAAGCTAATACAGAAAAAAGTCATTTAAATTGAGGTTTAATGTTTATTGTAGGCTGGATCTCTAAGACACAATGTTTTGCTCTTTTCTTTTCTAATCTTTTTTAACAGTTTGAGATCAAGTTCAGTTGATCCAGCTCCTTAAAATACAAACACATTCCTTTTTGGCTCAAAAGTTACATATTTCATAACAAACCACACAGCGTGTAAATCATAATTTCTGCAACTTATTAATTAATAATTCAATTACCTTTTCTATGAAGTGATATAATATGCGTCACTTATGTCACACTATTTTTGCTATTAAGATGAGATACAGTAACGAGGGGAAAGTTTACATGGAAACAGTACAGAGAGCCAAGTACACTTTGTTAAAGAACTTCAGTATCCACATTACGGGAGAAGAAATATGATCTCTTAGACATGAAATACTTCTGACCCAGTCACACACACACACACACACACACACACACACACGCACGCACACACACACACACACACACACACACACACACACACACACATATATCCACATGATATTCTCATGTGACAGGATAAAAGAAGCCTCCAAAAATAAACGTGTTACCCTCAACTCTTTCAGACAGAAAGTTATGTCCGACTCTACTCCGATCTGACAGTAGTCAAACTCGTCTGGGTGTAAGGACATCTCAGTGTACATAGTCTTCATGTGATCTGTGACAGAAGTACATCCAGGTCAAATGGTATTAAATAATCAGCATTTCTAATATCAGGTTAGGTTGTCAAATGTCTCAAAGTTGGTGCAACAGCAACTTTTCAACAGTTACAATATGTGTCAGTCACAGTATTGGAGGCCTGGATCAAATCACAGAGTAACGTTAGCTCACCATTTTCTCCCTCATAGTAATTTTTCAGACTGACTCTCTGAGGAGTCATGGAGAAAGTGATTTCCTCCTGGCACACTGAGAAATGCATCACCATATCACCTAGAAGCCTGCAGAGGTAGAGCAAAACAAATGCCAACCCAAACAGAATCAGCCTAAGCATCGAGCAGCGAGCATTATGTCAACGCTGGGCTACTGGTGGAGGATACTTAATGTTTACGTCCTTGTCAGTCTGGTTGATTAAAATGAAATGCACTGAACTGACGCTGTGTGTGTGTGTGTGTTTGCCCAGAGCCAGCTGAGAGTACAAAAGATTGTGAACACCCATTCTCTCTCCATTAGACTGTTGAATCCAGCTGGCAGCTACCATATACCTAATAGATTTTACAGTGAATCCACTCATCACAAAAAGATGGATTTCTAAGCATAAAGAGAACAAAGATTTAGTTTGTCCTACACAATCACAAAACACTCCTGAAGTGTTATTGTTGTACTGTATGTATGCAATAGAACTTTGAGGTTCTAACTTCATTAACAGAATAATGAGCTGTTAACCTGGCAGGAGCTTTCAGCACATTGGGACAGAGGTGTGCGGCAAACACTGCCTGCAGAGCCTCACTTTCCTGAAAACGTAGGTTGTGGGTCTTAGTGATGCCTATCACAAAAGCAGAAAGAAGATATTTGGAGCACACTCACACTGCCACCCAGGGATGATAATATGTAATGCAGTGTTTGCAGTTGATACAGGTAATTTTGAACATGGTTAAAGACAACTGGCCAAGTAAAGAAAAAATATTTAGGGTTTTTAGAAGTCCATCAGAAATTGATTAAAACAATATATAATGTCTTTACATTCAAATATGATTGGACTCTACAATCCTGACTCTTTCCTTTACCATGCATCCATAAAATACAAAATGCAATGTTTCCTACCATGCCTGCAGAAAAACTGGATCATCACTTGGTCATCGGTAGTGCCGACTGATATTCGACATCGTTCCACATTACGCTCAATCGAAGTCAAACAACGGAAAAGAGGTAGAATAGACTTTAAAAAAAAAAGACATTGTCACATTTCTTTCTGCTTACTACACAGACCAGTCTTGTAGCACTGATGGTTTGTTTGTTAAAAACAAATCTATAAAAAAATAAATAAACAAGATTATAGGGCTGCTCAATTATGGAGAAAAAAAATGATAATCACTATTATTTTGGTCAATATTTAAATCATGATTATTTAACACAATTACTTATTGACTTTTAGAAAAATGTTGCAATTATTGAACTTATTGAAAAATAAAATAAGAGTTTACTTGCAAAATGTAATGTGCAAAATATTTGAGTATTCTTTTTTGCGATCGTTAGGTGGCAAAATCATATTGCGAGTGATTGCACAGCACTACAAGATTGTCATCACCATTTTAACATTTTAATCATAGTCTTGAAGAGAAAACAATGTAATTTTAGACTTCCACTGCTGTCTCATAAATCCTGAAAAGGTGAGTATGTGTCCTCTGCAGTGGGGTGTAATGTTACTATGAGCTCTCTACAGATGAATAACCAATATGACTGATATACCTTCATGGCCAGTTTGCATTTGATTGTTTCACTGCTCTGCTCTGATGCTGATCCCAGGCTGTAGTGCTGGAAGAACAGCGGTGAGAAGAGGAAGCAGGCATATGCAGAATGAGCAGAATTCACTGATCTAAGTGCCAGCTTTAAGACAGAGAGAGAAAGAGAGAGAGAGAGATTCAGTGAATGTGCTGCTCCTTCCTGTCACTTTATATAGGCTGAAAGGAGGCCCAATACTTGGAGACCAATACAGAGGCCTCAAGTAAAATAACATTCATGTAATTCTATATAAAATAAAAAATTAAGAGGGGAGAGGGAAAAGCAATTACGCTAGTTCTCTAAGAGAATAAGAAATGAATATCGGCGTTACTGATAAAATGGGATAATTCAACAATGAACACTGTTCCCCTTCCAGTTTTAGCTAGTTAGCTAGTGCTGCTCACCCCTCTAGGCATGGGATCCAACCACAGTTCATCTCCGATCCGGGACAGGGCATGAATAGCTTTTCCAAAGGCTGCCACACAACAAAGCGCCACCGGAGTTCAAGGTTAGCAACATACTATTGTGTACACGTATTACTATTACTAAGCTAGCATTTTATTCCAATATAAAGTGGGTCAACTGCCTACTAACCACTGAAATAGTGGTTAAGTTTGCTAGTTAGTTATAAGCTAGCTAACGTTAAACGTTACATTAGCCAAGCTAGCAGTCTTTCATCGTACATTTATACAAGCTGATACAACTTATATGCAGAAAAACATTTAAACATATCGCGTGTCTTGTTTAATACTACCTTTTACACCACTTCCTTCCAAAACACAGTTCATATTTGCTGATGAGAAGTGGGGTTGATGACCGATGTAACCGAGTATGGGGCTTATCACCAGACACGGGCAAACAGCGCGCGCAGTAATGATTTCTCCACTAACATGATACACGATCCTACATGATAGTTTAGCTAAAATGAGCCAAAAAAAACATTTTTTTTACAGGATATAAAGGCTAGATTTGCTCAAAGAGGGTCCTCCACAGCAAAATGTAAGATTTAATAATTTCAATCAATAGAAGAAAATGGCCTAGTTAGTTACTATACTACTAACGTACTTTATGGTTTATTTAACATAAGGTTAAATGAACATTGCTGTTAATGCCAGAGTTAGCCAAAAGGGCTGGACAGATGATTTATAGTCACACTAAAAAGAATATAAAAGTTATTGAAATAGTTATAATAATAATTACCATGTTTACATTTTCAGTTGCAAATTAAAACAAATATATAATCATATTGATATTAATTTATAAGCCGCACTAAATCGTAGAAAAATGCTTTCTCAAATGAAAATACATGTCTCAAGTTCTGTAAGAAGAGGTAACGTTTCATATTTGATAAAGCCCAAATAAAAGATAGATTATTAGATTGTTTACTGCTAGTACTCAGAGACAACAGAATATCCAATCATTTTTATTTGTGTTATGAATAATAGCATGATAAAAAATACATATAAACTTTATGACAACTACTACATAGTCAACAACAGAACATGTAAATATGACATGTGCTTTAGCTGTAAATTTGATAGTGCTTGTAATATCTGTATAAGATTACGACTGCACACATTTATAGTCATATTTGATAAAGAGGTGCAACAGGTGTTGATGCAAAGACCAACGTAAAGACTCACTATAAGGTAATTCAAGTCTTTAAAAAAACATTTTGCCATCATATTGGTCATCTGTTGAGTATTTTTGGAAGTATGACATCAGAATTAGCTGTGCTGCTGCTTTTCTTCTGTCCTTCAGGCTTCGCCCTTGCCACATCCTTCTGTACATCCTTCGTCAACGTACTATTGTCTCTCTGCTGATGAAACCCAAACCTCCTTCTGCAAGTGGGACTCTGACCTAGGGAATACAAAACAACATGAGATGGTTGGGAGTGACCAAAAGGTTAGTGGTGGAATGTAACTAAGTACATTTACTCAAGTAATGTACTTAAGTACAAATTTAAGGTACTTTTACTTTACTTGAGGCTTTTCTTTTCATGCTACTTTCTACTTATTATTACATTAATCTGACAGCTCTAGTTACTAGTTACTTGACAAATTAAGATTTTGGCACACAAAACACATGTAATAAACTACCCAACAATTTGTAGTCCTTCAAAGACAGCTGACATGATTAGACCATTAAACACTTACTTGTTTGACAAAACTGCTTTGATCGTTTCCAGTTTCTAAAATGTGAAGATTTAAGTACTTTTACTTTTGAAACTTCAAGTGCATTTTCCTGATGATACTAACTTACTTTTACTTAAGTAACATTTTCATTGCAGGACTTTTACTTGTAGTTTTTACTGTGTGGTATTAGTACTTGACTTAGAGCTTTAGTGCGAAACTTTTTGATATTAATGAATGTCCGCTACATTTGAGCGATTGCCAAATGAGTTGCTACAAAGCTAATTAAGACTCTCAGCTCCACACAACTCTCTCTGTATTTCTCAGTATGGCTATGTTCAGAAGATTGTGTCGCCGGTGACCTTTCCACGCAGAAACTCGAGTGAAGATAATTAGGCTACCTACTCTGAAAAGTCCATCATGTTTTTTTGTCTTTCTCTGTCACTGTTTTTTTTTTTTAATCCTCCATGTCCATGTCTTGTATCATGTGGACGTGCTGACACTGTTATTGTCATTACTTAGAATTCCTTATGGGGGAGACAGAAACTACGCACTGTAGCTTTAAGTAAAGAATCTGAATACTTCTTCCACCACTGCAAACGTTATGTTTGAAAAAATAGATACACACCTGATTGAACACATGTGCGCAGCACATTGAGATAGTGCTGCTTCATCTGCTGCCTCATGTGCTCTGTACTGTAAATGTTTGCTATACTGCAAAGGTAGCATCTCTGTCCTGCTGTAAGTGCTGGATGCTGAGACAAAAACAAGAGCTGATGTGCTTATATTACAAAATGACAGTCATCTTGTTATATATGAGGAATATTACAATTATCCCATTCAAACCATCTTATAGCTCTTAATATGAAAAATACCACAGAAACAAACAGAAAACTAACTTGAGCATGTGTTCCAGCGTTACATGGTTACCTGTAAAAAGGGTGCAGACATCATAGGTTTGGGAATGTGTATTTTCTTCATGTGCTGGCCGCCTGCAGACACATTTGCGTGTTCCACTGTACATCTTCCTCACTTGCTGACTAGGTAGATATTTAAAGCCTGCCAAAGGCAACATGCAGCAAGACAGATCTGTGGTTGTGTTATTTAAGCAGCACATTTGATCTTAACAATATTTAATGGAAATTAGTAATCATGTGTTTAAAGGTATATTAGGTAAGTTTTTCATAAAAAACAAAACAATGTATTGACCTTAATTTTACTGTTTTTGGTTTTGACTAATACAAAAGTAATCCCTCTTAATCATTTTTTTTTTTTTTTTTCAGTGGTGATCCAGAATTAAAATGGTGGGAAAAGCGAGATTTAGCAGTGTTTTTCTGCTTGGTGTGGAGATGTCTTAATATTCTGTGGAAAAGTCTGTGGAAAATTCTGTTTAATTCTGCGTCCGCAGATTCTGTGTGGGCCTGAAACCTGCCCTCTGCCTGGATTTTCTCTTTTCTTCTTATTTTGCTGAGTATGGGATGTTTTTGGGTGTCAGCAATGATCCTTTGGGCCCCACGTGGGTGTGCAACCCCCAGCTGATAACAGCATTCAGGTCGTGCAGCCTAGGTGTCATTTAGAGTGGGGACGCTGGGGACATGTCCCCACCACTTAAAATCGTTGCCTTTGTCCCCATCCCTTTTTAATAGCAATTTCGTTAACAAATAGAAAATAAATATGTGGAATATGTTTTTAACATGAGCAGAAATCTTGCTGAAATACATCTAAACTATTAAAGCCCAGCAGTTATGGGGGTGGCAGTAGCTCAGTCCATAGGGATTTGGGTTGGGAACTGAAGGGTCGTCAGCTCAAGTCCCCGTACGGACCAAAGTACGGAGTGTGGATCGGTAGCTGGAGAGATGCCACTTCACCTCCTGGGCACTGTCAGGTGCCCTTGAACAAGGCACTGTACCCCACCCCCCCCCACCCTCAGCGCGCAGAGGCCCACTCACTCTGACATCTCTCCATTTGTGCATGAATAGGTCCTGAGCATGTGTGTATTTCAGGCCTGTGTGTAGTGATTGGTAACAAACAGTGTAAATTGTAATTTCCCCAGTAAATAGTATAAATTAATATATATTATTAAATTAAAAAGTCAATTAAAAAGTCATAGGGAGAAGCAACCCATGCGTAACGGCACAGACAGCCTTTGTACCACTACGTGTGAGTTTTTTTTCCCTATGTCTTTTAAATTTTCTATTATAAAATAGCCAGTAAAATAAAGGCTGTGTGTGAAGAGTGCCTTGGATTAACTTTTTTTCCCTATACTTTTTGTGGGCAGTGGGCACAATTGGAGTCACATGTGTAACTACAGCCTGTACAGCAGCACTTCATGTAGACCAAACTCTTTGTTTTTCTATGCTTGAAGAGTTTTCAAATCTCTAAACACTTATCCCATGGCTCTAACCACAACGTGCACAACACTGTGGATTTACAGCACTTTGAAAAAATGCTAACACACTGCTGTCACAACTGTTAACCACACATTTAAAACGAAAATAGACTTCACTCTGGTGCTTATCAAACACTACTGGTTGCAATTTTAGCTGAAAGCCTGTGAAAGCAGGTGTCTTGTTTTAGACAAGTTAGTATATACGGTATTTATATGCAGTAGATAAAGCTCAGAAAGCCTTTTTTTCTATACAAACACCAAATAAAAATTACAAACAATTATACAGTGTACCGTTTGAGAGAAACAGGTAAAAGAGCAAAGATACCAATATGTCCAGGTCAGATGTCTAAGGTTACATACACAGCTATACAAAACAAAATGTAATAAACACTACATCTTTACTATAGTAAAACAGAGTTCTTACTGTTTTTCAGAAAGGTGAAAGTAATGGAGATACCACATCCATTAGTATTTAGAGGTGATGCAAACATCCAGTGTGATGAAGATAACTTGCCACATAGTAGAGAGGCAGGATTAGTCACACTATTCTTTATTACTGTTTTGTACCTTTAGTTTTTTTAGTTCCATAAATTACTGGAGTCAAAATACTATATTAATGCTAACTGCTGATTTTCATTCCTTCTTGTTTACCTTACATGAAAATTGGTATATAATAAAATCTGTATCTTTTCTTTAAATAAACTATTGAGTAGTGTAAAGTCACTCAAATTGTTCAAACTGTACCGATGACAAAGTTTGTATTTTTTGTATGGGGGTGTAGCCTTGACCAACTGCTACTTTGCTCGTTTGAAGGCCATGATGTCTCTCTCTCATGGGCGGGCCTTTCTCATGGGACCTTTAAGAGTTGTGTTGCTGTGAATGAGTTTTGCAGGTGATGTGAACCGTTTAGTTCAGGTGACTGTTGGTAGTGCAGACTGTAGTGTGAGTTTTGCACATGTAGCTCCAGTTGTGCCCACCGTCATTTAGCAATAAAAAAATAAAAGAATTCCCAACCCCAAAGAGCACCTTCAAAAATCTGACTGAACTTCCTGAGCACCCTGGACTTGCCAATCTATAATTATGTAGTTTTAGATATTAATTTGCATTCAAATAATCTATTTTGTAATTCAATAATGAAAAAAGGTTCATTGTTCATGTTGAGTTAGCATTTAAAGAAATATTTGACTCACCATTTGTACCTCTCTGGTTAGATTCTGCAGACCTAAAAAAACAATTGAATTTGAAATAATCTACATCCATCCATCCTTTAAAGATAACACTCACAATGTAGGTTTTACCTCATGATGTAACCATTTCCAATTTTTAACAGGTTCTCTTTTTTCCGCTGCTCAACAAATGTTACTTGCTTTCTCATTGTTACTTACAATCCCAATATTTCCTGTTGATATGTCAGAGAGGTTGAAAACATCTTTATCAACTCAGTATGTGTTGCAGTCAGCAGAACCCTAGGCGTGTGAAATGAAGCCAGCCCTGAAATCGGACACTATTCCCTGGGTTCCAATTACAGAGCAGAGGTCTAATATACTTGAACCCAGAGCGTGTTCTCATTTAAAATGTAAAACACAAACAACATTACAGGCCACTCTGTTTACACACTTTATTGAGCATCATGTCCAATATACATTGCATTGACACAAAATGGAACAAAACAACAAAAAACAAATAATGGCGTTAGGGTGGATTACCTGGACACACCATTTTCAGAGCGTATTGCTTAATGACATTTCAAACGCACCGAATCTGTGCAAATACAGTGAACACCGGTCAGAGGAGGTCATGGTAGGTTAGAAAATTCTGACTTAAAAAGGTAATGTCAACAGCAGTTATGTGATCAGAAAGTCTACAGAAAACTACCAACTGTACACATCACATTCACCCAGAATGTACTACCAATGGTATATTTAAACATACCCAACTCCTTCAAACCTGATTGCATGCGCCAAAAGATGGTTAGCTATTTGTCAATGTCAGTCACAGATCAATCATGTATAACATAATTCAGAATAGATGTCATCATGGCTTTACGTTCAGCAACAGCATCAGCGAAAGTGAACAAAAGCCAATGGTTTTACAGACTCCACCCAAACACGACTGTGTATATTCTTTCAAAATTAAATCCTAGACGGAGGATTGTGTTCCTTTCCCCATCAGAACACTTCTTTATACTTTACTAAGGGGTACATTAACTCCAAGTCCCTATCAAGAATTACAACCAAAATTCAGTGATTAAGTAAAAGGTGATACATATTATCTAAGTATGCACCAATCAGAATTTAAGATGTTGATAGAATTTAAGAGCATTACTTAATCTACCCAAAGTCCTTGGAGTCAAAACCTTGAAGTTAAATGTGACCTACGCGTCATCCAAGTAAAAACGACTAGCCTAGTTCTACCATGGAGCCCCTAAATTTCCCCATTTTAAACAGATTAAGAACTCAAACCACCATAACCCTCTGCAAATGTATTTACCTTTTAAATTGAGCTCTTATGCCAGTTACCAGTACACATGTAGACTAATCACAGTTTAAGCTATTTTCACCGACTGCATTTGGTTGTCCATGATTTACAACATTGTGAAAAGACAGTGATAGAAGAAGTGATAATCAAAAGATATCTTAAATGACCATAAGGGCCACGTGTTAAGGGAAAGGCTCAGCAATATTAGAGGTTCAAAGTACAGTACTGATTGCTTATCGAGACCTTTATAAACTTTCATCATGAGAAGTTGGCACAAACCTTCCGTTACCATTAGCCAGGCTTGTGTGAGTCAATAGATTATGAAACAATAACTCTCAAATCACTGAGTAAGCCATTCCATTTACATCTACAGCTAGCAACAATACATAACAGAGCTGTTTGAGGGGATCATGCGGGTTTGAGAGTCATGGTTTTATATCACTTAGACATACACTAGCATTAGAAGAAAATGCTAGCAGGAGGCCGTTTCTCAGAAAGTACAGACTGAAATGAAAACTCTCGAAAAAGTTCTCAACCTGTCTCTCCAAACAAAAAGCAGGCTGTGACGATGTGAGGCAAACAAAGGCAACAGTGATTCAATGACACGTGTTGAAAATAATCACATCTATTGACAGATTTGTTGGGCCGACGTTAATCTGGGCATGAGTATTCAGAAGGGAGGACAATTAATGACCTAATGGTAACGGGTTTTGTTTTACACAATCTTGACCACTAAATTGCATAAGAAACCTGGTATAAAGTAGAAACTGTTCAGCAGCAGATAAAAAAGCAAGTTAATTTACAGTAGTGACATATCTTACATCATTCATTTTTCAAAATAAATAAAATTAAATATACAATTCCGGGTAGGAAACAGGTTAATTTCGCTGGTATGGTTCTCAAATTGGCTCATTTTGCGGAAAATGACAACCGTTCACAGAAACGTGGTTGAAGTTAGCCAATTCCTTTGACTGGCAAAACAAGGGGTGCAAAAGCCTTTTGTTGACATTTTCCCTCTGAAGGCATTTCCTTTAACTGAAAAAAAGAACATTGTTGTTATTACTTTTACTTCCAGAACAAGGTTTTATACAGTGGTGTGAAAAAGTGTTTGCCCCCTTCCTCATTTCCTGTTCCTTTGCATGTTTGTCACACTTAAGTGTTTCGGAACATCAAACCAATTTAAACAATAGTCAAGGACAACACAAGTAAACACAAAATGCAATTTGTAAATGAAGGTGTTTATTATTAAAGGTGAAAAGAAATCCAAACCATCATGGCCCTGTGTGAAAAAGTGATTGCCCCCTAAACCTAATAACTGGTTGGGCCACCCTTAGCAGCAACAACTGCAACCAAGCGTTTGCGATAATGTGCAATGAGGCTTTTACAGCGTCCTGGAGGAATTTTGGCCCACTCATCTTTGCAGAATTGTCCTAATTCAGTTACATTAGAGGGTTTTCGAGCATGAACGGCCTTTTTAAGGTCATACCACAACATCTCAATAGGATTCAGGTCAGGACTTTGGCTAGGCCACTCCAAAGTCTTCATTTTGTTTTTCTTCAGCCATTCGGTGGTGGACTTGCTGGTGTGTTTAGGATCATTGTCCTGCTGCAGAACCCAAGTTCGTTTCAGCTTGAGTACACAAACAGATGGTCGGACATTCTCCTTCAGGATCTCTTGGTAGACAGCAGAATTCATAGTTCCTTTTATCACGGCAAGTCTTCCAGGTCCTGAAGCAGCAAAACAGCCCCAGACCATCACACTACCACCACCATATTTTACTGTTGGTATAATGTTCTTTTTATGAAATGCAGTGTTCCTTCTACGCCAGATATACTTGGACACACACCTTCCAAAGAGTTCCACTTTTGTCTCATCGGTCCACAGAATGTTGTCCCAAAAGTCTTGGGGATCATCAAGATGTGTTGTGGAGAAATTGAGACGAGCTTTGATGTTCTTTTTGCTCAGCAGTGGTTTTCTCCTTGGAACTCTGCCATGCAGGCCATTTTTGCCCAGTCTTTTCCTGATGGTGGAGGCATGAACGCTGACCTTAACTGAGGCAAGTGAGGCCTGCAGTTCTTTGGATGTTGTTGTGGGGTCTTTTGTGACCTCTTGGATGAGTCGTTGCTGCGCTCTTGGGGTCATTTTGGGCGGCCGGCCACTCCCGGGAAGGTTCACCACTGTTCCATGTCTTCGCCATTTGTGGATAATGGCTCTCACTGTGGTTCGCTGGATTCCCAAAGCTTTGGAAATGGCTTTATAACCCTTTCCAGACTGATAGATCTCAATTACTTTCTTTCTCAATTGTTCCTGAATTTCTTTGGGTCTCGGCATGATGTGTAGCTTTTAAGGATCTTCTGGTGGACCTTACTGTGTCAAGCAGCTCCTATTTAAGTGATGCCTTGATTGTGAACAGGTGTGGCAATAATCAGGCCTGGGTGTGGCTAGAGAAATTGAACTCAGGTGTGGACAACCACAGTTATAGTATGTTTTAACAATCACTTCTATTGTTTAAATTGGTTTGATGTTCAAAACACTTAAGTGTGACAAACATGCAAAGGAACAGGAAATGAGGAAGGGGGCAAACACTTTTTCACACCACTGTATATGACAATTACATAACCTGAAACAATGAATTGACTTACCCTGGAATTTACAATTGACTTCTAATCAAAAGCCATCTCTTGACTTTTTCTTACACAGCGAGCTACCTTCCTCTTGAATTCACCGTTAGGTTCCTCCCTCCACTCTTTCTGTGGGAGCAACATTGGATTCTTTCAACAACACATCCTCAATTTACTTGAACTGCCATGATAACAAGAATAAAAATGTTTTCTAGTGCGAGGGGGATGGGATAAGTAGTGTAACTCACCGCCGCATCCACATTAGCTGGCGAGTCGCTGTTGGGGTCTGCCAGCATGGAGATAACACTAATCATGATTGTCTCTACCGTGTGGATGGGAAGCCAGCGTTCCTCAGGCTTCTCGTAACCAAACTTATCTTCTCCAGGCTCATGTAGAATTGAGATGCAAACATCGCCGTTCTTTGCAACTGTGGAGAAAGAGTGGAGCATGAATTTAACAGCAGCCAATATAATGTTATGACAGCCTTCTGTACAATTAAACTCAAAGCCTGGACTGCTTCACTGCTTAATCAAAACAATGTTTCAAAATCATCCAATAAAGAAGCTTAACAAAAAATAATTTCATTGTCCAGACCAAGTGATGGCAATGGCGATTTGAAGTAAACATCAAAGAGAACATGCTGAGCATGTTTACCATTTGGGTGCCAGATTTCAGTGATGAACTTCATCTTGGGAGGCCGTAGTGGATAATCATAGGGAAAGGTCAGGTATGCTTTGAAAAACCCTCCTTCACTGCAATACAAAGAACAGAGAATGGACAAATGAAAATTGATCGATTGAATTATGATTGAATAATTTAAAATAGTAATGTATATATTTCTAACCAAAGAAATCATTGTCCAAGTATGTCTTTTTACTTACAAAAGGGTATCTTGTGGACCAATGATCACAACTTCCCATTTATATATGTCATCGTCATCTATAAGACCGGCTGAAAAGCCCTCCACCGGGTTTTTGTTGAGCTCTGAAAAGAAAAAAAAGAGGCATAAAAAGGTTGTTCTATACAATAAACTGGACATCAAACAACTATACTAATTTCAGGTCCACTCCAGGGTTATTCCTGGCTCAGAATGAGCTCGCTATGCAGGAAAATCCCTGAACTCTACATGCGTGAGCAAGTAAGGAGTCAATATAAAAGGACAATATCATAGGTTAGATTTTGGAGATGTCAACATTTTGAGTTGCATGTTAATGCATTGACAAATTCCTTGCAAAAGACAGAAACAGGAGGGAGGGACAGTGATTAAAGTAGTGGTGGTGACTGATAATTTAATAAGCCAATTGGTATAATTACTATACACATTCCACTACAGCTCATTTATAGAGGGTGTAAAAAACTATTTTACAGTAATCCAGGATTTGGTGAATGAGAACAATGATGATCAGAACAATGATTGGAACCAAAACTCAACAGAAAACCTTTACAGGGCAAAGCACAAAACAAATGCCTCAGATTTTACTCATGCCGCAATAAAAAGGTCAAAAACATTTTAAACGACAGAGCTGGGTTTTTGAATAGATTTAGATTTTTATTTTTATTTTAGAAAAGTCCACAAAAAAATTGCTGCTGCAAAAATTGGTGCAAAGTCATGGCACAGCCATAATGAATCTATGTTAAAGTCACTGACACTGATGAACCACGTATGCAAGGTACAATTAAATCTAAGGCTACGTTTACACATGGCCGGCTATTGTCATAAACAGACATTTCAACCTCTCCGTTTTCAAAAATAACATGGTGCACAGCTGTTAGTTTTAAGAAAAGCGTTCAGTTACACGTACCCGTATACATATGCGTGTCAGAGCATGCCAAACCTGTAGGTGACAGTGTAACGAGAAGCTCAAGCCCACGTTAGCCAATCAGAATCATGAAAATAGCAACAACAGCAACGAATCACTTCCTCTCTCTTCTCTTTTTTTTTGAGGTTTTTGTTATAATATGAGATGTTTTTAGGCAAGGCAGCTTTATTTGTATAGCACATTTCAGCAACAGGGCAATTCAAAGTGCTTTACACAAAATCAGTTAAAAGAAAATAAAACCGATAAAACACAGAAGAAACAGTTAAAAAAATAAAAACAGTTAAAACACAAGAATAAAAGTTACAGTGCAGTACAAAAGATTAAACAGTAAAGAAATGAACATCATTTAAAGAAAGGCAACATCGAAAAGAAAGGTCTTCAGCATTGATTTAAAAGAACTGAGAGTAGCAGCAGACCTGCAGACCTACTTAGTGAAGTAATAGAAACATTACTTTGTGTCTCTCTGTTTAAGAATGTGTGTAAAAGATTGTTTGCATAAGTCATAGTCTCACATTATTCCAATATTATTTTATAAATATACAGTGTGCATAATGTTCACTGAATCAAATCGTGGTTTCCAAATATAGTTATCAATGTTGAAGTGAATCACCAACTTGAAGAACTGCACTGAGTCCACCAGTGTACAGCCAGTGTTTCACAACCCCACACACAGAAATTGGAATAAATCAGTCATAGAATGGGACATTAGCCTGTCTCCTTTTTTGGATGCAGGGATGAATGCTGTCATTCAGAACCAAGGGAAAACCTGAATCCCGTTCACAGTCAGTACATTATCACAGTTGGTCTTAACTTTATCAAAATAAGTAACTTTGGCTACAGAGTACAACTGTGAAAATACTAAAATTACATCAATTTCTTGAAAGGAAGTACATAAATCTCAGATACCTTTTCCTAATCTTGAATGCTGCATTACAGTTTTATAGTCTATTTCCTTGACATTTCACTTCTGGGATTGCTCCGTTGACCAAATACATTGGATTTCACTCATTTAGGCCGGATTTCCGTTGCCTTAGGCTTCATTTCTGTTGGCATTTTAAACTCTGGTGTATTTATGAGGACTATGGTTAATCTTTTCTAAGATCTATGCAGGGTAAATCCTGACAGCTAGCTATACCATCTGTCCAATCTGAGTTTTCTGTTGCATGACTAAAACAACTTTCAAACGTACATGTTCCACCAAAACAAGTTCCTTCCTCCGGTACTTGGCACCGCCCAAGACGATTGTGATTGATTTAAAGAAATGCCAATAAACCAGAGCACGTTTTCCTCCCATCCTCAAATGCTATATGGGGTATCCGGATCCTCCTCCATTGGGTTTTGGAGGAGGGTCTGGCGAAGGGAGACTACAGTTTTTATGACCTTATTGGATTGTTGCACTTGAGAAGGAAAAACAAACATTGACTGCCACTTCCAGTTCCTGATGACCATTATATTAAAAATGACACATTTTGTCATGTTTATCAGACTAGTGGTGAAAAGTAAATGGTATAATTTATTTAAATTATATTATTATAAGTTTTAAAAAACTAAAAAAATAATTGTTTATCTAGCTGGGAGACAGACATTCACTCACTATCAGGGAGCTGCAGCTGTGCATCTTTGCTATTGGTTGTTCAGTGTCGAAGTCCATGTTGGCATTAATAAGAAAAGACACACCACTGCCACCAACAGTAACCATATTGATGGCGATTCTCAAAATACGAAAACAGGAGAAGTCATCATTCAGAGCTTAAACACTGAGATGCTCATTAAAAAGCCGCTAACTGCCTAGCGGTACAGTCTGGGCCAGAATTTACATTAGAAACGTTAAGATATAATCGCATAGAGCTGGCTAGCTGACCAGTTTGTAATTTTAAATCAAGGTTCTACTGATATAGTAGCATATCTGTCTATGAAAGGCTTAGACTATGATAAAGATATTATCAGCAAAGCTAAAGTCATCAGAGCAGATGAGTCCCTGGATTGATTATTCCTTTGTTCCGTCAGCTAACTAATGTCGAACTTGCTAGCCCGCTAGCAAGGCTGGCGTTTCGATTAAGTATTGACTCAGATATAACGTTAGTTATAGTTATTTGAGCCACTTATTATTGTATATGTATATCTTCTTTTCACCAGAGATCATTTAATCAAAGCAGCTTAGCCACATACTAAACAGCAGTGATAAAGGAATCCATTATGTTGCTTGGTTAGCTTTCTGAGCTTACTCCTATGGCGTAAACATAGCTTTGCGAAGCTATAAAAAAAGGCTAACGTTAGCTGCTAGGTAAGTAGCTAGCCTTTATATAGAGTATATTTGAAAACGATTTTGTATTCATATTACCTGCCAGTTGTTTTCGAAGAAGTAATGCTGATTGTTCGGTCATGGTACGCGGACGTAAATGAAAATCACTTTGTGTCGACAAATACCTTCCAAAAAATAGAGCTAAAGCTAAAACCGAGGTGAGATCTTGCGCTGCCTGCTGCTGATTTCCCTCTGTGTTTTGACACTAGGTTCAGCTGCTGGCTTTGGCTGTGCGCATGCGTGTGTGCAGTATGTGTGTTTATAATACATCCATGGTTTATGTGCGTATGCATTTAAGGCAACGTTTCTCTAGGTATCAACAGGCACTAACTTTGAAATGTTCTTTCCAACCTTCTAGTCAGCTTCCCTGACCTAACGTTACATAATTCCTGATTAGTTTCAGTACAATTAGAAGTCAGTTCCCAGCAAAAGGATCATCTGACATCAATGCTTTGTTGACTTTTGAGGAATCCCAGGACAGTTTGTGTTTATGATGATGAAACTGACTAACTGAATAATAATAATAATAATAATAATATAATAATAATAATAACATTAATAACAATAAGATCATCATTATGGAAACACTGGTATAGGTGTCTTTTATAGAAAAGCAGTATTGTGGGTTTTTTTGTTTTATTTCTCTGTACATGTGTATTTTTGTCTTTTTTTAATGTATCTTTTATGTCATGTCTGTCTATTCTGAATGTACCTTAAGTCTGGCAATAAAGTTGATGATGATGATGATGATGATGATGGTGAATCGGTTGTTATTTACTTCATGGTGTTTTATTGTGGTTATTGTGATTTGGTTTGTAAAAATGTCTGGCCTCAATATAGCATTATTAGGTAGCATGATATGATTGAATACTACTACTAATAATCATTTTACCATTGTAAATGTAGGCATATAGCATATTTTTAAATCAAAATACTTCTAAATTGAATATTATTTCCAGCAGTTTGAAATATTCTTATTGGAATTAATACATTTGTGTGACTCAAGTGGCACACAGCCATTTTCAGACATGAAAAAAAAAAAGGTTTTTAGTAGTAGTAGTTTGTGTTTAGAATAGGTTGTTGCCCCATATCAAAGTGAAATAATTAGCTTAACATTAATTTACTAAATACATTTTACTAAAAAATATTGCTGCACCAAATACACAAGATGCGTTTTAACTATCGGAGATATGAAGATATCAGCGATCGAAGAAGCAAATGAAAACGTATCTTACGCAAACGTTGATTTTTACTCTATGCATTTTTGCCTGTTGTTTCTAATATCAAAATAAAGTCAATTAAACTAAATTTGTTCGCCAACGCAGCTTTCATTCAGGTGATCATATTTACTAGCATAGTAATAGAAAGCACGAGCTTGTGAAGAGCACCTAAAGGCAGCATTATGCGGAAGGAAGGTTGCTCGGCGCCATATTTAATACACCAAAAGCTAGCTAGCATTGACGTAAGCTGTTTAGAAGCCCTAACTTTTAACTTGAGACGGAAAACTAAAGCAAGCCCTCCACTTAATCAAAAATGAATGTTATAGATCATGTACGGGATATGGCTACCGCTGGCCTTCACTCTAATGTTCGGATATTGAGCAGTTTGTTGCTGACGATGAGTAATAACAACCCGTAAGTAATGCCAGAGCAGGATCCGTCTATTTCCTGAAAAGTGCCTCACCAGAGTGTTAGCTATGTTGTCAGCCCGAAATGATATCACAAAGCTAAATGGTCAACAATAACTGACGTTAGTGAATTTAGTGGTAAAGAAGCTCGGGCTTATATATAATTTACGTTTCAAACAGAAGAGTTTATTTGGTGGAACATAATCTACATTCCTTCCCAAGAAATAGTCATATGAAGAGTAGCAAAGTAGTAGCCTCAAGTATTATGAATTCAACCGAACGAGTATTGGAGGACTTATCACATATTCTTCCCCTTTACAATCTTAAAGGTTCACCGTGTGATTGATTTAAAACTATTGGCTATGAGTTAATGTAACGTTACAATGTTTTGTTCTGATGTTAGCCCAGCATTACTTCGTAGGACACAGCTGAAGCAAGATGCTTCTACTCTTTATACAATGTCATGGGTTCTTACACTCCTGTCCTGTACTTTGGAACCAATTGACAATTTCATTGTCTATTGTTGTTGTTATCGTTGTTATGGTTTTACATGTTCAGAATATTCTTCATCAGTTTTGTTTTGTTTACTTTGTTTACTGTTATCTGCCACTGAATTATATCATTTAAGTCTTTGTGCTGTTAGCATTTCAAGAAACACAATGTGGTATCATGTTTAAGAGACATGTTTTCTATGTTGTCATAGCTTATAACTTATATTATTTGTATCTTTTTGATTCAAGTGAGCTGCTTTCGCCGACCCAGAAGTACCAGTTGTTGGTTTACCATGCTGATTCCATCTTCCATGATAAGGAGTATCGTAATGCCGCCTGCAAATACAGTATGGCATTGCAACAGAAGAAGGTGCTCAGCAAAACATCTAAAGTCCGTACTTCTACTGGTGGCGCTGCATCTAACATACAGGCACAGGTATGTAACATAAGACTAACCATTTTTGATTGAATCCGTAACACAACTCTGTGTTTCCATCAAGATTTCCTACAGACTGCAAGATGTCACAACAGTTTTTATTTATTTATTTTATTTATTTATTTGTCTTTATGGTCCTGCAACCTTTTTAACATTCAAGTGACCTCAGTGCTGCACAAATATTCTAATAGCCCAGTTTTTCCTGAAAAGAAATGATGTTCATAGATTGACTATGGACAACAGGGTTGATGTTTTACAAGCTTTTAAAGAAAATGAAATCAGACTGACCAGAGGTGGTAGAAAATCCTTTAAGGCTCTGGGATATTTGCAACGGCATTGTACCACCGACCTTGCGGCTCACACCTCTCGAAATTTCCTGACGTTTGCCTCCCCACGTTACGCTTTGGGTTCCTTTTGCACGCTCCACTGGTTTGCCGATGTCGACTCGCGTTGGGATGACTGGTGCGATGAGGCTTGGACCCCGGTCATAAATGCTTGCAGTTCTAGTTTTCATTTGATGTTTTGATGATAGTATCATACAGTACTGTGCATCTTGGGGGACAAATATCCATACCACTGACTTGATCAGTTGGCATGGATGGTAATAGGAAATGTACTATTTCACATAATGTTGTCTTTCAGAGTTTGCCTTCCGAAATTGAGGTAAAGTACAAGATTGCTGAATGCTACACCATTTTGAAACTGGATAAAGATGCCATTGCAGTGCTTGATGGGATCCCGTCCAGACAGAGGACTCCAAAGGTAGGCTGCTACTCTCATTATTTATTATTATTATTATTGTAATAAACTAAATGCTTTTATATGCCTTTTTTAGAATACAGACATCATGTTTGGCTGCAACAAACAATTCATTTAATTGTTGATTATTTTCTCAATTAACCAATTAGTTGTTTGTCTATAAAATGTCATGCATAGGTTGGAAACTAATCAATTAATGGATTAATCTTTGCAGCTCCAGCATGCACCCATGGCACCAAAATGAAAGTTTAGGGGAAAGGGCAAGCAGAGTAATGATGAAAACACATTGTGTACACAAAACTTTGGCTGCATAACACTTTTAGAATAACAAACAACTAATGATGGGATAAACTTATAGATTTTGAAGGCATAAAGTAATAAAAATGTATTATTCAAATGTAAAACAAAACATCCACAACTAGAGTGTGGCTGTAAAAGTAGTGGACTTTCTACTTTGATAGATGCTGCTTTCTGGTGCAAAACTGTTCTAATTTTGCTTTCTGAAATAAAGGGGAAATTGTATTGTATCACATTGTAAAGGACAATAATTACTACTTTTTACTTAACTTTTACTATATTTTTGCATTATGTCTGCAAATGGTAGTCCATAGATCTTCAACAGGGGGTCTGGGACCCCTAGGGGGTTCACAGAGTCACTGCAAGGGAGGCTCCAAATTATTGTCAATTTTTCATAGTTTTTCCATTAATTATTATAAACATCATACACATTATAAACAAACAAATATAAATTCCCACTGATTATAGGCTTACTGGCCTATAGGTAAGGTCACTAAGCTATTCATCCACAGATACAGTTAACCCTAAGGATTCACTGTGCCACATGTATGTTTAACATTTAAACAAGACTTATAAAATCATGCCATCAATTATCAGACTTTTTTTTAAAAAGCTTAGTAGTTCATGCAAAAAAAGTATGTATAAAGGTTTTAGGCAGCCCTAAATGTAATTGTAGGCCCAGTTTAATATGCAACTTAATTGTTGACAATATGCATACCCTGCTCCATCTGTCTTTAAGTTAAGGGGTCCTTGGCTTAAAAAACATTGAACACCTCTGGTTTAGTCAATTAGCTTTTATAGATAATTGTGATAAAATGGATGGTTTTGTTCTTTCTTGCCTCAGATCAATATGATGCTAGCTAACCTGTACAGGAAAGCTGGTCAGGAGCGCTCTGCAGTGACGAGCTACAAAGAGGTCCTCCGACATTGTCCCCTCGCCCTGGATGCAATCATTGGTACGCATGGTCCAAGACAAACACCTGCTGACACACTTGTACGCTCTTTACACATACAGGCTCTTATATGTGCGCCCACACAATATATCAACTTAATATTGTTTCTGCAATCTCACGTTGTGCAATATCAATATTGATATTGTCCCGAAATGTATGCAATATTCCATTTTTTTTGTGGAGAAATGCGCGTTGGGTGTGTGTTGTGATCAATTTAGAGCCCATTTATATCATAGGTCAGTTGCCTTGTCACATGTGCACACTTTGACGTGAGTGAAGAGGAGAAGCAAGTGTGTGTATGGCATGAACATTTCACTTTGAGGTTTTTTAACATTAATATGCGTTCCCCCAGCCTGCCTATGACCCCCAGTGTCTAGAAATGGTGATAGGTAGAGAGAGAGAGAGAGAGAGAGAGAGAGATCATTGTGTGACTGGCTCTATATAAAAGCATTTAAAGAGCACCATGTCATGGGACCTTTCATTTTCCTGCGTCCATGCAATGCTACCTGTAATGGTCTTTAATGAGACCACCATGCAACTTGTATTGCAGTCTGTCTGCTTTTGAGTTGTTGGCACAAGTCTTTTTCTGCATGTACCACAGACATAAAACAGATTTTATTCTTCAGCTATGTGGAAGTATTCCCCCAATGCTTGGGGGAAAAAAACGTCTTAAATATAATTGTCTTAAGTTAGACTTGGTGCAACCTGAAGAAACTCTGAATATACCATTTTGTCAATATCGTGCAACCCTAGCGCACACACATGCCGACCATCTCTGCTTGGACTTAGTGACTCACTTGCTCCAATGTACTGTGTAGGGCTTATAGACAGACCTGTTTGTGAAAAGCGCTCCAAACTTTGCTTTTTTCCCTCTAGGTCTTCTCTCTTTATCAGTCAAAGGAGCTGAAGTGGCATCCATGACAATGGATGTGATACAGAGCCTCCCCAACCTGGACTGGCTGTCTGTTTGGATCAAAGCATATGCTTTCATACACGCCGGGGACAATCAAAGAGCCATCAACACTATTTGGTAAGCAGAGCTGTAATTGTTAGACACAAAGTTGTTGAATATTGTGGTTCCTTTTTAAAGTGACTGTCCTCCAGTTTATTTGACGTGTCTCCGTCCCTCCCTCATCTTGTCTCAGCTCTCTTGAAAAGAAGTCTCTGTTGCGGGACAACGTGGACCTACTGGTGAGCCTGGCGGATGTCTACTTTAGGGCAGGTGACACCAAGAACGCCATCCTGAAATTTGAACAAGCCCAGATGCTGGACCCGTACCTCATCAAAGGTGTGCTACATGAAGCGTTTTTTATTTATTTATCGATGGATCCAGCATCTGCCCCAAACTGTTTAAAATGTATTTCTCAGTTATCTTCTCAATCATCATCATCATCATCATCATCATCATATACCAGCTTCACACTAAGCCTAAACACTTGCTATTTGTGACAAAGTAGGGCCAAATGCAGCGCACTACAAGTAACCAGATGCTGCACTCAAAACGGATTAAACGTCACGGAGCAGAAGCTACCGGACTATAGATAGATAGATAGATAGATAGATAGATAGATAGATAGATAGATATAGAGAGAGAGTCCGGTCTACTTTGTCACAAATAGCAAGTGTGTATATATACACATACACACACACACTACCGTTCAAAAGTTTGGGGTCACATTGAAATGTCCTTATTTTTGAAGGAAAAGCACTGTACTTTTCAATGAAGATAACTTTAAACTAGTCTTAACTTTGAAGAAATACACTCTATACATTGCTAATGTGGTAAATGACTATTCTAGCTGCAAATGTCTGGTTTTTGGTGCAATATGTACATAGGTGTATAGAGGCCCATTTTCAGCAACTATCACTCCAGTGTTCTAATGGTACAATGTGTTTGCTCATTGGCTCAGAAGGCTAATTGATGATTAGAAAACCCTTGTGCAATCATGTTCACACATCTGAAAACAGTTTAGGTCGTTACAGAAGCTACAAAACTGACCTTCCTTTGAGCAGATTGAGTTTCTGGAGCATCACATTTGTGGGGTCAATTAAACGCTCAAAATGGCCAGAAAAAGAGAACTTTCATCTGAAACTCGACAGTCTATTCTTGTCCTTAGAAATGAAGGCTATTCCATGCGAGACATGGCTAAGAAATTGAAGATTTCCTACAACGGTGTGTACTACTCCCTTCAGAGGACAGCACAAACAGGCTCTAACCAGAGTAGAAAAAGAAGTGGGAGGCCGCGTTGCACAACTGAGCAAGAAGATAAGTACATTAGAGTCTCTAGTTTGAGAAACAGACGCCTCACAGGTCCCCAACTGGCATCGTCATTAAATAGTACCCGCAAAACACCAGTGTCAACATGTACAGTGAAGAGGCGGCTGCGGGATTCTGGGCTTCAGGGCAGAGTGGCAAAGAAAAAGCCATATCTGAGACTGGCCAATAAAAGAAAAAGATTAAGATGGGCAAAAGAACACAGACATTGGACAGAGGAAGACTGGAAAAAAGTGTTGTGGACGGATGAATCCAAGTTTGAGGTGTTTGGATCACAAAGAAGAACGTTTGTGAGACGCAGAACAAATGAAAAGATGCTGGAAGAATGCCTGACGCCATCTGTTAAGCATGGTGGAGGTAATATGATGGTCTGGGGTTGCTTTGGTGCTGGTAAGGTGGGAGATTTGTACAGGGTAAAAGGGATTCTGAATAAGGAAGGCTATCACTCCATTTTGCAACGCCATGCCATACCCAGTGGACAGTGCTTGAATGGAGCCAATTTCATCCTACAACAGGACAATGACCCTAAACACTCCTCCAAATTGTGCAAGAACTATTTAGAGCAGAAGCAGGCAGCTGGTATTCTATCGGTAATGGAGTGGCCAGCGCAGTCACCAGATCTGAACCCCATTGAGCTGTTGTGGGAGCAGCTTGACCGTATGGTACCAAGAAGTGCCCATCCAACCAATCCAACTTGTGGGAGCTGCTTCTGGAAGCGTGGGGTGCAATTTCTCCAGATTACCTCAACAAATTAACAGCTAGAATGCCAAAGGTCTGCAATGCTGTAATTGCTGCAAATGGAGGATTCTTTGACGAAAGCAAAGTTTGATGTAAAAAAAAATCTTATTTCAAATACAAATCATTATTTCTAACCTTGTCAATGTCTTGACTCTATTTTCTATTCATTTCACAACGTATGGTGGTAAATAAGTGTGACTTTTCAGGAAAACACAAAATTGTTTGGGTGACCCCAAACTTTTGAACGGTAGTGTGTGTATATATATAGTTGTGTGTTTTTTACGTTAATCAGAAGCCAGAAGGGCTGCTTGATTATGGATAAAATTCTAATCACGTTTATTTTGGTCAATATTGAAATCGCGATTATTTAACACGATTACTCATTGACTTTTGGAACAATGTTGTAATTATTGAATTAAAAAAAAACAACCTGTGAAACAAAACACATATTGAATTGGAAATTTTTATTCCTGTTTGAACAAAATAGTTTACTTGCAAAACGTAATGTACGAAATAGGTTTTCTCGATTACTCTGTTTTTGTGATCGTTGGGAGCCAAAATCGTAATCGCGATCAAAATGCAATTACTTGCACAGCCCTACAAGCCTGATATATATTTTGGCGGGCAACAACAGGTGGTGGTAGTGCTCCGTCCGGCTGCAAAAGAGAAGTCATTTCCGGGCGGGGATTGACGACCGTGTGCAATTTGAGAGAACACTACTCTGTGAGTACATAGTGTTCAGTGTACTATGTGTAAGTAGAGCCCGACCCATGAAGGATTTTTAAATATTTAAATATATTTGGTTATTTAAAATGCAGACATTCCGATATATCGGCCAATTATATATTTAAAAAAGAATAACAAAACATAAACAAATTTCCCTATCATTAGTTATTTGTAGTTATTTGAGTTCTCACTAAAATAATGTTTTATTGTCACAACAGAACAGAAGAACATCAAAATATATTAAAGTTCTGATGAATAAAATGTATAAAAATACAAACTTAAGATATGAAACTTAAAGTCCTTTGAACAAAAATAATCGGTGTTGCCAACAGGGACGTTGTAGAGCGCCCTCTCCTGGACAAACTATGCAGCACCAATGCTCATAACATGGGTGACAGTCCATTTTTATTTTATTTTTTATATAATAATTTATCACAATTATTTACTACTAAAGATTCTAATGAATAAATATTAAAAAAATATATTTATATTTTTTTATCGGCCATTATAAATGCCGATACCAATGGTTCGGGAAATGCCTAATATTAGCCGATAATAACCTGTCATGTACTCACGGAAGTATCCAAATTGAGACCAAGACACAGGACTTTTTTTGCTGTCCGGGTAACGTCAGCTCTGTTTGTGCTGGCAGGGATGGATGTTTATGGCTACCTGATGGCCCGAGAAGGACACCTGGAGGATGTTGAAGTCCTGGGGGGGCGATTGTTTAATATCTCAGACCAGCATGCAGAACCCTGGGTCATCTCTGGGTGAGTGTCTGCCATATCAAACATCACTGTCAGTTGACAACATGGATGAAAAACACACAAACACACACACACATACATTCATTCTCTTTACTTCTATTTGTTTATCTGTAGAGTGTCCTTTTTTGCACCCCTCGCCAGTGTAATATTGTGAATTTCCCTGTTTTGGGGATTAAAGAAGGATTTTGAATCTTTGTAATCTTTTGAATTTGTTTCTGTTGTTCAGTTGTCACAGCTTTTATAGCAAGCGTTACTCCAGAGCCCTGTACCTGGGAGCGAAGGCCATCCAGCTGAACAGCAACAGTGTCCAGGCGCTCCTCCTGAAGGGGGCAGCCCTGCGGAACATGGGTCGTGTTCAAGAAGCCATCATCCATTTCAGGGAGGCCATGCGCTTGGCTCCCTGCAGGCTCGACTGCTATGAAGGTTTGTATGGTCTAATGCCTTCACTTAGGGCTGGGTAACACTGGTTTCACGATTTGATTCCGATTCACACAGTCCCTTTTAGATTCTATTTCTGATTCGATTCCATTTCTGTTTCAATGTTGTTTTGGGATTTTTCAGTTGCAAAACCAATGTAGCTTAGATATGAAAGAGATTCTACAATAAAGGTTCCCTCTAGCCTGCTGCATTATTAAAAGTATCAATGTTTACATTAAGTTGACCCCAATGCAATTAGATCAATGTACTTTTTATTTGACATGGACACACAATAAAGTACAAGGGACCCCTTTTAAAATGGCCATGGCAGTTTGTCTCTCACCAAAATAAAAGCCTAACTTCAGAGTGTCATTAAACCCCCTTCCAGACAAGCTAGCATTACATGGTTTTCATAGGTCATAGGTCTTCTAGTTTCATATGATGCAGACAGAGATATGGATTTCATGAATCAATATATTTCTTTTAGTGTCACATTGTCAGACCTTCCTCCACAGCGCTGTGAAGGAGGGTCTGGCTAGTTCAAACAGCACTCTGGGATGGGAGAAAAACATACTCTGGTTTATTGGCATTTCTTTAAACCAATCACAATCATCTTGGGTGGCGCTAACCACCGTACGGAGACCCGGCGCCTCTGCAAAATAGCTTTGGGAAGGAACTTGTTTTGGTGGAACATGTCTAAAAGTTGTTTTAGTCGTTAACAGAAAACTCAGATTGGACAGATAGTCTAGCTAGCTGTCTGGATTTACCCTGCAGAGATCTGAGGACCAGGTAACCATAGTCCTCAGAAATCCACCGGAGTTTAAAATTACAACAGAAAGAAAGCAGAAGGTAACGGACATCCGGCTGAAAAGAGTGAAATCCGGCCGAATTTCTGTCTTATTTTATTTCCAGCCTTTTGAACTAATAGTAACTGTGCCTTTCACAGGTCTGATTGACTGTTACCTGGCGTCCAATGGGATTCGAGAAGCTATGGGGATGGCCAATAACATCTATAAGACTCTGGGGGCCAATGCACAAACTCTGACCATCCTTGCCACGGTGTGTCTGGAGGACCCGGTGACTCAGGAGAAAGCCAAAACCCTGCTGGACAAAGCTCTGGCCCAGAGACCCGACTACACCAAGGCCGTGGTCAAAAAGGCTGAACTGCTCAGTACGTACCATGTTTTTACTGTAGAAAAGGTTTATTCACAAATGAACTTGGCAGCTGAAGTAGTGACATAGTTCCAAGAAATGAAACCGCACTCAATTACAAATGAATATATCGATATACAGGTGGAAATGACAGTGTCTTGTCTTTTTTTTTTTTTTGGTTAAGGTCGGGAACAGAAACACGAAGAAGGGATCGCTCTCCTCCGGAACGCCCTGGCCAATCAGAGTGATTGTGTCCTGCACAGAATGCTGGGAGATTTCCTGGTGGCTGTCAACGATTACCAAGAAGCCATGGATCAGTACAGCATAGCGCTAAGGTAACCGGGAATTGCTCTTTAGTTCTAATCATAGTAATAATACTTCTAATCTTGGAGAATGGAACGGTTCAAGTTGAACATCCGACCCGTCCGGTCCTGTGGTCGCGTTCCGTAGGGCGGGTTTGGTTCGGCTCATTTTAGCCTCAAAGATTTCAGTCAAACAGGCTGGTGCAGAAGCGGCTGATGCTGAGTGCAGCTGTCAGTCAGTCTCTGTATGACAGCATTACAGATGTAGTGTTACCTAACAAAGTGTGGCGTTGAATATGATGACACAGCAACTCCTTCTTCCTGCAGCGTTTAAGCAGCCTCTCCATTAGGGCTAGGCAATATGTCCGTTTTATATTGATATCGTGATACAAGATTATACTGTAATATGGTAGAAGTGGTGTCTTTTCCTGTTTTTTAAAGGCTGCATAACAGTAAAGTGATGTCATCTTCTGACTATTCTAGCTGTTTTATTATTTGCCTTTACCCACTTAGTCATTATCGTCCACATTACTAATGAGTATTTGGCAAAAAATCTCATTGTGAAAATATTTTGTGAAAGCACCAATCGTCAACCCTACAGTATCGATATTGGGTTGTTTGATTTTCTCCATATCGGCCAGCTCTACTCTCCATGCAGATCCAAGCACTACAATCCAATCCACAGCTACCGCATTGGGCGGGTTTATGGCGAAAGATATGCAGTCGTGGAGAATTTCAGCGTATGATTAAAGGAACATTAATCTCTGGAGACATTTCAGCAACACAGTAAATCCCGAGCTGTATTGTGTTATTTTAACTTTTTTTCCCTTACTGTCAGTTTGTGCATTTAAATTTTCTTTTTTTTCTTCCAAGCCTGGATCCCAATGACCAGAAGTCTTTAGAAGGCATGCAAAAGATGGAGAAGGAGGAGAGCCCCACAGATGCCACGGTGGAGCTGGACGGTGACGACATGGAGGGCAGCGGGGAGGATGGAGATCTGGAGGGCAGTGACAGTGAAGCAGCACAGTGGGCGGATCAGGAACAGTGGTTTGGTATGCAGTGACCCCGGCCACTGAAGGATACACGGTCACTTCTAACACACTGCAGCCTGCGGGAAGCTTTCAGCCATCGGCCGTCAAACAGGACAAGGTGGCCTCTGATGCTACTTCCCCAACATTCTGACAACCTTATCAACCACTTCACCGTGGAAATAAGTGAGCCTTGTTTGCTCGTCTATACAGCTGTCCTATACACTCTTAGAGGACCAGCCAACACTCAACCACAAAGACAATCACAATGTTGTGTTCAACATCTTGATTGCTCAACATTTGTGAACATTACAGTATATATCCCTGACTCAACTTTGTCATTTTTCCCCAGCCATTCTTTGTTTCATCTTTGCTGGCTACCTGAATATATGCACCACTGTACCAGGTAGTGCAAAGTACAACTTTAAGGTAAATATATTCATCACAAAGGGAGTGTCAGTGTGTTAAAATAAAATAGACCTGCTTTGGATCTTTTTTGGGGTTGAGTTGTTCAGTGTACTGGTGTGCTGTTCCCAGGACAAATGTGTACCATGAAATGTAGACGGTAGCAATTGTCAGAATCAAATAGTGTGATTGGAGGTTTAGTTGAGGCCGAAAGTGTCTGGAGTCGTCCTTCACATGTAACCGGAGGGACTCACACGTGTTTGCTGCAGAGAAGGCAAGTTGCAGATCACGAGGAAGGTTGTGAATTTGCCAAACATTGTCTCTGACAGGCAAACAGGGTCTGTTAAAAAGTGACTATGTACCATATTTCTGCTGCTCTTTAAAATATATATTAATTTGAATTTGTCACGAGAATGTCATGTAATGTACATGCTTGTTATTTTTGATGTGTTGTCTGTTGAGCCTGCCTTTGTGTCAAAAAATAACCCTACGATTGACTCAAGTGTTACTTAACCATTTCGAGATAAATGTTTATAGTATTTTGTACATATTTTTAAAGTGTATAATAAAATTATTAAACACTTACTTGACATGGAGTAGTACCGTTTCTTTTAAAAAGTGGTAGACAGCACATTACCCTAAATATTGTTTAATGACACCAGGACAAACAGTGAGTAAACTCTTCATGTATGACAGTTTTATTTACCTGAAACTAAAGTTCATGTGATACATCGTACAATCATCTCTGAAAATACAGTACAGCAGTTTGGCAAAAACTGCCAGTGGAGGGACTGCCTGCCGTCATGGTTAAACGTATGCATCGCTGCACCGCTCCACGTCCGCCTTCCCAGCTAAGGCAGAATCTGCTCCAAACATGTTGCACATCTCAGTGCAAAGCAAAAAAGGGTGTTTAGTTTTTAAATATTCCATAAAAGTATTTCCTTAGGAAAGATGAACTATTTGACGAATGTCTATTCTATTTACCAATACTATACGTCGTCTATTACACAAGTCTGGTAAAACAGATGGCTGATTCAGCGGACATGCACCATGGAATAATGTACGATTGACTGTACACAGTACCAGGATCTTTGTCTAAAAAGATGGCATGAGAATTGTAGTCTAATCTAAGGCTCTTCATGCAAGAGGGTGGAAGGACTGATAGAGCGGCATTGGCTAGTTTTCAGACATTTATTTATTAATGGCCATTCTATAAAAAGGATGTATGAACTTTATGAGCCTCTGTCTTCATATTATTAAACTGACATGCAGCTCTTGTAGGATGTGCTGCCCAAAACACACATGCACAACACAAAACAAAACCAAAGTTTCTGCTAGGAATTTAGAGAAGAGGTGGGCTTACTTGGCCTTTTCTGTAAAGAAAAAAAGAGAGGAAGAATCACAATCAGTGGACACAAGAATCACAGGCCAAGGTAAAAGCATTAGAGCAGCAAATCATTCAAATTCATCACTACTTATTTGAATTAGAATAGCAAATATATAAAGGTCATGATATGGGCAGGCAGAAGATTAGATCAAAAGAAATGGAATATAAAAAATAAGATGTATAAATAAAAAAACAGCACCATGTCCTGTAATGGTGTTGGGGCACTCAAATGTCAGTGTATATGCCAGTTGCCGAAACATGCAGCCAGTCTACAGTCAAAAATAGCCAGCATCAGTGACTGGTCCGGTTTAAAATGCAAAAAGGCTCCTATTTCTACTCAGTGTGTACCTGGCACTTGGTGACATTGAAGGCATTTTCAAACAAACGCTCAAACACCTTCATTTTTCTCCTCTAGTACCATTAAAAGTATATTTACAAAGAAGAAGAAATACAAGCTGGTCCTATCAAAAATATCAAGAGCTGTTATTGCTGTCACTGTCACGTGAGCAATGACAGACAGCAAAGCTGTGTGTGCAACCAATAAAGAGTGCTAGTTAACATGCAGGTTAAAGTGTACTCACTCTGCAGGTAAACAGGGGAAGGCATTGGAAGAAACAACAATTAGAACTAACAAACACAAAGCTTGGTATTATTTGAGCAGGCAAGCAGAAAGGCTGAGACCACGCTTAAGTAAGCTAGTCTAAATGAATGGAGCATGTTGACAGCAACAACAAAATAAATCCATACAGAGATTGTACTTGGTGTGCTATGTACAGATATACAGACTTTTCCAACGACCGGCTGTCCATGTTGTGCTCAGTTGATAAGACTAACAGCATCTTGGTGCCTTTTTACATATTCAAGTACAGTATGTGCACATTATACATACATTATAAAGATAACGGTTATTAAGATGCAAAATTAAGACTGAAAGTTGAGACTGAATCTCAAAAATCTGACTTAAAACTAAATCAAGACAAATGTGTTTTTTTCAAGTAAACAAATTTAACAACATACTTTATCAAAAATTGCCCTGTATCCTACTGGTTACGTATTGTTGTCCTTGTTTCCCTCCAATAACAAAAGAAAAATTTAAAATATATTAGAAAAACATTACAATGTGTGCGAGGGCTTTGTCTCTACTGCAAAACAAAAATTGGTGCTTACCTCAACACTGAAATGATTCAGACAAATGGGTAGTAATGGTCATATTAACAGCATTGAGGTAGCTGTGCTCTGCCTAATGCAGAAAATAATGAATGATGATGCATGGAGCTCAAAAATGACTTTAGGGATTCATGCCAGGGCAAATACACTACCGGTCAAAAGTTTGGGGTCACTTACAAATTTCCATTCCTCTCCATTATAGACAGAATACCAGCTGATCTTCAATGCAATATCTACATTGCCCATTATCAGCAACCATTCAGCCAATGTTCTTCTGTTTAGTAATCTGATATCATTTTAAAAAACTAACTGAGAACCCTTTTGCAATTATGTAAGCACATAATCAATGTAATCTGAAATCTGCTGCCCTGGTTAAAAAACCATGCAACTGATCTCTGCTGGTATTCTGTCTATAATGGAGTGGAACCTTTGACCGGTAGTGTATATATTCAAGTCTTTGCCCCAAAACTAGTATTGTACTATACGGTATTTAGAATTACATCCTCTTCACACCCAGCATTCTTGTTCCCACATCCTTTTCCCCAAAAATTACAAAATATGAATTATCATAAAATAGTGTAAATTCTCTGTACAGCTCAACAAATAGCTCAGACAGGGTGGGCATCTGTTTCTGTTCCAAACAGAGGGTCAAAAGAGAGAAAAGCGTGATGGTAAAATAAAACACATGGACATAATGTAAGTCATTAAAATATGACTAATCCCCAGCCCCCTGCCCAAAAATATGTATCGGTGAAAATGTCCTAAATACAAAAGATCTGACAGCAGACAGACTGTCAGAGCAGGTGCAAGTGTTGACTGTAAGTTGTTCCGGGTTAATATAACTGTGTTAGATGTGTGTGTGTGTGTGTGTGTGTGTGTGTGTGTGTGTGTGTTAATGTCCACTTCACACTGGTGCACAGGGAGGGTAGTGTGCTGGAGTCAGTCAGGGCCACAACATGGCAGACACGTTAGTGTCGGTGCTGTAGATCCACAGCAAAAGGGGCAGGGAGATGGCCACGAAGGGCCACGAGATGCCCTCGGCACATGCAGACAGAGAGCAGCCTTTGCTGGCCGGCTTCTCCAGCTGTTTACCAAAGTCCAAGTAGTTCCTGGCCACAAACTTAAGCAGCTCGTCCAGCAGGATGACGGGCAGGGAGATCTTCAGCACCATCATCCACTGGGTCGTATCCAGAGGGGTGATCTGGAAGATGACCTGGGACAGAGCATGAAAACATTCATAATGCAACATTACAGCCAGGTTTTATTTTTGTTTGTTTTTTACAGGATTAGAAGTGCACATTGTGTCAGCACGGATCAACCTCTACCCCTTTAAATGTCACCCTGCAGTACATGAAGGGGCATGTAGGTAAATGGTATGGGGACGCTGGGTGGCCTAGTGCAGCAAATGTCAGTTTTTTCAATAACTTACTCCCCTATTAATATTTTTTTTTTCAGCCAGGTACCCCCTACCAGCTCAAAACATTTTGGTAGAAAATGAAAAGCCTATATAAAGAGGAATATTCCAGCCTGCACCATCTGTGTCTGATTTACTAAACAACAACCATGTAACTGAAACACACCTATATGCTGTTTCACATGACTAGAATCCATCACATTTATTTTTTATAGTATACTTACTATATTAATTATGGATGACTGATATATTTTTTAAACATTTAAAATGAAATCTCACCTATCCCCTGTAGTACTCCAAAGTACCCCATCGGGCTATGTGTACCCCCATTTGAAAAACACTGGCCTAGTACTTTAAGGAATAATTCAACTTGTTGGGAAATAGACGTGTTCATGTTCTTGCCGAGTTTGATGCGAAGCGTGATACCCCCCTCACGTCTGTTAAATATGAAGTTACAGCCAGAAGATGGTTAGCTTAACTTAGCATATCCTAGTAGCAGCCCGGTTATGACCAAGGAGACACCTATCAGAACCTCTAAAATTCACTAACTGACATGTCATATTCCATCCTTACAAAGTGTAATTTGGTTCATGTACCGGACCTTTTCTTGGCTGGACCAGTGACTTGCTGGAGTTTCTGCAAGCCTTACAACCTTACAATGATGACTCTAGGAAGTCACAGCACCAGTCAAGAAACAGTCCAGCTCATAATTAGCGAGCTTTACAAGGATTTTATTTACCTTTGGAGAAAGCCAGAATAGCTTCATACATAACGGACAGACATGAGAGTGGTATACTTCTCTTATCTTCTTATTTAACTCTTGGCAAGAAAGAAAACAAGTTTATTTCCCAAAATGTTGAACTATTCCTTTAACACCCACATTATATACTGTGATCGCAACGTCTCAGGTTTGTGCCGAGGACACCTCTCTCTCTTTCTCTCTCATCATTTCCTGACTGTGTCCCTACTGTCACCTATCTAATTTTAGGCAAATACATGTTTTTTCCTTTTATTTAAAAAGGTAACTCATCAGTTTCATTGCATGTCTGTAAGGAAGCCATACAATTACTAGGGGAGCAATTAGAAGCACAAGACCCCTATTTGCGTAAAGCAGTTCTCCGCTCTGCTAAAGATACGCGCCAGGTCTATATTCACACAAGCTGCGGGGCGTTTGGACAGCCAGGCAGGCAGTGAAACAGCGAGAGCATCCAGTCAATTGACCAAAAGACACCCCCAATATCGTATACCGGTATGTCTCCTTTACAGAGAGATTCATCCCCAACCGCCTCGTCAGACACCCCCTACCAAGAGCCTGGGTCTGTCCCAGGTCTCTTCCTAAAAGGGAGTTTTTCCTCGCTACTGTCTCTTGCTCTGGGGGGGAACTATTAGAACTGTTGGCTCCTTGTAAATTATAGAATGTGGTCTAGACCTACTCTATCTGTAAAGTGTCTCGAGATAACTCTTGTCATGAATTGATACTATAAATAAAATTGAATTAAATCTTGGAGGTGGAAAAACATAATAGAGAATGCCAGAAAAGAGAAGGAGTGGAGTTTAATTACAGGAGTGCTTGGAGAGGAAGGAAGATTCTAGCTTAATAAACATGTTATTGTTCTGTAAAGTACTTGTAGAGACAATATAATCTGCGAGTCGGGCAGCAAGACGCTGCTGGTGTAGTATGGCGCATGGCGGAGGACGGAACAAATCGGAATGCAGCACAGCCCAGTGGAGAATCAGGGTAACTCCTGAAACACAACCTGTGTCCTGCAGTAGCTAACTGGACCATCAAGCAGTTTTGTTTTTAAATGAAATGAATTAAATGGTAACTCACAGGCAGAGGTTCCACATAGAGGATGAGGAAGTGGAGGGACATGGAGAGGCAGATGGCCCCCAAGAGCCAAATGTTCTCCCAGGGTGGCATCCGCAGAAGAGACTGGTTCTCCGACAGACTGGACAGAAGAGAGAACACAGATGGTAATTCATTTATACAGTGTGCCCTTCCTTCACTGACTGCAAATTAACCTTAGACGAGAGCTTTGATGTTTCTGAGTGGCACACATTTACCTGTTGAGAGCATTGCACATCTCAATGGTGACGAGCACAGACAGGGCCATGGTCATTGGGTAGGGCGACTCAAACACGTGGCAGTCCAGGCCATCAAAGTCTGGGTTGTCAGCGGCACACTGGAGGAAGTGGCTCTGCAGAGAGGAAAGCAGGGGAGTGAGGGAGCGGAAAAGAGTGGGGGGGTGGGATCTGACGCATGAACACTCAGACAGGCAGACTTACCAGCTGGTACAGAGTGAGTTGAGGGCCATCTTCAGAGACAGTAAACCACCAGGCAGCCGCTCCCACTGTGGCTGCTCCCACATAGCCTATGAGCAAAGACACCAAACATCATCATTCATCAAATGACCTATCAGTCAAACTGCATGAAGGCAAACCAAATATTCTTCTGATGTTATTATCCTTCCGTTCCTGTCCATTATCAACTTACATCCAATGGCCAGATATCTGAAGAAGAGCCAGCCAGAGATGAGGGGCTCCTTAGCATTACGAGGAGGCTTCTCCATTATGTCTAGGTCTGGGGGGTTGAAGCCCAGGGCGGTGGCAGGGAGGCCATCAGTCACCAGGTTGACCCAGAGCAGCTGAACCGGTATCAGAGCCTCGGGGAAGCCCAGTGCCGCAGTAAGGAAGATGCTATCAGGAGAAATAACTCCAGTTAGCAACTGTACTGACACAAAATCGAAAATAAATCCAAATCTAGGGTCATGACTCACCAGACGACCTCCCCCACGTTGGAGGAGATAAGGTATCTGATGAACTGCTTCATGTTATTGTAGATAGCTCTGCCTTCTTCAACAGCAGCCACAATGGAAGAAAAGTTGTCATCGGCGAGGACCATCTCAGAGGCTGACTTGGCCACTGCAGTGCCAGAGCCCATGGAGATGCCAATCTCTGCCTTCTTCAAAGCAGGGGCATCATTCACTCCATCACCTGTCTGTGGAGAAATATTTTATTTCTTTGCTCTAACACAAGCAAATCAATCCAATATACATGACGTTTCCAAGGCCAACAAAGACAGGATACCTACAGGTTTCAACATGTTTAAAGATCCTATGGCATGACAATTTCACTTTATGAGTTTTTTTTTTTTTTAAACATTAATATGAGTTCCCCCAGCCTGCCTATGTTCCCCCAGCGGCAAGAAATGGGGATAGGTGTAAACTGAGCCCTGGGTATCCTGCTCTGCCTTTGAGAAAATTAAAGCTCAGATGGGCTGATCTGGAATCTTGCTCCTTATGAGGTCATAAGGGGCAAGATTACCTCTCCTTTCTCTGCTTTGCCCTGCCCAGAGACATAATGGCATTCAAACGAGCAAAGTTTGTCAAGGCTATACCCCCAGCCTTGACCTTGAACCCTAACCCTAACCCAATGATGACCAATTAACTAATGATCAGAAGATTTCAGATTTCAGACTTCATACCATAGCAGTGATTTCGTCAAATCCTTGCAGGATCTCAACAATCTTGGACTTATGGGAAGGCTCAACGCGGGCAAAACAGCGAGCGTTAGTCACAGCATCACGCTGAGCAGCGGGTGAAAGTTCGTCAAACTCCCGCCCGGTGAAGGCCATTTGCTCGACATCATCCTCCTCGCTCAGGATGCCAATGCGACGGCAGATTGCCACAGCTGTGCCCTTGTTATCTCCTGTGATCATGATGACGCGGATGCCGGCTTGGCGGCACAGCTTGATGGAGGCAGCTACCTCCTGTCTGGGAGGGTCCAACATGCCGACACAGCCAACGAAGGTCAGGTCGGACTGGAGGCAGAGAGACAAAGACGTGACTGAATGTTGGGACTGAAAAGAATACTCCACAAGTAGACACCAAATACAGTTATGTTTTATTAAAAACATCCAACCGTTAGTTGAAAAAAACTCACCTCGTACGCCGCAAATTTGATAGGGTCCGACAGAATCATGTCCTCCATTTTGGGTGGGCTGTCTCGTGTGGCAAGAGCCAGGCACCTAAGGGTGTCACGACCTGTCCCGTACTCACGGATCACAGACATGATCTTTTCCTTGATTCCTTTGCTTAAGGGAACTTTGCTGTTGCCAACTCTGATGTGGGTGCACCTTTCAATAACTCCCTCTGGGGCCCCCTTTGGAGTAGAGCATAAGAATAACATATTCACAACATGGTAGCAGACTGTCAGCAGTGGTGGAAGAAGTATTCAGATCCTTTACTTAAGTAAAAGTACTCATAACACACTGTAAAAATACTAAAAAAGTAAAAGTGCTGCATTGAAAGTACTGTATGTAAGTATCATCAGAAAAATTTACTTTTAGTATTATATGTGAAAGTACTCAATGCAGAAAAACCAACATATTTTAGAGAATGGAAACGATCATAGCAGTTCTGTTAATCAACTCAATGTTCAATCGTCTAATCATTTTAGCTGTACTTGAAGGCTGTTATATTGTTGGGAAGTTTATGTACGTTTTATGTAACTAAAGCTGTCAGATAAATGTATTGGAGTAAAAAGTACAATATTTTTCTTTGAAATGTAGTGGAGTAGAAGTAGAACATAGCATTAAAAGAAAAGACTCAAGTAAAGTACAAGCACCTCAAATATGTACCCAAGTACAGTATTTGAGTAAAAGTATTTAGTCACATTCCAACACTGGCTGTCAGGCAACAAAAGCAAAGTTATCGACTAGTTCTCTGTATGTTTCTTTCCGTATACTGTACCTTGACAAACATCTTGCCCATGGAAGAACGAGACTTGTTGGGGGTGCAGTAGACAGACATGGACTTCCTGTCTCTGGAGAACTCCAGGGTGACCTCCTTCTTCATCAGCTGCTTGATCACCTGCTCAGACAAAAGTATAGACGGAGTGAGAAAAACCTGCTGAGTGGGAGCAGTAGCAGCGTGTGCAGGTGAGGGAGCTGGTGTCACTCACTGAGTTGCAGGCATTAGCTCTGTCAATCTTGGACAGGTTGTGGACTTCAGTGTCAAAAACATTCATCTTCTCCACCAAACAGGTCAGTGCGGTCTCTGTGGCCTCACCCACCTTCTCGTACACACCCTTCACCTGAAACATCCAAAAACATTCATGGTAATATTTTTACCTCATCAAAAAAAAAGAATGTGCATTGGATACATTTTAGATTTTCCCATAGAGCTTATCTGAAACAGATGAAACCCACCAACGTCCCACTAAACAGTTGTTTAAGGGTCTATGTTTGTAACAGTTTATGACTATATGTTTTGGTAAAGTACATCTGTTAAAGGTCCCATATTGTAAAAAGTGAGGTTTCTATGTCTTCTCTTCCATTTACTTAGTACTGGAGTGGTGTGAGTTTGAGTTATTGTATATTAAGTCATTATTGAGCACACACACACACACACACACACACACACACACACACACACACACACACACACACACACACACACACACACACACACACACACACACACACACACACACACACACACACACACCTCTACACTTCTGACATGTAAAGTAGGAAGACAGAGTTCAGACCTCGTTGAAGTCCAGAGAGGAGTCATTACACAGGGCACAGATTGTAGCCAGTTCAACCAGGGCATCATGCTGGGAGGTTTTCACAGGTTTACCATCCTGGTACCTGAAGGAAGGTACAATGTATTAACCTGTGTGTGTGCATGTGTGAGTGTACAGTTCATAAAACATCAAAAACCTTATCTATTGTTGTATTAAAATATACATACTTCCTTTAACCTACAATTCAATTAGTAAATTTAGTGACATATTTTCAGCTCCATTAATTGTTTTGTCTGTTACAGAGTCAGCTGTGAAGTACTCACACTTCTCCCTCAGGTGCGTAGGTAGAACCTGTGATGGTGAACTCCGACAGAGCACAGCTGTCACCTTCAGCTTTGTTAATAACGAACATCTGGAGAACAAGAGAGAAAGGGGGGACAAAAAGAAACATGATTTTTTGAAACGCAAACACCATTTGATAACTGACACAGCAGGTGGCAGCAGAAACCACATAAATCCCAGCAGACCTTAAGAGTGAGAGCTGTTTTTGACAGTAGATTATCCTGCAGTGTTACACTGTCTCTCTGTGAGGGCTACGCTGGGTGGCACGCTACATAATGTGAACAAGGGTGTTTAGTTTTTCTCCTTAAGTTAACAGAAGAGACTGCCAAGGAGCGATTAAAGAGAGACATTGTGCCCAAAAGAAAGAAGCCGCGGTGCCAGGCCTGCTCCTGCTGGATGCTTTCATCCTCACAGACACACAGCTAGTGAGGGAGTGGTTATATCAGAACATAGGGGATGACAACTAGTCCAGCCCTGCTGTTTTTCTGTGATGATTAGAAACTTATTTTATGGACATTATTTATTTTAAAAAAACACTTGAGATGGATGAATACTGCTCTTGGGGGGAATTGTTGGGTCTCTGTAAAATATAGAGTGTGGACTAGACCTACTCTCTCTCAATCTGTAAAGTTTTCTGAGATAACTTGTGTTATGATTAGTACAAAAACATTACATGCTAACTATTATTTTGTTTTGTTTAACATACATGTTTGGGTATTTTTTAGGCCTTTATTTGATAGGACAGCCCAAGACAGGAAAGGGGAGAGAGAGGGGGAACGACATTCACTGCGGCAAGGGCTGAACCCCTGTACATATGGGTCGCACGCACAACCAGACAATTACTATTTTACACATAACAAGCTAATTAGTATGTCCTCCTAACTGACCAAATCCCTCTATCAGGATGCAAAACACTGCATACGACAAGAAGACAATATTGGGCTGTGTTCCTAATTGCACACTAAGATACTATGTAAAATATAGTAAGTAGTGCGTTCCAACTGCACAGTATGTGAATTTTGTGTACGTGAGAAATGCCAGGATGTATTAGATCAGATGTCAGTTTCTCTTGCTTGCCATTTTCTTTCTCTTCTTCCATTTTGCAATCCCCGCCATCTTAGTCACACCACACTGTGAGCACGTTGTGTGGCAATTGTAATAATCCATGCGGATGTGTACAGTTAAATGAATTATACAAGCTTCAATGCAAAAAAATGCATTGATAATTTTAGTAATCAAATTACTTCTGAATCGTTTCAGCCCTAGTAAACTAGTATGCACATTTCTAACACAACCATGGTCCAGCTGCATGCAGGTTTATATTCTTTTAGTCATCAGCATATGTTGTTAATTTATCATTAAATGTTGCATGTATATGTGAAAAAAATGCTTGCCTTTTTACTGCAATATGGATGAAAACGTTAATTATACAGGAGTTTAAATTCAAGTAGCACATCTCTTAAGAGGTTTCGTCCTGAGAGCAAATGTTTTCTCTTTTCAGTAGTTTAATACTCTTTGTGAATCACTATAAATCACTGACAACAGCAGTAATTGCACAATCACAAGGCTATTTACTCATGGCAAGTACAATATCTGTCACATAAAATTTGTACGTTAATGCCATGGTCTTATTCAGGCTGTGCCAAATTTCGGAGAAAGCACTGAACAGTCAACAAAAGAGGATTAAACTTTAATAAATGCTGAAATGTCTTAATGTGGGGCCAAGTAATGCTGGGTTGTTACTCACAGAGAGTGAGAAAGGAACTACAGGCTGGCTGGGTGACGTAAGGTCCATTATGCAACAGCAGCACTGCAAGTCATCTGACACCTCAATGTACATTGGACAAAATGGCAGTATGTTGCCTTTCTGTTCAATAATCTCGATACCTGATTACAAGGAAAACTCCCCCTCTCTGTTTGCACAAACAGTATTAACATGCTTGCTGTGACTGACAGTCAGTTTATCTAACTGCTGTCACCTTATTCATTCAGCAGACAGGGACAACAAAGATGACAAAGCACTGACGCCCAACCTGCTCAGCAATGCACCGAGAGAGTGTGTAAGTGTGTGAGAGTGTAAGTGTGTGAGAGTGTAAGTGTGTGAGTGTGTGAGTGAGTGAGTGAGCGTGCGTGCGTGCGTGCGTGCGTGCGTGCGAGACTCACTCTGCACACAGACATCTGGTTGGTGGTCAGGGTTCCTGTCTTGTCAGAGCAGATGACAGAGGTGCAACCCAAAGTCTCCACGGATGGCAGGCTGCGGACAATGGCATTCTTTTTGGCCATGCGGCGGGTGCCCAGTGCCAGGCAGGTGGTGATGACAGCAGGAAGACCCTCGGGTATGGCAGCCACTGCCAGTGCCACAGCAATCTTGAAGTAGTAGACGGCGCCGCGGATCCAGGAGCCTCCATGGACAGGGTCATTAAAGTGGCCGATGTTGATGATCCACACGGCAATGCAGATGAGGGAGATGACCTTTGACAGCTGCTCGCCAAACTCATCCAGCTTCTGCTGTAGGGGCGTCTTCTCCTGCTCGGTGGCGGCCATCTCGTCACGGATCTTACCAATCTCTGTGTTAACACCCGTGGCCACGACCACACCCACGGCCTTTCCAGATGCAATGTTAGTACCCTGAAATAACAAGTAATATACATGTTGGCTCAAGTACATCTGATAGTATCTCACACATTTAGAAATAACAACACGAGCAACTTTTTCCAGGAAGTTAACAAAATTTAAACAGACAAGATGGTGAAGGACATCAACAGGATGTGTGATAACGTGTGCAGAGTTAAGCTTACAGAGAAGAGCATGTTCTTCTTGTCCTGATTGACAGCACGAGGGTCGGGCACAGGGTCGGTATGTTTGATGACCGAGACAGATTCACCTACAAAGACAACAGAGGGCAGCTTGTTAAATTCAGTTTGCATTTTCCTCAAATAGGAACAAAGCAAGAGCAATTATCTCTACAGAGAGAGATCTATGGTCATTTACATGCTCATGAATGTTTTAATTCAGAGGCAAACATGCTAATTGAAAACAGTGTCATGATACATCTATTGGCTTATTCTGCAGCCAGCTTAAATGCTCTTGTTAAAAAAATGCTCTTGTCATCCAGCTATTCTGGTTCTGGAGGATTGATCCATTTATCTTGGAGTATATTGGATAACGTTGTGCTCTTATTTTGAGAAAATAAAAAGGAGCATCAGTGTAGAGTCTGAAGTTAATTTTAAGTTGCCAAATAGTTTATTCAAAAAATTCTAAAAATATCAAAAATTTGTCATTATTAAGTAAAAGATGGCCGAGATATCCAAATTCTTAGCTCAGCTCATAAACCTATTTAATATTAAATGTGTGCAGTGAAATGCAGGATGGCATAGTCTTAATGCTGTGCAAAAAACATTAGAAAATTATAAAGTTTGTAGCTCTCCAGTGTGTATAAATTTAGCATATATCACAGTTGTAAGCAAACAAATCAATAACATTTGATGGTTAAAATGATTAGATTAACTCATGTTATCAGGAAAAAGCCTATCTAATTGACAAAAAAATGGCACAGGAAAATAATTTGATCATCAGCAAACATGTCTTACCGGTCAGAATGGACTGGTCTACCCTCAGAGTTGTTGATTTGATTGAACAGATACGGATGTCAGCAGGCACCTTGTCTCCAACTATAACCAAACAAAAGAGAATATACACAAATAAAATTGCAAAAGCATAAACATTTGAAAATCTGAAACTGAAGGCTGTTACAAGGATGTTAACAGTTAATATATCATGACATTGTATATGATGGCTCAGTAGTCTTTTACACCACATGACAGAGGTTTAATAACCACCGAGTACAATGCTGTGTGTGTGTGTGTGTGTGTACACATTCTAAATTAATATTTAACAGTTGAGATGTTGTCTATTTTTTGCATGCAGTTTATTCAGCATTAGTGTAAATCTAAACTGATGAAGCACATGTCATTACAGGGAGGTTGCTGTGCCACACAGCAGCAGAGCAGTGCTGCCATTGCTGCAGGGATAGAGAAGGAAAGCCAAAGAAAGAAGAGGAAATGAAGGACCTGTGAGCCATAAAAGGCCTGTCTCAAAGGAAAAGGCCAATTTGGGTACATTGGAATTGCTGTGACCCAGTTCAGCTTCCTAATGGTACATAAAGGCAATGAAACTGGGGAAATGGCTCAGGCTATGGCACAGTTCCGTTGGCGTAGTCTACATATAGGCCTACTTAATTAAAAATGCAAATTGCGTCAGATTATTACAAAAGGGTTTGGGTTAGCCCCAACCTAGTCTTGCATTGCCGAACCTACAGTCAGCGCTGTGGAATAAGGTCTGGCAACACCACAGATACATTCTGGAATAGAAGGAAAAAAATCTGTTTTGTTTGCTTTTCTTTAAACCAATCACAATCGTCTTGGGCGGTGTTAATTTCCAGACACAGCAACGGTGGCTCTGCAAAATAGTCTCAGGAAGGAACTTGTTTTGGTGGGACATTTGCTTGCTGCAAAACACAAAATAAAATATTAAATGAAGTTAACTTTTCAGACAATACAGTAATGTGAGCTATTTAAATTAGTTGGATATATGGTTAAACATAATTTGCTCTTTATCGCCATGTGTACTTTGTCTATAGCAATCCCCGCCAAACAGTCCCAAAACATCCCAGTTAGAAAGTAAATGCTGGAAAAGTATTTTTTGGAAATCTTTACAATCAGGCCTGCATTGCTGCACGAGCCATTTTTATTATGTAGCTTGCTAGCTCGAAAGTTGTTGTTTCCTGAAGCTAAGAAAAGAGATTTTGATAACAGAAACACAGAGAGAGAACATCTTGCACGTAAGCCACGGGCTGTATGTCAGGCTTTATCCTGAAAATGTACTTCTAGGGCTGCACGATTATGGCCAAAATGATAATCACGATTATTTTGATCAATATTGTGATCATGATTAATTATCACGATTATTTGTTGATTTTAACCAAAACATATTTTATTGTCACATAGGCTTTCACATCCATATTATGCTACATTCTTCTTATGTTGAAGTTGTATGTTGTATAGACATACAGCTGCAACACATTAGAAAATTAGCTATCTGAAATAAATAACGTAAGATATATATATATATATATATTTTTAAATGTATCTCTGAGAAAGCGCCTTCACTTGTTTTCAACAATAACTGATTAAAAGAGCTAGGGAGAGAGAGGGAGTGTGATAGACGCTACTCAGAGAGACGGCTGACTCATTATGAATGGGTCTACCACGGGTCGAATGGCGGGTCAGCAGAGTTACACACGTCCTGTGTATGAAATGTCTGTATTGTCACTGCGCTGCATTTTTATGAAATATGATATTTTGGCCATGGGTTACATCTCTTGCAGGTCCAGCAGGCTCCGTCTCACACACTATTACTCTACAATCCCACACAACTGCTATCTGTTGAATTTTCCTCACATTACATTTAAAAAAAAAAGGTGTGAAAGTCAAAATCGTGATCGTGATTAAAATTCAATTAATTGTGCAGCCCTATGTACTTCTGTTGATGACTAACCAAAAACCACTAACCAAAATGGTATAGTTAGAATACAGGAACCAATATAAGCCTGATTTGGTAAATGTGAAATCATGTACCAATGTCCAGGAGATTCCCATTTGAGGGAGACACATGGCTGAATGATATTGTGTTTTAGCATCAACATCGTGTTGTACCGGCCGACCGTTCCCCTTACAGACAGGTAGCCATGTGGACAGCGTGTGTATGTGACATTAGTCCGACAGGGGGTTATTGTTATGGGAAGTGAGGCTCTCCGTGTGTAGAAAAGTACCGTAGGCAGCAGCTGCCGCTGACACAGTGATGCACATAGTTTTGATGGGTAGTCAGTGGAGCTACAACAGTCAGTGTTTTATGTTCACTGCAAATACGAACTAAATCACCTGATTAATGCAACATAATCACAATGTCTCCCGGCCATTTCCCCCCGCAGAAAGCTGCTACCAGCCAGGCTAAAGCTAATATAGTAATACAATGGTGTCATGCTAGTCAACCAGCATATTTCTACCAGATGTCCCTCTCCAAAACCACTTCAGAAGAGTAACGTTAGTCACAGCGCTTACTTGCTTTGGTGTTTGTAAAGCATTAAAGTTTTACAAAGAATGGGTCACATTAGAAAAGATCCTTTTTCATTTTTTTCTTCTATGTAGATGCACTCCCCTACAAAATCTCTTCTTTTTTCCAATATCGTGCAGGCCTAACACATACCCTCATGCCCTTGAGGGAAGGAAGGGGAAATCGCAATGTGAACAACAATGCATGCAGCCATAAATGGGAAAAGCCCACAAGTTCTCCAAAGCCCTGATCAAGTTTAAATGTGGCATATAATGGCAGCTGTTGCCTCATCATTGCCATAGCATTGGAAGACTCCACAAAGAAACACTTGAAGCCATCATGTTGTCTCACCTTACTATTCCATCAACAGGTAAATGTCTACATTTTTACACATTTTTAAAGTAACGTGCAGCCTTGTTGTGAATTTCAAACTCCTACTACATGAGTGTTAACTCTGGATGATCATCAAGTCATTAGATGTCTTGACAGCAGTGCCAGGAACTCTGATCTGTCAGGGATTGGCCAGTCAGATTGACATTGACAGCTTTTCTGAGGACTATGTTGCATTTTTAAACCATCGGAACCTGGAACGATGGGTGCAACAGAATCTTCCCTTCTGAGAAGATCTGGTATCCCAGGTCACAGATGGGGCAATGGAAGTTTGGGGTGAGTGCAACATACACTTTAAGATGCAATTAACTTTCTGATGGTATGGATCAATAATCATAGAGGATTATTATATTTCATAGCTACACCTTTTCACTTTATAAACAGAAATGATCCCATCCCCTGAAGAACTTTCAAGGATTACCCTTTGCTGCATCACAGTAACAATACATTAAAGTGTTTCCTAATAAGCCAAAAAGCTTTACAATTACATTACATCCTAGATGGTTGTAATACTTCCTTTGCCAAGTCATTGTTTTCGAAGAATAAGAAGACACGGCCCAAAATACACACACATATACAGGGACGTGACCGGCAATCCTCCTGTTCCCAAGCAAAGTACCCATGGACTGAGCTATTGCCACCCCCAAAAGAAGAAATACTGAGAACTTGTAAAAGTGTGCTGAGCCAAGAAGCATGACTACGGGGATAGGCTTATAATAATGGTGCTTGCTGATGTTATACAACATACAAAGAAACCAGTGATTGTTGAGACTGTGACACAGTGAAACACTGGAATTGTTTCAAGGCTGTGTAACACTGCACACCTGGTATGACAAATGTGTGTATATCATCTGTCCCATTGCATCAACATCCTACTTGGTAGAAGTCCAAGCATCTCCTCCTTTTCACCTCTGTGCTTGCCAACAGGTCATAGAGTCCACAAATTTTCAGAGTTATAAAAGCTCAGACCCAGTAAAACATTTCACCCAAAGTAACTCCCAGATATGTCTTTGAAATTGACCTTTCAACACCAGGCGAGGCAGTGACAGAACCAAAGCGGTTAGCTTTGGCACCTGCCTCTGCCATGTGTTGGGGGACAGAATGTGGTTCGGCTGGCCAGCAAGCCAGGAGGCCACATGTGCTGATGGCAGCTGAACAAAAGGCTGACCTGTCATGTGTAGTGGACCATTTCAGAACCATCAACAGTTGAAGCATCCTGCAGCTTTCCTTCCAACACTCTTACCGATTAACTCACAAGCCACATTTACATGTGTATAATTATTCAATGATGTTATCAAAAAACTTTGTTTCTCTCACTATATGACTCTAGAGTGGCAACTCGCTCCAAAGCTAATCAAAGTCACTTTCTCACTTCTCCCTCACTCTAACACACACCCGCACACGCCAGCTCGACGCACACGCCAGTGCAAAAGAATACAAATCAGACCACTTACGTTATTTGCACTACAAAGAATGTCTATATTTGTTTTTATTTTTGCTATAGTGCTTAACAAGCATTATTCAATTTTGCCCAGTTGTGGCCTGTTGAGGGGCAATAAATATCAAAAACTCCAAAACATCTGTTGTTATTTGTATCGATCTACTAGACTAATATCTACATACATAGCATCTGATTGGTGGCTAGTCTCAGTTTGTTCTACAGCAACATTAAAAGGGTTTAGATTTGTGTATAGTTTTTTTATAATTTGTAACTGAGTATATAATTTAGTTATTTTTTGGAAGAAGAAATTAGTAACTGTAACTAATTACTTTTTAAAAGTAACTTGCCCAACACTGATTGCCACTGTGTTAGCACATGGTCATTGGTCACAAGTGAGTTTCACTATTTTTTCAGCAAACAAGAGCAGAGTAAATAATGTTTAGTTTGCAGTTGCCTGGTAGGAGAGACAAACCATTATTTAACAGCTGACTGGTTTCTTGACTTCCTCCTGTTACGTATTCATTGATACAGATTCAAACACGTGTCAGCTGACTTTGGAATGAACCATTACCTATGACCTAAATTACAAAAGCACTATCTCTACACCGTCTCCCTGAGATCTCTGCTTTACCTTTGTTGTTTGTTAGGAATCTTAATACCTTTAGTAGTAGTAGCAGTAGTAGTAGTGGCACCTTTATGTATTTAGCACTTCCAAAGTTCCAAAGCGCTTTATATTCATTTAAAAAGCAACAACAAGAGAAATGATATATAATAAACAAACCATAAAATCAATAAAAAGCAAGTCTAAAATAGTGGTAGTTCGCTACAAAACTGAGAGGCTGATCTCTTTTAGTTTTGAGTTTTGACCAAGAAGTGACCTACCAGAGAATCTTAGGTAACGTTTTGGCTCGTATAGGGTAGGAAGTTTTAGCTTGTATGGGGTAAGAGGTTCAGCTATATATATTTTGGAGCTATCCCTTATACAAGCCTTAAAAGAACATTAACATTTTAAATCCACTCTAAAATGGACTGAGAGCCAATGCAGTGATTTTAAAATTGGTGTTATGTGTTCTCTCCTGTTGGACCTGGTACTGAGTCCAGGTCCAGCTGAGGCATTTTGAATGAGCTCAAGTTTATTGAGGTTTTGTTGTGAGAGACATGAGAAAGCAGCAGCATACTGGGCCTCCACATAGCATGCAACTGTTTATGTTGACTTGTCCCAGGACTGGGGGTGTTTATAGTGTTCCCCTCCTGTCAAAAATAATCATGGTTTTAGTAGAGGCTGGCAGAAATTACATGTACATTCACCATTACACAATTAATTCTTAATTGAAATCTATATCAAGATCAACCACTTGACTAACATTTTAAAAAGGTATTCATCACCACCACACACACAATAATACAAAGACCTGAACTTTTGACTTCCTGATGTTGTAGTCACAGAGAAAACATATTGTGAAAGCAAGGAGGCATTCTAGAAAAAATATTAGCAGACTAAACGCTATGTAATATAAACATCACACAAAACATAATATCAAACCTGTCCTTGCAGCCATGTAAGAAACTAAAATGTTAATGTGAAAACAGTGGTCAGCTTAAGTATTTATGTTAGATGTTCAACAGGTCAGAAGTGTATAATCTTTTCATGTCTTAGGGTCAAAACTGTCAGTTGTGGCCCCTCATTAAAGCCTCACTGGGGTTAAAGTCTGACCTCTCACTATCCCATCTATGAGCAGACAGCATAGCATGGATTCCCAGCAGTGAGTGCTGTATTACTTAGGGTTACCAAGGATAGTGCAGTGGGCTGAATAGTTGACAATACATCACATGTACAGATAATTTGCAAGCGTCCCATTAAATAGGAATTCAGCAAAATGACAACCCTCTGCATGCACAGCGCATTCTCCAATCACACTGCAGCCCACACTTCTGCCCACACTGCTGCACTATTTAAGCCAAAGAAATACATTCATGTTCGTTTTGATTATGTTACTGGATTGAACCAGGAGATAGTAGCCTAAAGCAAAATGCCGTTATAACACCTTCTGCTAATTTTTACTAGCTAGCTGTTACCACATAGCCTGATTAAAAAATGCTAATTGAGGAGTTTTAATTAATATACAATGTTTCAATTCCTTCTTTACTGTAATTGCATTTCTTTAATACATTATTTAATCACTTTAAACCTTATGTTTGCACACAGCCCACATTGTCAGTTTGAATTTTGAAAATACACTTCCCCATCATGGATATATTGTTCCCCATTAGCTAGCTAGCTAGCTAACTAACCGTATGGCACATTTCACACTATGTGTTCGACAAAGCAATGGATTTATTTGGCAAATTAATGGATTATGTCTGTTTATGATATGGAAAAAATGTTAGTTTCCATCTGACAGACATGTTGGTCAGTGTTTACACACATATAGTTAATGCTGAACCTCACATGCATCGATCTCTCCAACCAAGCCTTGTTAGCGCCTTCAACCTGCAGTTTGGCTTGAATAAAATTCTCTGTGCCCCTTCTGCAGAACTTTACTACAAATGTTTTTGCATTTCTAAAGCCTGCTTCCCTGGTCAGCAAGCTGAGACCAGTTCTTTCAGTCTTGCTGACAAGTCAGGAACCTTTGCCAAAAAGCAGTCCCTCTGTGATAAAGGATGCTTGCCAGACCACATTAAATGTCACATACTATCCATGGTGTCTGGAATCTTAGTGGAGGGTACGGGTGCTGATGGGCAGGGTTGCTCTGCATTGAACATGGTGGGGTGGGATGATTAACCAAAAAGCGCTTCCCTATAAGGACATCTCTCTCAAGCACAGTAGGAGATCCTCCCCCTATACTGCCCCCCAAATGAGCCCGGCACTACCAGACTCCTACACAGGCGGCAGAGAACAAACCCACTGAGTTCTGCTGCTCTGAGAGAAAATGCCAACATCCAAATCTGCAAGCCCCGACACCAAACTGTAAACTGACAGCATGCAGTGTGTGCTGTGTTATAAAAAGGACTTAAATCCACTGGAAGGAGTTGTGAACGCTATATGTTATCAGCCAATATTATATTTTAGGGGTTAGTAAAGTGGGGCATGGTAATTACTCGTTAATCAGATTTTGGCTATTGGGACTTGCCCATTTTAAAATTAGTGCAAATCTAGATTATAGTAAAAGACTGGTAAATCATTACTGCCGGGGGTTAGTTCTAATGTCCTATTGCATTATTTGGCTAAGCCACATTGATGTAAACAAGTCTCTCGTCAAGCTGACAAGAACAGTCCACAGGACTACACAGGACAGCAGACTGGACAGGGAAGACCAGCACAGACGGTCAACAGCAGCCCTCGGAGCTTCAACTGCTTCAAGATTATATTTGAAAAGACTAAACTACAAAGATGAACCAAGCATACAATAATCTAGTTTAGATAAGAAAATTTTATTTTCATGACATTAAACTAATTTCAGTGAGGGAGCGAGTGATGACAAATGAGGTGTGAGTAGGCAGCAGCGTTTAAACCCACAGCAGCACCCCGACAGAGAGCAGCACAGATTGGCTGCAGGCTATTCTTCTCACGGCTGAGGCAGCCACAGAGGGCTCGTCTCAGTGTCCTCTACCACAGTTCATCAGCCAGCTTCTGCGTCATCACACTCCTCTGCATGGCAGGGGTCACTTTGAAGCTTCAGCAAAATATTATACAGAAAAAAGGAAGCTTCACAGGAAACATTGGAAAAGATATTTGGAGGATTTAGGAAACAAGTTGAGCTGAGGATAAAACATCTGGTTTTGCTGCCTGCTGGGCTGCATTTTCGAGTAAGCCTCCAGCTACCTTCATCAATGTTTTAAATAACTAGGTCTCTAATATACAAGAGGATAATGTATCTGACTTACAAGTTTCTCTTTTAACATGAGCCAAAATATTAAGCATTCTAGACTGACCTTGCTTTACCCACGGGACGTTATCAAAATGGCATGATTAACACTGTCAGCCTAAAACAAATGATATACAGTATGCTGTAAGACACTAGAGAAATTATACATTTTAGTTCCCAGTACACTCCTTCTTCATTTGCCCTTGTCAAGGTTAGTCAGGAGTCCTACTGAACCTAGTCCAAACACGTCACACACTGTAGCAATGTTCCCCAGAGCAGGATGGGAGGGGCGTGTATGGGGTGGGACCAGACACCTGTCATCTTCACTACTGTCACAGCCTCTATAAATACAGCATTCCATAATCTGAACGGCCTATGACAGCTAAAAATAAAACCTACCACTGTGCACAGAAAAACTATGCACGGTAGTGGCTTGGGGTTAAACCGTGTTAAAGATAAAACTAATGTTTTAAGGACTTTAGCATTACTCAACTCATCAGTCTGTTCATTCCTCTGCAAAAACGTTATGTATGTGAGCTGTGGGAGGAGAATTCAAAATCAAAGCATTACAACCTCCGATATTAGCTGCTGAAATACGCTGACTGGACCTCAGCAGCATGAATCTGTCCAGCACTAAGTTCACGTGTTCAAGTTCAAGTTCATGTTGGATCTTAGAAAAGTGCGCCTTGATAGCATATGTGACCAGCCCTTAGAGAAAATGGGTTAATAAGAGCATCTCAAAATACATCACTCTTGCAGGGTGAGTCACCTCTGCAGTGGCACATGGGGATGGGGGAGGTTTCAACTCATGCTTGTGCTAAATGTAATCCATGACCATACGTGGACTCATTTGATCTGTAAGCTTTACCTGAGGCAGAACCAAACAGCAGTGAAAAACTATCATATTAAAACACATGATTTTTGCTTTAAACTCCAAAACAAGTAACACAGGAAATATGATCTTTCACAGAGAAACAAAGTATTGACAGAAGTTGGAGTGGCATTAATTTGCCATTTTTTGTGAATTCCAGGTCCATGTAATATCCTAATGTTTCCTTTTCTTAAGAAAAGTTTACAAATCAAACCAACATCTAAACTTTTTACATTTCAGTTAGCCTATGCTCTAGTTTAAGCAACAAATACAACAGTAGAGTAAGGTTAAACCAATAACAACAGTAACATCATCATGTCTATTTCAATATGCAAAAGATCAAGAGCAGCTCAACCTACCAGCAACCTCCACTATGTCACCCGGCACCAGGTCTCTGGCCTTGATCCTCTGCACAGTTTTCCTGTCTTGCCGGTACACTTTCCCCATCTCAGGCTCATACTCCTTGAGTGCCTCAATGGCATCCTCAGCATTGCGTTCCTGGTGAGGAGAAAAAGGAATTCAGTGCCAAAGATATTCATTAAATTTATTTGATTTCTGAGATGAACTGATAAAATCACATAAACTAAGATATGCATGTACTTTGCTCTGCTGGTCTGAACGGTATGAGAGCATTACCCTTTGAAGAGGGAGTGACTATTCTAAGTTGGATGTTTATCTGGTCAGGTTTTGGTTGGGGGTATTTAGGTGTTAAGTGCATGAAAATGGGAATATAGTGACATTCTGCCTTCATCAGCAAGAAGAACACATCACTCAAAATGGAATTCAACATTTTGGATGCTGCAGTTCACAATGTTTAATTGGATTAAATTGCACACTAGGCATTTATTAGAAGGCCTGAGAACTGCACTGCATTGGATTAAGCTAGGTGTACCTAATATCAGTATCTCTCTTTCCATGTTGATAGAGCCTACAATATGATTTTTTTTCAAGAGCCCACTGTAAGGTTTGCACAAGCAATAGCTTTCAATGCCATACTATAGCTATAGGTAATGTGTGAATTTTTATTTTAAGATGGTTTCCCTACAGTGCGTGTCTATTTCTTCTGGTGAAATCAACAAAGGTAGGTTTCAATCCATTTAGAAAAGCAGGTAACATATTCATTCATAATTCATCATTCTGCTGCATACTTAAATGTGATTTACTTAAACAAAATGCATTAGATCTGTACAATCTAGAATTTAAAAACAAATAGACCTATTCACCAGATACAAAAGAGATGTAGTGGGATTTTAATTTGACATCCTAGACCTAAAAGTGTCTCACCTGCCACACACCGACGATGGCATTGGCTATAAGAATGAGTAAAATGACAAAAGGCTCCACAAAGGCTGTAATAGTTTCCTCTCCCTCCTCAAACCAGGCCAGGACCTGAAAACAGTACAAAAAACACATCATTATCTATCAAAGACATTTCACAGAACAAGTAGGTATGACTTTACAGTGATAGAAATCAAGACAGAACAAACAAGGTTGTTCAGAACAGATAAAATACTGAAAAACCAACTCTCTGATAGATGAAGACATCACAATTCATGCATTTAAATTATTATTGTGACAGCAGGTCTTTTATTCCAATACTGTGAGGGTTTAGCTAATTGTCGATAGCCAGAAGCTTGACATCAAAGCCAGAGATTGTTAATAGCTGAGGATCATCCCACACATTCCTTATATATCATATCTTACTTTCCTGTGTTAAAATGGAAAAATAAGAGCCTCAATCTTCTGAACTGTAGTCTCCTTTTAGCAGTACATTTATTCTACAGCTGGACGAATAATCAAATATTTATCAGCATCGCAAATTCCTTGACGATAATTTCGGTAATATCTTAATAAAAATCAGTTGATACCCTACTTTCTCCTCAAAAACATTCTACCGCGTGTGTAGTCACGTGACTTTGTCTGGAACGGTCAGCCCCATGGAAAGCAGAATGGAGGATAACTCAAAAATTGGTCAGAGTCAACTACAAAAAAAAACAACCTGCTGTTGTCCATTGTCTGGAAACATTTTGGCTCCAGAAAAGATGATTTAGAACGTGTTTAATTGGCGTTCATTTATTGTTAGAGGTAAAATGTGCAATTAATCGTGATTTTAGGACATATTGTGCAGCCCTAGTATAATCTATTCAATGTTGGCAATTGTTTTAAACTGCCGATACGGCTCTGCCCATTTCAGCTGTGTAGGAATGCAAACTATTTGATTAAAAAATGCAAACATGTCAGCCATCAAGAAGCCTCTACCAACTCAGATTTACACAGTTTGACATCTATTACATTAGAACCACTTACTCCCAATATTCTGACCATATTCTGACCTGGAGTCTCATTTAGCTTGTTGTTGCTAAAAAAACAAATGCCCAAAATTACCCTGTGTGTAATGTAATAAAGCAAGCAATCTTAGTAAGACCAAAGTATCTGGCATTGAAAGATACTGAACACATTTTAGCATAACTCAAATGGGAAGCATAACCCTTAATAGAGGTTTACTACAGAAGCACATGGCTCAAAAGTGCTCTACTGTATGTCATAACACGACCAAGAGATTTCCATTACTCAGACTTGCAAAGCAATAATCCTTGTCTTCTACATAAGTGCATTGCATTTTTTTATGATGGTATTGAAACCGATGCTATTTTTAAGACTCTGCGGTATACTATATTACTGCCCAACCCTAGTCCCAAGCAAACATGACAACTCTTAAACTAAATGTAAATGGACTGTATTTATATAGTGCTTTTCTAGTCAGAATGAGTACAGTAACCATTCATACACTGTGCCAGAGGCTGCCGTACAAGGTGCCACCTGCTCATCAGATGAACACTCACACACATTTACACTCTGATGGCGCAGCATCGGGGGCAACTCAGGGTTCAGTGTCTTGCCCAAGAACACTTCAACATGGGACTACAGGGCCAGGGATCAAACCAACATCCTTCCAATTTGCAGGCGACCGCTCTACCACTGAGCCACCCCAAACTAATAGAAAGTCTTTATAGGCAGACTTTAAAAATACTACATAAAAAACCTATTAGCTATCACCACTGCCAAATCACTACTAAATAAAACTTATTCAATTTTGACCGTTTCTTACATTATCTAAATACCTGCCTCATTTTTAAAATATTACATGGGCTTGCACCTCCACCACTGGGAGAATTTATACAACATTAATTTGCTTTCTATCTTTCTTGCATTCTTTTTTATTAATGTAATTTGATGTGTTGACCTGCCAAGGGACTACAGGTGAAAATGAGCTTTTTTTGCCAACTCTGGCACATTTACATTTTGAGTGTAAACAAAAAATGTCAACTGATGTGCATTGTCCATTTTAAATAAACAAATAATATTTACAAACGTAATTATAGTATTTACAAGTCAATTAGTAATCTATACCTTTATGTATAATACCGTAATGTATTATAATAACAATAATAATAATAATAATAATAATAATAATAATAATAATAATATGTGGTTAATGACTTGTTTTGACTCACCAACAGTCCAAAAGAGGATGGAACTAGATAATGATTCATGTTCCTGCTTGATGAGGACTTTAACAATAAATTAATAGTCAAAATAGTTGGCAAGTAATTTTTTCATCAATTAACTGATCAACTATTTGTTGCAATCATAATGCTAACATGCAATGGATAAAAAACATATAGCACCTCAAGAAATAATGCATTTTTAAAATGATGCAGCAAACTCTTTTCTCTCAACCCCAAAATCAACCATGCAAACAGAACTTATGAAAACTAGAAAAAAAAATAGATTTTTCACTAACAACTTTAACACTTAGCCAATGGTTTGCTTTTTCTGATTTTAATTTGGTTCAAAACTCGGTACATACCATCATACATACATATAGTATGGAAGGGATTCATTCTATGTTGAGGTGTGTGCGTTTGTATGTCCGATAAGAGCCCTCCCACTGAGGGGTGAGAGCCCAAATTTGGTTGTGAGTGCTGCTCTGTTCCCCTGTCTGACAGCAGACACTGACACCTCTTTATCACCTGACTGGACACTGCACACACTAAATGCCAGCTCACACACACATACAGACAGACACACACATACAAGGGTCCTCACTTATCAAAATGTTATTTAGCCATCTGTTGATCAACTGTACTATTGATTCAAAAAACATAAAAAATTTAAGTTTGCAGAAATGGATCGTGCATCGCGCAATGCCAAAGACAAATACAAATTTGTGGGTTAATTTTTTCATGAAAAAAACAGGCCTTACACAACATCACAACAATAAAAGGTGCTACTACCATGTGGAAATGATATAGCTTTAGTAGGGCCTGGAAACATGCTGATAATGGCTGTCCACTATTAAACATTTATCTATCTATCTATCACTCAAAGTCAGAGGCCCATGGGAGACCGGGGTGAGTCAACACAGCAGTCATGCTTGACGACTCAAATGTCTTACTTGGCACATGGTGATTGCAACTCAATGCTACTACTGCTGTTGTCACCATTCCTCAGATGGGATGCTAGCCTTCTCAGCTGTTTAGCTCTCTAATATGAGAGTGTAACCCCAGCCGGGTTAAACAAACTGAAGACGTTCACACTTCAGCACTATGCACTGCATAAATTTCCTTCCTGCTATTCAACACACAGGGCTTAATAATAATCCCATCTGCAATTTTGACTTCACATAAACACTCTTTCAGCTCGAGGTGGAAAGGAAAAGCTATTTGTAGGATGTGGCGACTTGTCCAGAGACTCCCTTATCTCTCCTTTGCTTACTGTACAGGTTATAGAGAAGAGACGGGAGTGATAGTGGGAATAAAAAATAACTCATCAATGCAGCAACTTAAACAAGACAGCCTTTCATCAAAGTGCAAGAAAATGTAGTGAAATACTTACAAAAGATATGCATGCGGCCAGCAGAAGAATTCGAACAAGTAAATCTTCAAATTGTTCAAGGACAAGCTCCCACAAAGATTTGCCTTCAGAAACAGAGATACAAAAACTCTTTTATTCCTGGTTCTATTCAGGCACTCAACTTAGCAAAGAGGAGGTGATAGCCCTAGCGTATATCACTGACCCCTGTATTTATTTATTTATCTTTATTATTATCATCTATTGTTTAGTTGTATTTCTTCTATTTACTCTAATTATGACTCCAACACAACTCTATTCAACTATGCAACTATTCATTCTTAAACTCAGGCTGAAGCTGCTGTCTTTATCGCTATTTTTATTGTGTAAATTGTTGTGTGGTTTGTGTTGTATATTCTCATGTGATGTTTTTCTGCTGCATACAAATTGCCCTTCAGGGACAAAGAATAAAACTGAACTGAACTGAAGAGAAAACAAAAAAGGTAACAATATCAGTGACAGTAGTGCTTACCTATCTCTGCTGGTAACTCTGTGTATAGAGATGTGGGAGTGAGTCCAGGAGACGCACAGGAAACAGACAAGAAAGAAAAGGGAAAAAAAGGTAAGTTGTGTATGAATACTTGCCTGATGGAGACATGCAGTTCCTCTTTCACACGATGGGGAACTGATTCATACAACAAGAGGAGGTAAGTACGTATGTTCTGTGAGACTGAGAAGTCTCAGACAAACACAAGTTGGTGTCAAAACTACCAGCATGTTTACAGTTTCACTAAACATTTTCATGATTTAGTCATACATACTGTACGAGAGCGGATCTTTTGCATTAAATACTTACAAGTTTTGACTATTCAACATGAACCATTCATTTAGCAATATTTCATGTTTCTTTGCATGATTCCTATATTCACATATCAGGTTTACATTGCTAACAGTTGCATATAAATCCACTCCCTAATTGGGTAATCACAATGGGGGAGGATAGGAAAACTCCAATCAATGTTAAGTCCAAAATGAGATAACAATATAATAAAACAGCTGTTTAAGCCTAGAACAACATAGATTAATTAATGGATGACGTTGCTACAGTTATCCTGTGGGCACTGCCGGATCTCTCGGCACATGGGCTGATATGTAGTTCTGCTTTGAGGAACATCCAACAAGGTTACTATGTTCGACAAAGACTAAGCATTCAACAAGGTCACCATATATATTTACAACTACTGTCAACGATGTCCCAGTGAGGTTATGTTTACCAATGTTATCACTGTCAACAGTGTTACCATGATACAATATTACGCCGATACAATGCCCAGTAATGTTACCGTACCTAACAATGTCCCGGTGTACAACAATGTTACAATGCCCTCTAAGTAATGATTAATTTGTTACTTTGTAAGAGACGGGAAACCCTCGAGGTCACCCGTGATGACGTCAGCAAATTTTCTATATGGAGCCGGGTACACCGACCGGCCGATGATGGTGCCTTTTACCCCATATCCTGAATTCCTGTGCTCACACTGGCCATGTTACAATGACAAGACATTTTTGCACAGTTTCTCATTCACAAAAGCGGCATGTGTGGTGGTCTACAGTTTAAATTTCCGTACCGTTTAGGCCCCATTTCTCCTTCTGTCGTTTCACCTCGTCCAGAGAAAGTCCTGTGCTTTCATTGACGCAGAAATGACTGTAAACTTCTTCCACACTCTTCGTGTGAGCGTTCTCCATGGCGGACAGACGGCTCCTTCCCACACAGCTTTACAAAAAAAACTGCCGTATGGTAACTTTTGGCTATTTAAAACTGTAAATACTTTCAAATGTATAAGGAGTTTGCCAACTGAGAGCCGTACATTCGCACTCGGATAGCTGTTAGCTATTAACCGCGGTTCAACGTGTCCCCCTGCCCTCTTAAGATTTTCTTAACGCGAATTACGTAAAAATAAATGTTGTAGTGAGAGCCAAATTATTCTTCCCTGTCTGAGTTAAGATTATTTTGAGCGTCCTCTTATTCCGGAAAAGGTTGGAAAAGAAAGGTCTGCAGCAGTGTCCTGTGTTAAGGACTGCATTCACCCGGTCCAGTTCTCTGTGTTGCCGTGCCGTACCTTACCGCTGCGCAGCTCTCTGTGGCTCCACACAGTGCTGACAGTCTGGTTTTATGAAAGTGCCTCACTGCTGCCCCTCTTCCCTGCGCGGCATGTGGACTAATATTATTGGACGAACAGTGTCAGCTACGTTAAAACCAGGGAGACATGAAAAAATACAAATAGACGAACACTAAATAGCAAACTAGACGCGAATTGGCTTTTCTTACAATGGCATGTCCCACCCTACTCTGCCTTACTGGAACACATATCCGCATATCCCATTCCACCGTTGTGGTTTCCGTTGTAGGAAAACCAGGAAGCTAGCGTCAATTTGCATAGCCTACATTTTAGTGTTTAGAGTTGGCAGCTATTGGCTTCACCGTAGATATCTGCCGTTATCACGTTGGTGATGAAAAATTACTGTTATGTGTTACATCGCATATTGTCGTCCTTTTCTTTCTTACTTGAATGTCCCATGTAGGGTATCATTCAAGTTGCACGAGTAGCCACCAATGTCACTACTCCCACATAGGAAGGCTTTTGTCATGTTGGTGTAGGTTTACTGTGTGTGTGTGTGTGTGTATATAACCTGTGTATAAGTAGCCTATAAGTCTGTGTAGATTTACAATTCCCCCAGACTACAGGCATCCTATTAGAGGCCCCATGTCTTTGTATATATATATATATATATATATATATATATATATATATATATATATATATATATATATATATATATATATATATATTGTATAACTACCTCATTTACGTACACTTGACCAGGGGCAGTGTTTGCCTTTTGCGAGAATGGGTTATGCTCATTAATAGAGAACAAAATGATTGGCCACAGATTTACAGTAGCCAGGAAACTGGGCACCTTAAGTAACAAACCTGTGCTTTAAGATAAGAAAGGCTTCTTTACCAGGCACAATCAATAAAACCAAACTATACCTGATTAATCATCTACAGCTACATACCAACTGTAAAGGCAGCCAATTTGCAACAGAGATGTTAGGTCACATAGGTCAACCCTAGCCCCCCATTGTGTTCTTTAGTTAGGGGTATCATTCAGATGTTTTACGGGACTCGTGTGTATCATCTGTTAACACATCTTAAAAGGGCCCCGTGAAGCACAAAGTGCTATAACAATAACATGGCACTGCACCAAGCAGCCTTTTGCAATGCACACTTGGTCAGTTTGGCACAAGAGCCACTAACATGGGCTGTCAACGGCAGATTAAGTTCCTGTGGGAGGGAGGGCAGGATCCCTGAAAATCCATGAAGACATTTGTTGGGAACAACGCAAGGCACTCAAATTTTAGTGTGCATGTTGACATGTTTGCCACGTTACTTGCTAAAAAGTAATTAAACTTTAGTATAGGAACTTAAAGAAGCCCATTTCTGCCAATGTGATTAAAGGTCCCAAAACTTGGTGCTCTTTCGATGTTTTTCTATAGACCTTAGTGGTCCCCTAATACTGTATCTGAAGTCTCTTTCCCAAAATTCAGCCTTGGTGCAGAATTACAGCCACTAGAGCCAGTCCGACAATGAGCCTTAGTATGTACCATTCCTGGGTCTGTAGCTTTTGAGGAGGGGGCAAGGTAGAGGCTGGGGGTGTGGCCTTGACCAACTGCCATGTTGCTTGTTTGAAAGCCGTGATGTCTCTCTCTCATGGGTGGGCCAAATTCTCTGGATGGGCAAGCAAAGAAAGGGGCGGTAACCTTGCTCCTTATGACCTCATAAGGAGCAAGATTCCAGATCGGCCCATCTGAGCTTTCATTTTCTGAAAAGGCAAAGCAGGATACCCAGGGCTTGGTTTACACCTATCCCCATTGCAGGGGACCATAGGCAGGCTGGGGGAACTCATATTTAAAAAAAATCTCATAAAGTGAAATTTTCATGCCATGAAATGTCATTTTTTTACCTTTAAAAAAAGACCATGTAGTCATTATAAAACCTCTTCAAAGGACTAAGTATCTCAAAATGAGTTATCACAAAATAATAAAAAATTCCCATGATGAATTTATACTGAGAAAGATTCTCAGTATTCTGAGATAATAACTCATTGTTTAACAATACTATCTCGTTATTCTGAGCTATTAAGTGATATTGAGATACCAAGTCATTATTTTAAGAACGTTTGTCATTATAATGATGTACAGGGTCTTTTTTCCCCATCACATTGGCAGATATGGGCTTCCATAGAACCTACAATTTGTCTGGCTCCACATTGATTTACGGGTAAATAATTAATAAAGGCTGGACAATTGAATGGTTCACTTAACTAAACTGTATGTCTTGTTACATATGACATGATATAAATGCAACATTGCTACATGTTAAGAAAGCAAACATAGTGCACATACTCATCATGAAATCTTTCACTTGCTTTCTATAATTATATTATGCTGGAGCAGCTGTGGCTCAGTGGTAGAGCGGTCGCCTGCCAATTGGAAGGTTGATGGTTCGATTCAGCGTCTTGAGCAAGACACTGAAGTTTCCCCCGATACTGCGCCAATGGGAGTGTAAATGTGTGTGAGTGTTTATCTGATGAACAGGTGGCACCTTGAATGGCAACATTGGGTTGTATGGCCACAGTGTGTGTGAATTGTTCCTGTATGATGTAAAAGCGCTTTGAGTAGTCGTTAAGGTAGACAAGCGCTATATAAGAACAGTCCATTTACATTTTGGTATTTAAGGTTTGTCTCATTTTGTTCAAACTGAAATACGTGAATGCATCTTCATCACTGGGAATTCATGGATGGGCAAAAGTCTTATTATTTAACAGACAGTTGCATTTTAGATGACTATTATAATGAAACATGACTCAAAATTAATATAAAATACATTTAATTGAAATACATAGACAATCAAAATATCTAACGTCTTAAATATTAAAGCATATCTTGAAATAAGGATCTATTATAGAATAACAGTATATGTTATGTTATATAATAAAAACAAGCACAACAATAGTATCATTTCATCTGCACTGTCCAAAGCAATGGAGGTCCCTGTGAATTCCAAAATGGCAAGACACCTTGTCCAAGGTCATGGTATTTGATGCCAAAAATAGTTGACCACATCCCAAGTGCACCACTTTGTATGCTGTTATCTTCAGACACTTTGATTTAGAGCATAGAGTATTCTTAAAGACATGGTAAAGTGGAATCTCCAGGGGCTAGAAAAAGTAAAAGAGTCCTGCAACACCTCCCGATACATGTGTTCTTTAAGTTGTGGATTCTCAAAGGATCTCAAACAATGTCATCAAAAAGATATGTGGTGCTTACACAAGATAAAGTATCAAGTAAAACACGACTGACAGTGTGTAACAGGTGAGATGTTATTAAAGATGAACCCCATGAACAATGAAACAAACATTGGGTTATAGTGTGCAGCCCCTCGCAAGATTTGATCTGGCCCGTATATCAATTTAGTTTTACTATAAATTTTGGCCTGCCTAGTTGAGTGCCAAACCAAAAAGACGTGAAAGGGTTTTTCAAACTGCAATTATGCGCCACACAAAGCAGAGTTTGACTGATTGTCGATTTGAGACTCAGAAATTCCCACAAAACCAGAGTTTTTATATTCAGGCCTGTAAACATTGTCGAGTCGGCTGTGTGGTAGCCTGGTTCTACAATTTTTATCAGAATGCATTATTTTTCTTGATTTGCTAAATTCTATGATGGCTAAGAAGCTTTTTTGTTTTATGTAGACCAAACTGCGTAAGAGTTTAATTTTTTTTTTTTTTTTTAACTTTTTTGATTAAATAAAAACTATACTCAATAAACATGTCTAACCTTTGATATGATTCTTATTTTTCCAGTGTGGCCCTTAGTGAAATTGAGTTTGACAACCCTGGTGTACAGTAACATCTAACAAATTTATTGTAAAAAAGATTTAGGCATCTTACATGAAGATATAGAATATTAAGTTGGACCTGTGAGTTAGTTGACCCTGCCTACAGGTCCTCACAGCACCAGCCTATCTTCTCCTCCCTCCTGGATGACCTGACCAATAGATGCCTGGGTCTGAGCTCTTATGAAGCACTGCCTCTTGCATTCCATCAGCTGCTCCAGATCACGCCACATCATCATCTGCTCCATGTTGGCGCTGTGGCTTTCCCTCACCATCTTCTGCTTCTCACGTAACTTCTGGAATTCACAAAGGAAAAGAGTGATAGGAAAGAAGAAGAAAAAATGAATTTAAATAGCACTTGTGCACAATGTGAGTCTGATCTACAGTGCCTTGCGAAAGTATTTGGCCCCCTTGAACTTTTCGACCTTTTGCCACAATTCTGGCTTCAAACATAAAGATATAAAACTGAAATTTTTTTGTGAAGAATCAACAAGTGGGACACAATGATGAAGTGGAACGAAATGTATTGGCTATTCCACACTTTTTTAACAAATAAAAAACTATAAAATTGGGCGTGCAAAATTATTCAGCCCCTTTACTTTCAGTGCAGCAAACTCTCTCCAGAAGTTCAGTGAGGATCTCTGAAAGATCCACTGTTGACCTAAATGACTAATGATGATAAATAAAATCCACCTGTGTGTAATCAAGTCTCCATATAAATGCTCCTGCTCTGTGATAGTCTCAGAGGTCCGTTTAAAGCGCAGAGAGCATCATGAAGAACAAGGAACACACCAGGCAGGTCTGAGATACTGTTGTGGAGAAGTTTAAAGTCGGATTTGGATACAAAAAGATTTCCCAAGCTTTAAACATCCCAAGGAGCACAATGCAAGCGATAATATTGAAATGGAAGGAGTATCAGACCACTGCAAATCTACGAAGACCCGGCCGTCCCTCTAACCTTTCAGCTCATACAAGGAGAAGACTGATCAGAGATGCAGCCAAGAGGCCCATGATCACTCTGGATGAACTGCAGAGATCTACAGCTGAGGTGGGAGACAATCAGTCGTATACTGCACAAATCTGACCTTTATGGAACAGTGGCAAGAAGAAAGCCATTTCTTAAAGATATCCATAAAAAGTCTGGTTTAAAGATTTCCACAAGCCACCTGGGAGACACACCAAACATGTGGAAGAAGGTGCTCTGGTCAGATGAAACCAAAATCAAACCTTTTGGCAACAATGCAAAACGTTATGTTTGGCGTAAAAGCAACACAGCTTATCACCCTGAACACACCATCCCCACTGTCAAACATGGTGGTGGTAGCATCGTGGTTTGGGCCTGCTTTTCTTCAGCAGGGACAGGGAAGATGGTAAAAATTGATGGGAAGATGGATGGAGCCAAATACAGGACCATTCTGGAAGAAAACATAATGGAATCTGCAAAAGACCTGAGACTGGGATGGAGATTTGTCTTCTACAAGACAATATTCCAAAACATAAAGCAAAATCTACAATGGAATGGTTTACAAATAAACATATCCAGGTGTTAGAATGGCCAAGTAAAAGTCCAGACCTGAATCCAATCGAGAATCTGTGGAGAGAACTGAAAACTGCTGTTCACAAACGCTCTCCATCCAACCTCACTGAGCTCGAGCTGTTTTGTAAGGAGGAATGGGCAAAAATTTCAGTCTCTCGATGTGCAAAACTGATAGACATACCCCAATCGACTTACAGCTGTAAAGTTTGAAATATCCAATAAATTTCGTTCCACTTCATGATTGTGTCCCACTTGTTGTTGATTCTTCACAAAGTACAGTTTTATATCTTTATGTTTGAAGCCTGAAATGTGGCAAAAGGTCAAAGTTCAAGGGGGCCGAATACTTTTGCAAGGCACTGTACATAACTGCAGTTCTGAAAGCTTCCAGTAAGTTTCCTTGTCTGTCCTCGGATCATGTTCTTCATAGAATAATGGCACCTGCTAGGTCACTTCTTGGATACACTTTTCTTACCTTGCCAAGTAACTCCTGTTCTGAAATGTTCTTCAGGTAAACTTCCCTATAAACAAAGCAAAGGGATAACATTCAAATGCAAGCCATTGCAATTTCACATGATGCAAACCACCGTTTTTGAATAAAAGGTGTGGTGTTTCAGCATATTATCACAAGGTGTGGTAAAGAGTTTATGGACACTGTCTGGGCTGTATGAGAGAAAGTAACTGCAGCTACACTGATTGTGTGGTAATAAGAGCTTTCTGAGGCTAAGAGTGTTCATCTTGTGAGCAGTTGGCTGGCCTGGCTCACCTGATGGCCTTCTTCTTCTCCTGTGGATCAGAGGACACATAGGCCTTCATCTCTTCAGCCGCCCGCTGTATTTGCATCTCAATTATCTGTGGAGGACAGAGATGGAGAGATTAACTTTATTGCCACAGGCACACATTTTATCCACTCCTGGCCTGTGGAACCACTCCAAAACGTTATGGGGGTTTCCTTGGCCCATGCTACAACCCTACCACTGAGTTTTATGAAAATCGGGCCAGTACTTTTTCCGTAATCCTGCTGACAGGCAGACAAACCGAGCTGAAAAAATAACCTAATTGACAGAGGTATAAGTAAAACAATCATTGTAGCTAATGGCTAAAATGCTTTTTCTTTCTGCTTTAAGCAGCTATCTTTTTTTTTTTTTTAAATACTTACCTCTGACATGGAGTTGATATAGTGATATTGGTTTTCCTCCTGTGCCGTCTCCTCTGTCAATGCTTTCACCTCCTGTGAACGAAAAACAAGAATGACACTATGTTGCTACATCAAAGTCATACGACTTTACAAAAGAATACACTGGATAAAAATATGTTAATATATTCAAATTGTTGGCTATATTCTATCTAGTGTAGGATAATATTTATACCTGCTCCAATTTAGATCTGTTGCTCTCCAAACCAGCAGTACAACTTTCATATTGCGCCTTCTTATCCTCATATTCCTGGTTTAGCTCCTGTTAAGATAAGAATCCCAACAGCCATACAAAGGAATTGAAGACACATGATTTTACATACTGTATGAGAATAGAGACAAATACATAGAATGCACAATTTTCAACCCTTTTGTCATACCCTCAGTACTGTTTCACACCAACAAAACATCGCAGCTGGCATTTGAGCAGTTTCACTTCCAACAGGCTCTAACATAGTCTATTTATGTCTTCCTGTTGCAACTCTTCATTTGCAGACATTACCCAGTAGAAGATGGAAGAGCAATTCTGGGAACATGTGTAGGAAAATTTAATCCTCCGCTTTAGCTCAGCAATGTGGGGGTTTCCCATTGTGCATTTTATTTATGGCCTATGTAAATTATTCCTAATGGCCGCTGTTCATGAGAACACACAAACACACTCAAAATTAACTCTTGCTGGCTTGTAGGCACACAGCAAAGATCCCACCATTGGCTTTTAAATAAAGGACAGATTCATGTTATTTCTTTTAAAAAGTTCATGTGTTTTTGCTCTGGCTTTGCAAGGATAATTTGTGATTGGGTTGTGAGAGTCAATGCTATTGGTCCCCGTTTACTTCTGTCTGTTGGTTTGACAAATATTGAACCAATGAAAAGTATTAATAAGAGCTTGTGACTAAATCTCGTAACTCCACTGGATCCTCAAACTGTCGGCAAAACCCCAAAACTCCACTCTGCCTCCATCTTTAATCAATCAATCAATTAATCAGCATTTATTTCTTTGCACTTTACAGCAACCAGCAGGTATCCAAAGTGCTTTACATGAAGTAGCAACTGTAAAACATGAAATAGCATACAGCAAAACCAGAAGGAATAAAACATACAGTAAATCAGAAAAAGAATACATGCATTTTGCACAAGTTAAATGAAGTGCGGCAGATACTTGGTAAACAGTGACGGGGAGATTTTGCCTGACTTTGTCTGTGTTAAATGGCTCAATTAAATGTTTTCAAAATCAAAAATTCCATTTCCAGAAAAATCACGAGTTTGAACACACAAGTTTCGATATACAGTATTATTGGAGTATGAATTAATAACATCCCTTTCATATCAGACTACTGGCTCACAGACTCTGTTGACCTGATCATTAAAACAACTCAGAAATCATGATTAACTTTTATTCCTGAGTTGTGTGTGAAACAGGATAATGTTGTGTCGTGGCTGTTAAAGGTCCTCATTTAAATGTGGGCGGGTGGAAAATATTCTGTTCAAACACTAATTGATATGGTGTGAGGATTATTAGAGGTGTTATGATGCGGGCGATGCTCACCTGACACTGCTGTCTCAGTGACCTCAGTTCTTTTATAATGGGTGCGAGAGCTGACTTCTTCTCCACTATCATAGAGTTTAATTTCTTCACCTGCAAAAGCAAGCCAATAACACACGCTATATTTAAACTAAACAAAAAACAACAACATAAACATTACAATAACCAAAAAGGAAATTCAGAGGAAATTTGAAAATCAGACTGAATATAAAAACCTTATAATTTCAGATATTATTTTGTCAACAATTTACATATCTATAATTATCCAACTTTTACAGGCTAAGAATCTTTGGTTACAATAAGAGTGACATGACACTGTCAACAAAAACTATATAAACAAGTCATAAATGTTTATGACATAACAGTTATGGTTCATGTGTCATGACAGTGTTATGTGTTCATGACACATGTCACTCTTATGTACAGTGGGGAGAACAAGTATTTGATACACTGCTGATTTTGCAGGTTTTCCTACTTACAAAGCATGTAGAAGTCTGTAATGAGAGTCGGAATCTAAAACAAAATCCAGAAAATCACATTGTATGATTTTTAAATAATTAATTTGCATTTTATTGCATGACATAAGTATTTGATACATCAGAAAAGCAGAACTTAATATTTGGTACAGAAACCTTTGTTTGCAATTACAGAGATCATACGTTTCCTGTAGTTCTTGACCAGGTTTGCACACACTGCAGCAGGGATTTTGGCCCACTCCTCCATACAGACCTTCTCCAGATCCTTCAGGTTTCAGGGCTGTCACTGGGCAATACGGACTTTCAGCTCCTTCCAAAGATTTTCTATTGGGTTCAGGTCTGGAGAATGGCTAGGCCACTCCAGGACCTTGAGATGCTTCTTACGGAGCCACTCCTTAGTTGCCCTGGCTGTGTGTTTTGGGTCATTGTCATGCTGGAAGACCCAGCCACGACCCATCTTCAGTGCTCTTACTGAGGGAAGGAGGTTGTTGACCAAGATCTGGCAATACATGGCCCCATCCATCCTCCCCTCAATACGGTGCAGTCGTCCTGTCCCCTTTGCAGAAAAGCATCCCCAAAGAATGATGTTTCCACCGCCATGCTTCGCAGTGCTTCTTCTTCTTCCAAACACGGCGAGTGGAGTATTTTTGTCTCATCAGACCACATGACCTTCTTCCATTCCTCCTCTGGATCATCCGGAGAATCACTGGCAAACTTCAGATGGGCCTGGAGATGCGCTGGCTTGAGTAGGGGAACCTTGCGTGTACTGCAGGATTTTAATCCATGACGCCGTAGTGTGTTACTAATGGTTTTCTTTGAGACTGTGGTCCCAGCTTTCTTCAGGTCATTGATCAGGTCCTGCAGTGTAGTTCTGGGCTGATCCCTCACCTTCCTCATGATCACTGATGCCCCACGAGGGGCGATCTTGCATGGAGCCCCAGACCAAGAGAGATTGACCGTCATCTTGAACTTCTTCCATTTTCTAATAATTGCGCCCAGAGTTGTTGCCTTCTCACCAAGCTGCTTGCCTTCTGTCCTGTAGCCCATCCCAGCCTTTTATCCCTGATGTCCTTACACAGCTCTCTGGTCTTGGCCATTGTGAAGAGGTTGGCGTCTGTTTGATTGTGTGTGTGGACAGGTGTCTTTTATACAGGTAACAAGTTCAAACAAGTGCAGTTAATACAGGTAACAAGTTCAAACAAGTGCAGTTAATACAGGTAATGAGTGGAGAACAGGAGGGCTTGTTAAAGAAAAACTAGCGGGTCTGTGAGAGACGGAATTCTTACTGGTAGGTGATCAAATACTTATGCCATATAATAAAATGGAAATTAATTATTTAAAATAATAAATAAATCATACAATGTGATTTTCTTCTCTCACAGTTGAAATGTACCTATGATAAAATTATAGACCTCTACATGCTTTGTAAGTAAGACAACCTGCAAAATCGGCAGTGTATCAAATACTTGTTCTCCCCACTGTAGATACCATAAAGTAAAGTGTTGCTGTGTTATGATGAATTGTGATTTCTTCTGGATCAGAGTACTGTCACTTGGCTGACTGTTATGCCAACCTTATGACTATCCAAAAGGATTTTTTTTAAGTGGCAGGCTATAAAAAAATGTGTATTATATTTTGATATACAATTTGTTTTAAAATTAAAAGAAGTGAAATTGATGATGAATGTAATGTTTTATTTGGTTTTTAAAAAATCCAATTCTATCAAATTTCGTGGAGTTGTCTTGTGGAATGACGTTTACATTTGATGACATTTTCTATGTACAAAAATAGACTGGGTGCTGTCTAAAGAAGAAATACGGCAATTAACTCTGTTTTTCTGCATTTTCCTTCTCTTTTTTATTATAAAATATAATTCTACAGTTATTTATAGGAAACCTTTGAACACTAATCCTTAAAATGTACTGGTGATTTTGTACGCCTACATTTTACCTTTGGTATGTCTTTGGGCGTGGTTTTTTATATAAACCATTACAGGGTTCTACAACACCCTCACATGTATTTTATATTTCTTCATTGTGATTTGTATGTATGTGTGAAACAAATAAACCAACAAAATAAAGTCTGCAGAGAAAACAGCAGGTAATGTGACTGTGACTAATGATTTACTGAGATGATGAAATTAGGGAGCAAGCTGACAAATCTGATCAACTCTTCTCAGTAAAAAAGTATGAAGAGCCACAATAAAGGTTATACTACAATATTCTAGTCTCTCTTTTTCCAGACCTTCCTGCACAGCGCTGTGGAGGTGGGTCTGGCTCGTCCACACAGCATTCCAGGATGGGAGAAAAACATGCCCTGGTTTATTGGCATTTGTTAAAGCCAATCACAATCACAAGTTGCCAAACTGATCAACAAACTCACTACAACTTGGAGCATTGCCTTGCAACGGCTTCCCTCTGGGCTTTTAGACAAATGGATGACAGGGTGATAAATAAGGTAGAAGCCGTGAGCTATGCTGAGATTACCTTGTATGTACCAATAATAACAATATACTCTAGAGCAATGTTAACAGAAGAGATATCAAAATCAAAACTTTAAGTTTAATTAAATGCCCGGCACACCCACTCAGGTGTTTCACTTTTGCTTATTAGACTTCTACTAAAACTGAAAGTAGATGGAGTTATGTTTGGAATTACATGACACTATGTGCTAATGTGCCTTTTCGCAGCAGATGTTTTGACCTTCCATGGCAGAAAAACTTATTAAGAACATGGCTCTTACTACTGCCAATAAATTTCACAATTTCCAACCTGCCCAATCAATGTCGGTATTTGTCGGTATGTTGACTCATGAGTTCCATGGTCTGCGAGGCGAGTGTGACAGGCAGCGATGCGTCTGTTGCCTCGGAGCATCAGAGAGATGCTCAGACATTTGAGAGGCATCGTAATGAGGTAGATACTGTGAACTGGTGCCATATTAGCACCGGATTTTAACATGCGGCATTAACGTGAACAGAAAATTGAGTTGTCTGCTTTTCACGGCAAACGCGCTTGTATGAAAAGCGGTCTTAAATGTGTTGCGCACAAACTGTTTAAACTTTATGGAGACTACCAAATAAAATATTGACTTCTTTTGAAATAAGATTTTCCAGTTTTATAAGTTTTTATTTGTTTTTATATATTAAAAAAACAGGTGGTGGCCAAAGGCGGCCACCAGAGGCCACAAAACGGTTGCCAATTTATTCAATCTGGTTGCCAAGGGCAACCGTTACTGTCGAGCCCTGATACTTGTTTCATAAAATACAACGATATAGAATTTTTTTTTTCTTCAGGTGAAGTACTCCTTGGTATAGTTACCATTGCTGACATGTCATCCAGTGTGCGGCCCTTCATCTCGTCCAGTTCGCTCTTGATGGCTGACACCCTCTCCAGTTCCTCCTGAGTGTTACTGTAGCCAGAGATGCCCTTCTCAGCTTCCATAGTTTGCTTGAAAAACACAACAGGTAACTCATAAGTGTATGAACAAATTCAGCAGTGAAATTCAATAGTTGCATACACTTAAAATTATTGGTCTTAGGGAGTCATCTCAAATATCTATATCAATATGAACCAGTGTGCTACCAACAACTTTACAATTTGAGTGCACTTCTTTTTGAAAATTATTTTTAACATACCACACGATACACCTCCCCTCCCCCACCAAGTATAAGTAGAAGTAAAACAGGTAACACTATAACAGAACAGAGCTAACCGGGCGCCCAGATAGCTCAGTTCGTAGACTGGGCGTCCATATACAGAGGTTTACTCCTCTACGCAGCGGGCCCGGGTTTGACTCCGACCTGTGGCCCTTTTTTGCATGTCATTCCCCCTCTCGCTCCCCTTTCATGTCTTCAGCTGTCATAAAGGCCTAAACCCCCAAAAAAAAAAAAAATTAGAACAGAGCTACCCACTGATCACATCTGTAATTTGTCTCTCTCTGACCAATACAAACATGCTAGAATGCATGAAGAACTAACACACATAAATCGAGGGGCAGACACTTAGATCACCAGCTAGACATGTGATTAGAGAGAAAACGTTTCATTGCTTTAACAAATCATGTGTGGGATACAGACAAAGGAGCAGCAGCAGATGCAGCCATCAGAAATAGCAGCTCAGCCTGCGTCAGACAGCCTGTCAACAAGTCAGGTGCTGGGACCGCATAGAGGTGTAAAGCCAATTCCAGGAAGCTTCTACCACTTCGTTGTTAACACAAACTGTGTGAATGAGGAGACCATTTGAAGACAGCACATTTGGAATTGCAGCATGAGTGCAGGCCAGGGAGAGGGGTGGATAAGATACAGTATAAATGCTATGGGATTTCTGCTGTCCACGTAGAATATGTAACATTTGAAGTGATCATTACTCATGCTACCTTAAATGGCCACTGAAGTGCTTTTGTGCAACTTACTGAATTCAAATGGAGCTGCTCACTGAATAACAAATGATGGTAGGTCAATGTTGCAGTCAAATGTCAATTGCCAATGATTTATTAAAGATGAGGATTTACTAGCCCAATAGCTATATGTGAATTTAATAAAATTTTGCTTCTAGCCTGTACTGTAGCATCCTAAATAATTTTAAAAGTCTTAAAGGGGACATATCATGAAAAACTCACTTTTTCAGTGCTTGGATAGAGCATTTCAGACAGAGGCTGAATATAATTATATTTAGATAATAATCATGTTTTAGGAGAAACCCAAAATATAAGTATGATCCCATTTAATATGAAGGCAACAATTAGACCCAATTCCTTTGTTTTGCTGTAAATATTTGCAAAGTCAGCGTATCTTACATACAAGTTCAAAATAGGAGTTAGTAAAAGAGTTACCAGTTTCTGTTGGACGGTCTCATGTCTCTGCCTGAGAATCTCCTCGGTTCGTTGAAGGACTCCATATTCTGCTTTCAGCTCAGCAATTTCCTGGCGTTTCTTCTTGACTACTGTTCCCTTGCTGCGCAATTTCACCACCAAACGTTTCAGCTTTGAAGAACAAAGAAACAGAATTCAACATTACATTCAAATTAAAAGAACACTTAATATTACTTTTATAAGAAGTGCATACTAGACAATGCATGTCTACAACATTAGAATTTATTTGGAGTTGTGTGTCTAGCCGCCTGACATTTGTCGGCCAATATTCACTATTCTTTTGGCTTTGTTTGGTCTCCACATCTGGCTCTTAAGATGCTAAATACTCCACTATGTTGACCAGCTAGCCGCTAGTCTTTGTCAGACCTTCCTCCACAGCGCTGCAGATCAGAGAAAAACGTGCTGTGGTTTATTGGCATTTCTATAAACCAATCACAATCATCACGGTTGGCGCTAAGGACCAGAAAGAGCTGCTGCATATAGCCTTGGGAAGGACCTTGCTTTGGTGGAATGTTCAAAGTTGTTTTAGTCGTGCAACAGAAAAGTCAGATTGGACAGATAGTCTAGCTAGCTGTCTGGATTTACAGTCCCCATAAATTGATCAGAGTTTAAAATTAATCAACACAAACAAAACGGAAGGTAACGGACATCTGGCTGAAAAGAGTGAATTTTCCGACAGCAACAGAGCAATCCCAGAAGTAGAACGTGGTGGATATAGACTAGCTAGCCGCTAATGTAGTACTAATGATACCTCACACAAGACTCTATGTCATACAGTTCATTAGCTGTGAAAGGGGGCATGGCCAAAGCATAGGGGTCTCTGCGGAGTTCATTGATACTTCACATAAACCTCTACATTAAACGGGTCACCAGTTATGGAAGGTGGTGTGGCATTTCGGGCAGATATGACAATGTACACTAAAGTTACAACAACTTATTCATTCATCAATAAATGCTAAAAATGGCCACCACGCCACACCAACACCGTTTGACAAAACCTTTTTCTTTTAATAACTTTTCATCTTTAAGGTGTTGAGATGGTACAGACCAAATTTGAAGCCCATCGGATTAAATCTCTAGGAGGACTTTGTTAAAGTATAGCACCTTGACTTTTAGGTCTACTTCCTGATGTCAATCGGGGGCGCTATGACTTTGAGCCAACATCAGCCTGTCAATGCGCTCAGGTTTAGACTCTTATGAATCCTGAAAAGTTTTGAGCCAATTGGACGATGTACACTTTAGTTACACCCACTTCCTGTTTTGATGGTGAAACAAAAAGTTTTTCTTTTAATAACTTTTCACCTCTAAGGTCTTAAGATGGCACAGACCAAATTTTAAAGTTGATCAAATGAAATCTCTAGGAGGAGTTCGTTAAAGTACAACTTGGAATTGGCAAAAACCACACAAATTTTTAACTTTTAATTCAAAATGGGGGACTTCCTGTTGGGTTTAGGGTATGTGTACCCCGTTCGTGAGTCTACGTTAAATGTACTGCAGGGGCTCAATTTTCGAAATTTTGTAGGGAGCGCTAGCCAGCCATTTTTGTGCGACTCTTCCCAAAGCCCTGAAAATACATACATTTTCACCAGGCTTGATGCGACCGCCAATTCTGGTGAGTTTTTGAATATGTTAAGCTCCTAAAAAGGTGATTAATTTGCCAGAAGAATAATAATTCCTTCAGTTTCAATAATTACGCAGCTTTAATGCAAAAAAGGCACATATTTTAATGTTTAATGTTAGTTTCAGTGAAACCAATGTTCATGTGCCTTCAACCCAGCAAGTCAATGTAAATGCTTCTTTGAGAATCACAATGACAGCGGCATCAATAGAGTTTATATTTGACAACATGGTGTCCAGCACAGCTGCAACACTGTGAATGGCAGGACAGGAGAAGACAATGGGTTGAGCAAGGGGAGGGAAGGGATTAGAGAACACCAGGGACTGGGGGCCATGCCATGACCTGAAACAGTCACTTGATCCTTTCAGATTCACAGCCAGCTATGTACAACAAACAGCTTCATCTGGCAGAAGAACTGCTTTTAGTGGATGTTCAGTCACTCACTCCCCACCCTGAGTGTCTGTCGGGACATGATGGAACTCCTCCACAATGAAGAGTGGCTATAAATGAACATGGACACAAGAGAACAGCCCCAGAAATCATAGAATGTGCTTCATGTCCTTTGGGGATCTGTGTGCGTGTGTGTGTGTGTGTGTGTGTGTGTGTGTGTGTGTGTGTGTGTGTGTGTGTACACATTTATTCTTTGTGTATTTTGGGACATCAAGGGCAGACGTGGCTGAGAGAGGAATTAGCACAGAAGAATAATACTGCATAGTGTTCTGTCCCCGACAGTGTGTCCCCAAAACAACTGCTGTTAAACTGGCCCAGGGCGCAGTCACAACACCGCCACTTCAGATTACATATACACATATATACAGTGCTACACACAGACTCGCATCCAGACCAGCCAATAGAGAAACATGAATTGTGCAGCATAAACTCCAAATGTGTAGAACATACTGTGCAGTTGCAGAGCATCCCTTTAAAAAAGATTAAATGTAGCCACATCACCACAATATTGCACCAAAAAAGCAAGCCTGTTACTCAGATCCTGTTGGTGTCTTGCCTGCAGTAAGACTAAATTTGACCAGTGCGATGAAGCTGGATGATAAAATGGCTTCATATCACTGGTTAACCAATGACGAGCAGATGTAGTCATCCCACTCAGAGAGACCCTGCAGTTGGTGGATGGCATGTGATGACACATAACCAGCAGAATGGAAAATACCTCTGATAAAGTGATCATCTCCACCGTGGCTGATGGCCCAAAAATACGGAGGAGTCTGATAAGCTTTGTTTGACATTTCCATTTCCAACTTCATTCATGTATAGTCTTAAGGGCCCTCTGTGTACAAAGCGCTCCTTGTCATCATTTCAATTAGACTTACAGTAAAGGAATGTCAGTCTTCAGTAAATTGTAATATATTGTTACCATTGATTTAGAACAGTCATTTCAACAAGTCATTTTCCCACTGATATTTCAATTCCTCTATTTGCCAAAATGAGTGAAAACGTAAGCTTTGCTTCGGCTGAAAAAACATCACCCTCCTATAATTCTGTGTGATTAATAACCCAGAACATTTGCCAGAAGATCGGACCAATTTATAGAAACCATAAAAAGCATTGTAGAGACCAGTAAATGTTGTCTATATTCTGTGTACTTGCTTATTTAAGTAATTATCCCAATGTGAAACTGTTTGTTGTGGCAATAATGTATTGATGCTAAAATGCTACATTTAGCATTGTAAATGTTCATGACAGAGATTTCCTGGAGAGAAATTCACCTTTTACCCAACACAGGTAAGTCAGAGGCCAGGGTCAGTATCGGAACAACATCTACGGGGATTGACCGCAGCCCCACAGGGACACAGGGGAGAAAGCTGTTGTAATCTCAGACATGCATCTGGATAATAATGTGCGTCAAACACCAGGCTATAAAAATTCTCAAACCACACAGTGCATTAGGTTACAGCACAACTCCCATCTATCAGCGTCCCTCTGCTAATGCAGAACTGTTTATAGTCAATTCTTTAACTGTAAGGTTCATGTATGCCTGGGCAAAACAAGAAGGCACTGCTCAACACTTTCTAAAGTGCGACAATATTACGTTTTCTATCTCCCTGTCAATAGTTCAGATGTATCTGTCAACATGTCAGCCGGAGTAGACCACGCTGTGACTCTCAAAGGAGGAGAGTACATCCTCGCGATGGGATATAAATAAAGACAAAAGGTTTCATGCCCCAATGTGTCCAGTTGTCTTAAATTAGAAGATTGATGACACTCAAGATTAGGGTAAAAGGGCTATCTTACAGGCAGTTTATACAGTACAGTTCCTTGTTCTGGCTATTCTCTGTTGTGTTCTATTTATAGCTCTGCATGGGAATGTGGGGGAGAGTAAGGAAAAGGGATAAGTAACATTAGACAGTGAGCCCGTCTGTGTTTGGATAAGCACAGAAATAGCCTCTGGTGTTTTCTGAAGTTTGCAAATCTATTGCCGATTGCTTAGATAGAGCTGGACTTTCAGTAGTTGATGTTAGAAGAGAGTCGGAAGAGAATTGTTCAGAAAATGTTTCTTTTCTTGGTGATTGTCTGTCCGGCTAATAAGATCAACACATCTTTGAAGAAATTAGGAGGTGGCTGATATTTAGTCACTGCATTATTTTGCGACTGTAAATAAGAACTTCCAACAGTGTACCTCATCCCCCCGGATGTCCTCCCCCCCATCTGAGGATGCCTGGCTGCTCCTCTGCCTTAGCCCCCTCTTGACTGCGGCCAGCTTCTCCCTTGCTTCCTGAAGCTCTTCTGCCTTTGACTCCTTCCTTCGAATGATGATGGAGGCCTGCAAGAATTACGTTATATTAGATAAAAACATGACACAAGAGTTTCTGATTGGTAACCTGTGGGAGAGTGAATGCAAATTAAGCATTGGGGATGTGCAAGAAAGCAGCTTTGCATAAGTACAGAATATGAAAGGCCCCTTACTGTCAAAAGGATGATTTACTAATTGTTTCTTCACTTTCAAGTGTGAGCCTCACTGTGCAGTGTTTGACATTAGACGGCTCTTTTTAAATTCATCTGCTGAAAGAGGAAGGTTTATCTGTGCTCACCTTAAAACCCACTTTAAACGTCCCATGGCATGAAAATATCACTTTATGAGGTAGTTTAACATTAATATGAGTTCCCCCAGCCTGCCTTTGGTCCCCCAGTGGCTAGAAATGGTGATAGGTGTAAAATAGGTATAAACCGAGCCCCGGGTATCCTGCTCTGCCTTTGAGAAAATGAAAGCTCAGATGGGCCGATCTGGAATCTTGCCCCTTTTCCCCTTTGCCCGCCCAGAGAATTTGGCCCACCAATGAGAGAGAGACATCATGGCTTTGAAACGAGCAAAGTGGCAGTCGGTCAAGGCCACACCCCCAGCCTCCACCTTGCCCCCCCACCCTCCTTAAAAGCTACAGACTCAGAAATGGTACATACTAAGGAAAGCTCATTGTGGGATTGGCTCTAGTGGCTATAATTCTGCACCCTGAGTTTTGGGAAAGAGACTTCAGATATGGTATTAGGGGACCACTAAGGTCTATATAAAAGCATCCAAAAAGCACCATGTCATGGGACCTTTAACATACAAGCAAGATTTGTTAAATCACAACCACTTTGTAGCCAATTGTGGTCCAGTATCCCGCCTACACAAGTGTGATGTGGAAACTTGTAGCCTCTATTGTACATACTTTGGGAACAGACTTTATAATGAAGTAGGAAACATCTTGTGTAACCTGTGTGTACCGAATATTTTCATTTTCATTCTGGAATGCTATTCTGGATTTTTTTCCAATGAGGAAAGGAGTAAAGCAGATTTTCTTTTAAACAACTAGATATTTGAACTTTTGTGTGGAAAAAAACATATCAGACACAAGATATTATTCTAAGCAGAGTATTCCTATGTATTAAAACATGTCATCGGAGATGTTTAAATCTACACTCTGCAAAAAAAGGGAAAAAACTGGATTTGATCCAGAGAATTACTTTGTGGTAAAACCTTTTAGTATACAAAAGAATAGATATGCAGTAGGGTTGCATCTAACAATTTATTTCATTATTGATTAATCTGACAATAATTTTCTACATAACATAGAAAAATAGTGGAAAATGTCTATCCCATTTTCTCAAAGGCCAAGATGTTATCTTTAGTTGTCTTGTTTAGTCAGTCCAAAAACCAAAGATATTCAGTTTAATATGATATACTGTATCTATAAACAAAAAAGAGCAGGAAATGAAAATTTTTTTAAAAGGCTGAAAACTGCATTTTTTCTGTCATTTTTGCATGAAAGATTACTGATTAATCGATTATAAGAAAATATAGTTGCCAATTATTTTACTGTCAACCTACTTGTGGATTAGTCGACTAATCGTTGCAGCTCTAATATGCAGTAAATAAAAAGTCTATTAAAATTGCATATAGTCAGGATTATAATAAAACAGACAATTTACAGTACAGACAGTATATTTACTGTTTAGTGGCTAAAAAAATATAATCTAAAGCTTTTCACAAAAGTACACAAGTACCAATCCTTCAAGAGATGGGAAAGAAAGATGACCTGTGCACTTCTATCTCTGCCTTGTCAGCAAATAAATAAACAACCTATATCAATGCCATAATTTTCTCTAAACCTACTCGTGAACATTTGTAACCTGAAAGGTCCCCTATTGACTCTTTGACCATCACTTTGTCCCCGTTCTGTTTATCTTGTGCACAAGGCCAGCAAAAATGAACATCACACAGCATCACAGTCTGCACCCACGGGGCCCACTTCACTGAGGACACAATAGACAAAAAGATGAAAGACATAAAAGAAGTTCAACACCTGTTGTCTGTAAAGGGTCAGTTTGTCATCCATGGGGTCACTTCTCATCATCCTCTTCTCAATCAGTTGGTTTATCTGAGAATCCACTTCTTTAATCTGTGAACAGATGCAACCCAAATCTGTGAACAGATACAACATACAATTGCACAACACTCAGAGACTAAAACATGAAAATGTATATATGGAGAGGGAGGGGTTGGAGGGGTTTCTTTTACAAAGGAAATAAATCTCAGACCGACTGACAGACATATGATGCGCATTCGTTTTAGAAAACAATTAGCTTTCAGAAATATTTCATATGGGCCCTCATTTATGAAACGTGCGTACAACCTAAAACAGGCGTAGGACGGGTGTTTGCCGATCCCTACGCAAAGCTCGGCATTTATCAATTTGAAAGTGAGTGTAGGCTGCGAAAAAAATCCCATGTCTGGTTTGAACCCGTGTACGCAAGTTTTTCAGTCAGTGTGGACTTATGGTGCAGGATGTAACAGGAGAAGGAGAAGTCATCAGTTGATCACTTATCAACAATGGCAGATCTGGCTCTTTTAAAAGACCTCTAAGAGCAGAGCAATAGTGCACATCTAGGCTGCACACACGGGCCACGGTGGAGTGCTGGATCGGATTGATTAGAGAAATCTAAAAAAAAAAATAGTCTGCAACATTGTTTTAGCCTGTGGGGTTCTGCACAACATTGCGCAGGAAAACAGGGTGCCATAACTATAGTGATGGAGCCGCTGACCCGATGCCCAGAGAGCAGGGTCCAGCACTGCCCCACTTTGTATAGCACTGGGGGCTATATGAAGGAGACAGGATATTTTTCATGGCCACAAGTGAATGATTTCTTTCTGCCAATGACCGACATATTTAGACTTGTTTTTCCAGCCCCTCTGCTGTCAGGAGACAGGGTTTTGGGGTGGGGGGGCACGCACTCTCCCTCACGGCTTACGGTTGCCTGGCTCTGACTCATGACAAAAACACAAGTAAAATAAAAGACACTGCATAGACTCTGCTACTGTGTGTTTATTTAAATATAGGTACACCATGTAGGCCTAAGATATTGCAATATAAATCTGTATATTACTATTAGGCGTATACATATGTCAAGGATGTATAAATTAAATAAACTTCAGCTGGAGTCCCATTTACTACAGCAACACTGTTAACCACAACAGGAATCTCATTCCATTCCACATTCTTTTTTTTTTTTTTAAACACTTTATTAAAGTTCTACAGCCTTCAATACCAGATTTCAGGCTGCCAAATATTACTCACGCAAACAAACCTGAGATGCTTTTTGGCCGGGTTACGTCTGACCATGTCGTAAATTGTACGGGCGAGGCCTCAAAACCGAGAATATATTAGGGGGGGGTATTTAATTCACGATTGTTTCAACCATTCTTACGGTCTGATTGGTGTGATACAAACATTTCATGAATCCCACGTGAAGCCTGTTGTAAGATCATTTCTGCGCTGATTTCTATGTTAGGTTGATAAATGAGGGCCATTGTCTTTAGAAGTGTATTATTCAAGTTTTGTTTTTCTAAAAGAAGGAAAAGAAAATTGCAATACTCAACACTATCGAGTCGCAATACTTCTGGAATTGCAATAAATGGAAATCGCAATACAAATCAAATCGGCACCCATGTACCTTACAAGAATGTAATCGGGACAAAAGCATTATGGTCCCACCCCTAATGGAGATATACCGACTTAACACCACATCCTGGTCCTGACCTGGTCCTCCAGCTCCTGGAGATCGGCCTGGCCCATGGCGGGCTCTGATGATATTTTCTGCAGGTACTGCACTGTTCGCCGCATACCCTCCAGCTCTTTGGGGAGTTTCTCCGAGACCATGTAGGAGTTGATCTTGATCTCCTCTTCAAGCCTCTTCATTAAGTCTGAAAGAGATGGAGCATTTAATTAAACACTTTGAGAGTAATGTGTTTGAAACCCTATCAGCAGTGGTGGAAGAAGCATTCAGATCCTTTACTTAAGGGGTAACTACTGTTTTTTTCAACCTTATTTTTCTATATTTTTATGTCTAAGTGACTGATGGAAACAACAATCTTTGTAGCCCAATATTAAGCGAGATCGCTGCAGTTGGCACAGACACTTATAAATCTGAGCCTGTCACTGGCAAAACGAGCACTTTTGTGAAGGTAATAATAAGCTGGACAATTGCCCTATTAACATACATTTCAGCTTGTTTTGCTGCTGCCGACTGCAGCAATCTTGTTTAACCCTGGACCAATGTCAAAGATTGTTGTTCCCATCATTCAGTTAGACACAAAAACATAATAAAATAGTTTGAAAATCCAGGTTGAAAAAAAACGGTAGTTACCCTTTATATAAACGTTCTAATACCACACTGTAAAACACTCTGTTGCAAGAAAAGGTCCTAAAATTAAGTATCATCAGAAAATATGACAATCAACTATGCGTTTAATGGTCTAAACATTTCAGCTGGACTTGTAGATCTATATATTGTAGGGTAGTTTTATTTATAATAAAACATCTTATAAACTAAATGTGTTTTTTGTGCAAAAGCTTAATCTGTAATGTAACTAGTAACTAAAACTGTCAGATTAATGTAGTCGAGTAAAAAGTGCAATATTTCTCTCTGAAAATGTAGCTGAGTAGAAGTAGAATGTGTCATGAAAAGAAAAGACTCTAGTAACTCAACATTTGTACTGCAGTACAGTACAGTACTTGACAAAATGTACTTAATTATATTCCACTATCAAACTTTCCACCGCTGATTACTAGAAAAGCAGAATATCTTTTATACATGCAAACCTACTAAGCACATGAAATAACACACCATTAATATCTTAAGTAAAATGTAATGTGTAAAATGTAAAATGTGACATTGAAACAGAAGTTAATTGTTGAAAGGCATTTTGTCCTGCTGAACGGCACCCTGTTTAGGGCTGTGCAATTAATGGAAATGTTATTTGCGATTTTGGCTCTTAATAATCACAACAACAAAAAATTTATTATTTTGCACATTACGTTTTGCAAGTAAAGTCTTATTTTGTCTTGTGTTCTGAATGAGGGAAAAAAGTTCAAACGGCAAAATTATTAAGGGAAATTCCACTGTTGATTTTTCTAACTGTTTCACTGTTCTTAAGTTTAATAATAGCAACATCTTTCCAAAAGACAATGAGTAATCATAATTCCATCTTTGACCATTATGATTTTTTTCCCTCCAGCTATGCCCTGCAGAGGCAACAACTGGACAAGGCTACTCACTCTCTGGGTCGGCATCTGCTGCAGCCTGCTGTACATCCTTCAACTGCTGCTGCGATCTCTGCAGTCTCTGCTCGGCCTGGAACAGCTGAACACACACAGATAGGATTGCTTACACAGGTAATGTGGGAACATTAACGTTCACTACCCACTGATAATTAATTTGTTTAACATTAGGGCTGCAACTAACAATTATTTTCTTAATAAGTAGATTCACTGTTTGGTCTCTGGAATGTCAGAAAATAGTAAAGAATGCACATCAAGTTTCGCCAGAGCTCCAGGTAAAGTCTTCCAATTGGTATAAAGGTATTCAATTTATGATCATAGACGACTAAGAAAGCCAACACATTTGAGAAGCTGGAACAGTCATTCTTTGGCATTTTGGCTCTAAAAAGGATTTAAGTGATTATCAAAATAGCTGCCAATTAATTTTCTGACTACTGACTAATGGATGAATCAACTGTTAGTTTTATCTCTAGTCAACATATCTTAATAAAAGTATTAATACAAAGCTGACTGTTTACACAAGCTGGTTCTTCCAAAGCAACATTAAAATCCTTTGAAAGCTATTCCTCAACGCAGAGGCCCGGGACTCAAATCTGACCTGCGGCAATTTCCTGCATGTCTTCCACCTCTCTCTCCCCTTCATATCATCTAAGCGGTCCTGATTAAAGGCCGGAAATGCCCAAAAATAATCTTTAAAAAAACACACAAAAAACAAATGCCCATCACAACTCAGAAACCAACGTGATGTCTTTAAATGTCTTATTTTCTCTAACTAACAGTCCAAAACCAAAAGATAGTAAAGGCTTTAACTGTAGAATAATTGCCATTTTTATACAATTTGTGCTTGAAAAATCATTTAAATGATTATCAAAAAAGTTGCCCCATATTATTTTCTGTCGATCAACTAACTGATTAAGTGATTGTTTCAGTCCTTATATCAAAAAAGAAACAAGTGCCAACAAGATCTTATATTGTGAGGGGTTGAAAAAGCTTTGGGCATAATCGCACAATCTATGGTTGTGCGGAGGCTCCACGCAGAGCTTTCGCCATGGCCTACATACGTAAAGTGTAACTAATTACATGTTCTTATGTTTGTCATTTACAATTTGATTAATTTTGTGCATTTCTCCTCTTTCATGTCTTCATCTGTCCTATGAAAATTAAGGCCTAAAATGCCCCAAAAAATAATCTTAAAAAAAAAATAAAACAATTGATGGGCATAAAAAGGCATGCCTGCTTAATGATGCACAATGGCTGGTTTTGGAGACAAACAGCAAGAAGACTTGCTGGCAAACGAGGACGAGCGGCCTCAGAGCCGGTTCCGACTTCCTCGATCTGTCCTGTTGGATCTCTGCTGTTTTGGGCCCTGCGTTACAGAGGAGCACACTGAGAAACCACGCTGTGCCTGTCACCCTTTAAGAGGGGTCAGCTCCGGTGTCCTGTTGCAAAAACACTTTCTAGGCGCTTTTTCCTTTGTTTTGTTTTCCTCTCTGCTCATGGCATCAGTATGGATGGATATTAATGTGGGATATTTTACTGACTATGATTGATTATGATTCACAAAGGGAAACCGTTGTAGGACGTGCGTGCAGAATATTTCTGTGTGTACTCACGTCCAATGTTTTGTCAGTACGCCACTTCTGATGCAAATTCGCCACACAGTTCATAAATGGGGCCCCTTAGGTTTATACTTGTGCGTTGGTGTGTGCGTCAATCTCTTTAAGAAAACAGCAGGGCCGGTATGTGTGTGTGTTGGGAGTGTGTGGTGGAGCGAGTAAGAGAGTGACGGTGATTAGCTTTAGAGCGAGTGCCGACTCTAGAGGCATAGTGAGAGAAGCAGAGTGTGATTTCTGGACATGGTGGGAAATCTGTAGCAGTTGCAGCAACATGTAGTTCAATTTTTTGAGAGGTGCATGTAAGGCTACGGCGTAGGGTCGGTATCCGGTACGTTCCTACGTATGTATCCACGGCGTCGACTTAACGCAGGAGACTTAACCAGACTTAAGCCTGTGAGTAAATAATACACCTGAGATATTACATGTTCATTTGTCTTCTCAGTCCTCCAAAGGATAGAGGACATTTTGTTTAACTGGTCTCTGATGTCTTAGTAAATTATACCAAGGGGAGCAAATGGAATGAAAAACCACAATTAATCATAAGCATTTACTTGGTTCTTCTGTTCTTGCTTCTGGTGAGTCAGCGACTCCTCTCTCTCCTTCTCCACTCGCAGCTGTCTGGCCTGTTCCAGCATCCGCTGATGGTTGGACACGGACTCCACCTAGTGGATCCACAAGTTAATATGACAAGGTCCAACTGCAGGCCATCACATGGTCTGCAGAAATAGCCAAGCACCTCTAACACAGTACTTTCCCTGAGTTTATCGAAGACTTAGGTGTGTATATTTGGCGGAGGGTTCTGGACAACTTATTATCACCATACCTGTGTCTAAAACTTTGGAAAATCTAGAGCAGATAATAAATAAATATACTCACAAAGCTTAAAGTCAAAGCTTGCTAAAGAAGTCCAACTACAAGTATTAGATCTGAGAGAAGTCTTTTAGTTAGCTTGATGTTTTTAATCAACATTTTTGGTGCTTTCTTTGCATTTCACATTCACTCAGCCAAGGTGCTTCACCTAAGACTTATAATGATAGGGAAAACCCTATAAAAGTCAGGTTTCACCTTTTGGCAGGGCCTACAAGTAAGACCAATTTAATCAACACCCATTACTTAACAGCCTTGTTAAGACAGCTTTGTAGCCTGTTGGATCCCTGTCAGGTCTATGAGAGAAGCTGATAATATACGTCCAGGGTCATGTTTTCATTTGTTCCATTCCTCCTTAAGCCTTTCAAGCATCAGAAGAGACAGTCTGCCTTACCTTCTTCTTTAGCCTCTCCACACGTTTGATTAGTTGGTCTTTCTCTTCCTCCATTGCACTGATGTCCTGTTATTGAAGAAAAGTGCCTGGATTACGTTAGTGCAGTTTATCAACTAAGCTTCAGAAGGTGAATTATTATTTCATTCATATAGTTTAAACTGAAAAACAAATGAATGTTGATGTTGACTAGGGATGTAATGATGCATCGTTAATCGGTTACAAATCAGAACAAATGTGTAAAGATTACAACCGGTTAAGATAAAAAAACAAATTATCGCCATGCAATTTTCCAACAACCTAGGGCGTAATCTACTTTTAAATTTAACTTGTTTGACTTAAGACATCACTACCTGTTCTTCGATTATCTATTTCTAGAGATGTTTTCTTCCTATTTATTTAGTTATTTTGATGTGGGATTTGTTTTAAAAATCTAATAATTATTTTTTTATTTTAGACAAAATACAGTCGCCTTTATCGATAGGACAGCTTAGACATGAAAGGGGAGAGAGAGGGGAATGACATGCCGGGCTGCTTCAAAGGACTCAGCCAACATGGAGTGAATGCTCTTACTGAGCTAGAGACCGCCCCATTGTATTTAGAGTTTATATCAGAATAGAATACATGGTTTCATTTTCAGAAAACACCATATATTTGTTGTACTGCACACTGCTGCAGCTCCTCTTTTACGCTGTGTGTTGAGTTCTCTGTTTTAACTACAGAGTGAGGCATCACACTTCTGTTACATCTTTGTTGGGAGTCACACATGCGCAGTACCTAGGTAAGGACTACTAGCCAGTCAGAAGCAGAGTATGAGGGTGTGCCTCGCTAGCAGCAAGGCGAGCATTATAACGTGTGTTACAAAGTGATGCACTTTGTCACAGAAGTAAAGGCTGGACTACAATAGAGCTGTTTGGAGGAGTTGGTAAGTCCCTTTGTAATGGACTTTGGGCTTTTTCACTTTGTAAACCTATAACATGCACAAAAAAGATATATATAACACAATAATGGAAAGGGAAACAGCCAAAAAGCATAATATGAGCACTTTAAAATCCTGTATCAAATCATGAGTTGAGTGTATTGTAACATCTGTAATCCCTATAAGTGACAGTTTTACACTAAGGAAGGATTGTGGCTCAGTGGTAGAGAGGTCGCCTGCCAATCGGAAGGTTTAGGTAGCAGTCCCATGTTGAAGTGTCCTTGGGCAAGACACTGGGCATTGGAGTGTAAATGTGTGTAAATGTTTATCTGATGAGCAGATGGCACGTGGCATGTGTGTGAATGGTGAATGGTTCAAAGTAAAAGTGCTTTAGACTAGAAAAGCGCTATATAAAAACAGTCCATTAATAACTTCTAACAAACAGTGATTGTAAAGAGTCATTGAGTATGTTTTCACCCTTCTAATTTCTGCTGTGGAGAAGCCTGAAGTCCTCAGCAGCTCACACTCCTTGTGATACGTCTTGAAACCTTCCACCAGCTCCTCGTACTGTAAACATAGTAATGCAAACATTAATGCATAGCCTTGTTTGTTTTTAGGTTATTAGGCCATTTCAAAAACTAGGACACAAAATTTTCCCCTAGACACTGGGGGAAACTTTCCCCCTTGTGTATTGCAAGCCTGGCAGCCCACCACGCCTAAGTCACTTGTAATTATTTTGTAATAGATTTTTAGACCTTTTTAAATGTGGGGCTATGGTGCAGTTATAGTGGGGCTGCTCAGTTGGAAACTGAGACATAGTCATCCTTTTGAATCTCCAGTTAGCTTTTAGCACTGACCTAATGTAGGGCCATATGGAATTGGTCTTATAGCTTTTTTTATTCTCACTTTTGCAATTCCATCCATGTCTCGTTATCACATAAACTATTGGGCGTTACATTAATGCTGCCATCAATCTGTGACTGTCCACAACCGGGCCCTCGTCGAACAACAGACACTGGGGGGAACCTGATGTTTAATATATTAAAAACCTGGTGAAAGGTGTCATTGATAACATCATCCTGCAGAAACTCCGCAGGCACCTCCAGTTTGACCAGAAAGCGAGCCAGATAAGCCCTTTTCTTCAGCTCAGGGAGCCTCTGGAGCAGCCAGTGGAGGATTGGGTGGACCACGGGCTTACTGCCACTCACCATACCCTGTCTGAAGCTGCTCCTGCATGACACAACCAGAGCATACACAAGACATGAAAAAGGTGTTTCACTAAAAGAGGTATGGTTGTTTCAATTCTCAATGAATGTAAATACCTACACATCAGAGAGGTTGCCAGGAGGTTTATATTTCAGCATCCCTAGCAGAGCACACATTCTCTTTATGGTTTGTTCAGGCATTTCTTCACGGATATCTATAGCTTGCTAAAGACAAGAGTAAATACAGTTAATCAATTTTTATTTCAGACACACAGGTCCAAATATGTAAAACACAACAACACAGACAAGACAAAAACAAAGGTTATATAAATTGAAGTTCATAGGATCAAAGTGATTAAAACAGACATTTGTTCCAAGGTTTCCAAAAGCAAGAAGTATACCTTGTGTCACTTTGTGTGGGGTCTTACACTGTTTACTGGCTATATTAGCCCATATGCAACACCCGTCCCTTTATCCTTGCACTATTGGACTTATTTGCACTACCACCATGACACACACTCTTATAGAGCACCTTACCATAGAGCAACTTTTGCACAATATAATTGCCCTGTCACTGCAAGCGTCTCATGCTTATACATCCCTTAGTACATTCATGTGGATTTTTTATTTAGTATCATTTCTTTTACTGTCCATATTATTCATGTGGATTTTTTTTTTGTTATTATCATCCTGTTATGATGTATGTGTATGATGTGTATGATGTCTGTAAGAATTTCCCCTAAAGTATCTATCTATCTATCTATCTATCTATCTATCTATCTATCTACAGTTGTGGTCAAAAGTGTACATACACTTGTAGAAAATCACAATGTTATGGCTGTCTTGAGTCTTCAATAAGTTCTACAACTCTTATTTTTCTGTGATAGAGTGATCGGAACACATACATGTTTGTCACAAAAAACAGTCATAAAGTTTGGTTCTTTCATAAATTTATTATGGGTCTGCTGAAAATGTCACCAAATCTGCTGGGTCAAAAATATACATACAGCAACAAAATATGTCAATTTTGGTGATGTAGCGAGTTGTGTCAATCAAATTAGCTTCATGTCATGGCCTCTTCACTTCTTCTAAGTGATTCTGATTGACTACAGCTGTTGACTTCTCATGAGCCCATTTAAATAGGGCTCATTTGACCCAGTGATTAGACTCAGCTACAAAAGCTACAATGGGAAAGTCAAAGGAACTCAGTGTGGATCTGAAAAAGCGAATTATTGACTTGAACAAGTCAGGAAGTCACTTGGAGCCATTTCAAAGCAGCTACAGGTCCCAAGAGCAACTGTGCAGACACTTATACGCAAGTATAAAGTGCATGGAACAGTTGTGTCACTGCCACGATCAGGAAGAAAACGCAAGCTATCACATGCTGCCGAGAGGAGATTGGTCAGGATGGTCAAGAGTCAACCAAGAATCACCAAGAAGCAGGTCTGCAAGGATTTGGAAGCTGATGGAACACAGGTGTCAGTCTCCACAGTCAAGCGTGTTTTACATCGCCATGGACTGAGAGGCTGCCAAGAAAGAAGCCCTTGCTCCAGAAAAGGCACCTTAAGACTCGGCTGAAGTTTGCTGCTGATCACATGGACAAAGATAAAACCTTCTGGAGGAAAGTTCTCTGGTCAGACGAAACAAAAATTGAGCTGTTTGGCCACAGCACCCAGCAATATGTTTGGAGGAGAAAAGGTGAGGCCTTTAATCCCAGGAACACCATGCCTACTGTCAAGCATGGTGGTGGTAGTATTATGCTCTGGGGATGTTTTGCTGCCAGTGGAACTGGTTCTTTGCAGAAAGTAAATGGGATAATGAAGAAGGAGGATTACCTCCAAATTCTGCAGGAAAACTTAAAACCATCAGCCCGAAGGTTGGGTCTTGGGCGCAGTTGGGTGTTCCAACAAGACAATGACCCAAAACACACATCAAAAGTGGTAAAGGAATGGCTAAACCAGGCTAGAATTAAGGTTTTAGAATGGCCTTCCCAAAGTCCTGACTTAAACCCCATTGAGAACATGTGGACAGTGCTAAAGAAACAGGTTCATGCAAGAAAACCATCAAATTTAGCTGAACTGCACCAATTCTGTCAAGAAGAGTGGTCAAACATTCGACCTGAAGCTTGCCAGGACCTTGTGGATGGCTACCAAAAGCGCCTAGTTGCCGTGAAAATGGCCAAGGGACATGTAACCAAATACTAATGTTGCTGTATGTATATTTTTGACCCAGCAGATTTGGTGACATTTTCAGCAGACCCATAATAAATTTATGAAAGAACCAAACTTTATGACTGTTTTTTGTGACAAACATGTATGTGTTCCGATCACTCTATCACAGAAAAATAAGAGTTGTAGAACTTATTGAAGACTCAAGACAGCCATAACATTGTGATTTTCTACAAGTGTATGTACACTTTTGACCACAACTGTATAGCAATTAGAACATACATTTGTACAGTACATACATTTTCTCAACACAGTATGAAAGGTGGGAACAATACTTTTCACAAACATATGACTCCCACTTGTCCCTCTTGGCAGTTTGAGAAAGATTCTGCATACATTATTTGCTAAATGCCGCCTGAAGCTTTCTCATTTTGCCTTACTACAGCTGCACTACAAGTGGGCTGTATAGATTGGAGTACATTCGGCTGTAAAAGGGGGCAGCACATCATCTGTGAACTTTGCGTGCACGCATATTGGCTTTTGCATAGCTACAGTTTGCAACACATAAATAATAAATCATTTCTGATGATGTGACCCAAATATCTCACTTTGTTTCCAACATTTAAATTACTTAACGTTCAGATTCATTCAAGAACGCCACACAGGCTAATAGTATACAACATTCTGCCTTGTTTGCACTGACACAAAGCCATAAAGCCTGGGCAATTGACAAAGAAGCTAGCTAGCGTCCCACCTTTGGGTCTATTTCAGCCAGAACATCATTCAGAATCTGTAGCAGCTGCATCGGTTCGAGGGAGTCAAACGTGATGAGGTTAAAGTTTTTCTTGAATGGGTCCTTGTTGAGCTGTTCAACGATCAATTTAAGCTGTTCGCTCATTTTGAACGATACCGAACTTGCTTGCAATAGCTAGCTAGCTAGATTTACGAGTCCTTTTCTTTTCTGGATTAGCCGCTAATCAACGTTAGCTCTTTCTGACGTCAACTAACAGACAAACCAACCTGAAACCTTAAAAATCAATCCACCCGACTTACTGGTGGCGGTGGCAAACAACTATTTACAACTGATAAAGAAAGGTTTCCAATAGAGTTAGCTAGTTCGCCTTGCTAATTCCCCAACTTGCTAGTTAGCTAGCAAACAGAAAGGCAGCGGTTGTTGGTTGCCAACAGCCCCATGGAAACCACGAACGGCGTCGCGGATTGGTTGCTAACAGGAAGTAGCTTTGACACTGTGATTACGAGGGTTTGTTGCGCTAAATGTGTGCATCTCAACAAACGTAAGAGTAAAAAAAAAACGATAAAAATTCGACTGCATGTGCTTTATGCTCGAAAAAAATGCTAACTAAAATAATCCCTATTGATGTGCAGTTGCATGTGGTTAGAATTATAGATACTAAACAATAATGACATTCGAACATCTGATAATTTAATTTGACACAGCCTTTATTATTTATCGGCATGAACATGAAACTGATTTACCTTTAATCTGAACCTTTGACTCTGATCTAAAGAATTAAATCAGGCTAATACATACCAGGTAAAATTAAATCAAATTAAATTACTAAAGTCCGAACAGTGTCTGTAAACAGGACATGAATTTGAAATGCTGCATATAACTACGCATCACGTTGTGTTTGAACGCACCCCTCTGTCAGTATCAGTATGAACTTTTGAACCGTCAGATGGCGATATGTGCACAAGGCACGGCTTCAGGTTGAAAAACAATGAATTTTGGTTAGGATTACCACTTTTCCCATCATAACTGAAAGGACAAGTGCGCGGTGTCAGAAAGAGACATATCTAGAGCTAAAGTTGGACACGGGGGTAAATATTAAGCTAGTTGTTTTCCCTTTTGGGCTAAGTATCAAGGCTGAATTTCAACAAAGGATAGTTGTTTTGAAAGTCGGAATCTCGTTTTTACTTCATCCACCTGATTTGTAACAGCCTGAAGATAACCATACCACCTTCCTGCACAAAACCTTCATGTTCATCACGCTGTTGGACAGCTTTAAAATATCCGTTTATCTTCCTTATTAGACCATGTGTCTTTCATAGCGTTTTTCAACATTTCCTCGGCAACATATGTTCTGATGAATATCCTCTTTTCGTAATCAGCTTTACCAGGGAACTCTGCTGACTAGCAACAACATTTTGACTAAACGTTATCATTGATTTTTTTTTTTTTTTTTTTATGTTTTTGGAGTGAAGCCTAAATCACATCCATGTAGCCCCTCCTCTTTCTGCTGCAAAGGCAACGCTGACGAAGAGCCTTAACACCACAGAGCTGGGAATCAGTCTGACACCAAGCACAGAGGAAGACAGAGGATCTCCAGAGAATAGACTAGCCCAAGAAGAGATCAAGGATAAACTCACTTCTTGGGACTGCGCCAATGGGAGTAAATGATTGGACCAATGCTTTTTCCTCTGTAGGATTGTCTTCCTGTGTTTGTGAGTAAAGACTGTCAACTAAACAGTTTTTCTTCCCTGTAAAGTGGATCCTTCCTTACTCTGGAGAACACTTTTCCTTTCTGTACTATAGCATGATGGAAGCTTTAGGCTGTAAACAGGCAAGTCCAGTTCATGCTTTAGAAATGTATATGTTTGTGTTGTTAGTTGAATAGTTTTTGTCAGAGTGATAACAATGGTTGAACCGGTGGGGTTTGTGGCAGCATGGAGAGCCCAGTTCCCTGAGTCTGACCCCCCTTGCATGGAGCTGAACTCGCTGGGGAACATTGAACAAGAGCTGGACAAATGCAAGACATCTATCAGGCACTTGGAGAAGGAAGTAAACAAGGAACGCTTTCGTATGATCTACCTGCAGACTCTGCTTGCAAAAGAGAGGAAGTCTTATGATGGGCAGCGATGGGGATTTAAAAGCACGCCACAAATGAATGATGGAGACCTGCCCAGTGGCCCAGTCAGCCAGAGGCTCCACACAGATGAGGCCACAGTGGAGGAGCAGCAGCGGCAGAGAGAGCCTGGCAAGACAGCCAGGTGTAAGCCACATCCAGAAGGAGAGGTGGTTGGTGCGTCCTCTGCCAAACAGCAGGGTGGGGAGTCACCTGTCCGCCAGGAGTCCGAGATTCCTGACTTCCCACCGTGCACAGGCTCAGTGGCAGCTCTGAGATCCAACTTTGAGCGCATCAGGAGGGCAAACTCTCACTCAGCCGGAGATGGCAGGGGGTTGTCGGTGAGGAGCGTCCAGGAGAAACCTTTCTATGTGAATATGGAGTACCATCACGAGCGAGGGCTGGTCAAAGTCAACGACAGGGAGGTCTCAGACAAGATAAGCACCCTGGGCAGTCAGGCCATGCAGATGGAGCGCAAGAGGTCCCTGCACTCCCTCCCAGGGAACCTGTCAGCCGCCACGGGGGACATTGGCAAGGGTGTTCAGAGAGGAAGATCCACCGAGGGGAACTGCAGCTTCAATGGGTCATATGATGACGCCGAGGTCAGCTCACACTTCCTGAAAGACAGTGTCAGCCGTTCCACTGGGGGGAAGTCTGAACGGCAGTCAGCGGAGTGCCAGCCTTACACCAGTGTGTATGTTGGGGGAATGATGGCTGATGGGGACACCCGAGTCATCCACATTAGGGACCACAGCATAGAGGAGGATGCACACCTCACCTGGCCGAGACGCTCCTACTCTCCCGGCAGCTTTGATGACGTAGGAGGAGGCTACACTCCAGACTGCAGCTCCAATGAGAACTTAACATCCAGCGAGGAGGACTTCTCCTCAAGCCAGTCCAGCCATGTGTCTCCCAGCCCCACCACCTATCCGATGTACAGGGAGAAAAGTCGCTCACCATCCCAGCACTCCCAGCAGTCCTTTGACAGCAGCAGCCCGCCCACACCCCTGTCTCAGAAACGCCTGAAGCAGCAGGTGAATGTGTCTGAGGCCTCCATTATCGGGGTCTGTAAAACGGGCCAGATCTGGCCCAGTGATGGAGACTCCACCACGTCCAGCAGGACCTCTCATGACAACAGTGTTCAAGGAGATCTGGGTAGGTCTGCAAGACACACTGCATAACACAGATGATTCATCAAAGCTTTTCATTTTCAGGATTAAAAACAGAAAAGTATTTTTAATGGGTTGAGATGAGCAAGGACTAAAAAGCACATTAAAGGCCCTCTAATCCCTGTCTGAAAGATGTCTGTGCTTGCCTTGTCTGGCCTTGATCTAAAATAACTTATGTGGCAAATGCACCTAATATTTAGACCTCATACATTGAATCCTTACTAAAATTTATGTATAATGTAATTCTGCAGACATGAATGTTATACACTTTTTTTTTTAAACACACTTTCTTGTTGTATTTTTTGCCATTTTCATGGCAGGTTTACTTGAGTGGGTCTGAGCTGTTATGATTGTAGTGGCCTACAAAAAAAAAGAGGCAATCCATCTTCTTATCCTGTTAATGAGAATTTAATTTGATCTCCTCACAGCTTTTATCCGTATTGAGTGTCAGAATGGTTAACAAATTCCAGTTAAGCATGATTCGACTTGGCACAAAGAATAAACAGGTAGGAGCCTGTAAAATGTCAACCTGCCAGGATGGGGTTGGGATTGTCCAGATGGACTTTACATACACAGATTCTACACAACAGTTACCCAGCGTTTTGCAGATCTTTCAGGAGTGTTTTCTTTACCCTTTTGTAAGCAGGCCTGCCCTCTCTTTTTCACCCCCTTCTGCCCATCGGCCGCTGAGTGCTGCAGCACTCTCACAGAGATGCTTTGACCGAGACAGCGGCTGCCCCGGGGCTTCCCGGTCGCTCGGCCCTGTCAACCCTGAGTGTTTTTGTGTCGGCACACATCAGTGTTGTTGTCCTTGGTGCCGAGTAATTAACTTAAAGGGGTTCGTCTAGCGTGATCAATTTAGGGAAGGTCTTTGTTACGGGAGGCGGGTAGGAAAAAGCCCTGACAACTCACTCAAAAAAGAGGATTGAGGGGCTTAAAGTGTGTCATGCGACTTTCTATCAAAAAACGCCTGCCATCGGTGTTTCCTGTTGTTATGTGTGAACACAATAGGGGAATCACTCATTAAGCCAGAGTATTGACATGTTAACAATATAACAATGTTAAGTGGGATAAGGAGAGTGGTCTAGGCAACTTAGTATTGCCAAGGACAGAAGGAGAGGCGGTTGTGCGTGTTCCTTTGCAAGAACGTTTGTCATAGTGAACGACACACAAGGACACGAGGATATTGTTGTTGGTTGAGGCCAAAGAGGGATTGGGATACACAGCAAGTATTAGGATTGGAGCTGGAAAATTGTTTGCCTCTACCCCCAAAAAAAGTGTTATCCACTGTGGGTCAGATTAAACAGATGAGCAGAATAGTGTGTTGTTATATAAGGTGATTCAGTCTAAAGGTCTCTGACACAAAGCATGTGACAAGCAAGCAGATAGTCTGTGATATAATCGGCATGTGCAATCAGCATGTGCAATTGTAAGCTAGCACGCCTCTTAAATGACTGAAATGTCCAAATTCATTCAACCTAGGTCTGCGTCATTCCACAGGTGCCATTTGTTGCATTTTTTTGCAGAAATATCAATTTCTAGTTCTCCAAAGAATGAGAATATATATATTAAAAAGTTACTTGTTTGAAAAACATTAAAAGGAAAATCTGTTTTCACTTGAACATTAAAACTGAACTCAATGATTTAGTACAAACTGCATTTCTATAAAGTGGTGGGACTTGCGAAAGACAGACCTAAAAAATCAATCAATATTGTATTTTTGTGATATAGTCTGGCTGGGTATCCTTTGAAAAATTATGTTACCAAAAACAGTACCCTTAAGGGGATACAGGTACCAATATTTTTGATACCTATTTACATTGTATACCCATCACGTTGTGTAAAATGCAGCCACCAATCCTAGCTGCTGCAGTAATGGGCCAATCACACGTCGCATTAAATTGAGGAATGCTTGCTGTGATTAGTTGCAACGAAACCAGATCTGGATAAGGATCAAGTGCAGGTATCGTTTGACTGAAGAAGTTTCAATAGAACTTGGTACTGGGCTATTGTGGTCAATACCTTAAAGGTATTGAGTACCCATCCCTCATTTATAGTCTCCAAGCCCAAGCTGATTACCCTGATGACATCTCTATGGTCTCATCTGGGGTGATTTTCTCAGACTTGATAAAGCTTCTCCTTCTACAGCCACAGGGCAGGCTCACACCTAAAGGTCCAGTTCCTAAATCGAACGATACGTTGCTTCAATTGTCCAACTGGGCTGGTTTGCGTTCACAAATGCAAAACTCACGGTCCAGAAATGGTCAACAAAAGTCATGTGGTGGAAATGTCATTCGATTAGTGCTGATACAGTTGGTGGGTAAAAAGTAAGGCTGCACAATTAATTTCAATTTTATCGAAATGCAATATGGACTAGTGCAATATCCAAATTGCAGGGGGGAGCGCAATACTTGTTAAAGGCAAAATATGTGTTAAACCATTCTGTATTGTGATGCTGCAGAGACGCCCCGGCCTACTAATTGTATCCTACAGGCTAAAGAAAATTATCTCCATTTGGTACAGGTCCACGCAAAAATCACACTATAATCTTTTTTAATTTTAATATTTTTCATTGAAAATGAGTATAATGATACAAAAAAAATCATTCCCTTCAATTTCGTGGATGAATCCAAAATATCAATCAATCGAAAATAATCGCAATAAGATATTTTCCTCATATTGTGCAGCCCTAGTGAAAAGACAAACCCCTCCCAATTAGTACCTGGATATTGGAGCATCATGGAGCACCATCAGGTTTGGTTCACATTGGTGTTGATCTCAGCAAACTCAAGCGGGCCGCGTATATAAATGCCTCGTAAGACAGCTGGTATTTGAGAAGTGTTTAGCCAATATATTCAGAAAATGTCAAAAACCAATGAAATGACACATAACACAGCAGAAATGACCAAGGTCTATTTACTAGCTTTTTCCAAAACTTTCAACTCTTAGTTGTTATCGAGATAAAGACTGTGAAATGTGCTTGAAAGCTGTAGAAAAAGCCAATAAGTGGATCCTGAGTAATGTATGTATTTTTTTGTCAAACTACTTTTTCTATGGTCAGTAACGAAGTTTCGTGCACATTACAGAGCAGTACAATTCCGTGACCAGTAAACTGTCCCTTTTTAAGTGTAAAATCTGTTGGAGTTCCCCTTTTGATGTACCCTGACCAGTTTGACACCTTCTGTTTAAAAGCTCCATGCTGTAGAGCCTGAGGTACAACATTTGTCCAGAGGAGACTTGTCGCTGACATAATGGCACAGCTGCCTCATGTGGACCTTGCTTTGTGGATTACCAGAAGTCTGGATTTATTTTCTGATGTTGTAATAACATTACTGTGCACGTTGTGGGATTAGGCCTTGGGCAGGGAGCCGGTTTGAAGCAAGTTTTTGCAATTAACCGCTCTTTGTTGTGGTCAGTGACTTTAAGGGAGCAGTTGGAAAGTTTTTGGTTATTGTATTTAACATAAAGCATTGCGGCATTCACTCAAATCTAATAAATGAGCCTTGTAAAGCTAGCTAATCTTATTGTTGTAAAGACGCTTTGTGCTCCAGCGTAGTGTTGTGTAACTAGACAAAGCTCCATAAACTGTACAACACAAGTCAGTGGTTATTCCTAAATGAGGCTCTCTGGACTACATGATTAGCTGTGTATGTTAATGTTCTGCTCGCTGTCATGGAACATGTGAACGCTACGGCAGACAGAGAGTTGGTGAGTGTTTAAGTGTCTGGCATGGTGGCAGTCTGTCGCTGCCTGGGAAACATGACCGACTTCATATTAGAAACACCTACTAACTGACACAAACAACCTCATACTTGTCCTGCCGCTACTCAGCTCCATCGCTGCGTGAAATTTTAGTGAAATGGTCAGTTTAAAAATACTTCTCAGGGGACCCTTTTCTATGAATAGAAGAAGAATAAGTGTTGTCTCCTGGTTTCTGGGTATCTAGGGCAATTGTCAAGCTTAGCTGTGACTATAGCTGCTGATTAGCTGTGGGCCTTTAAGGAGGCCAAGTCTCTGATGGGTCTATTTTGCCATAATTAATTATCATCATGACAATGACATGCCTGTGGCCACAGCTTTCTGGATGGGTCTGAGTGTGTAGACTGTCTCATTGTTAATGTATTACAGTGAGAGGGCATAGAGGAAGAGGTCGATCAAAAAGGAAATAATAAATCTCACCATTAGTTTAATCACATTCCCTCTACAAAAATCAGGATATCGTCTTTTAGGATGCATTTATCTGAGGTTAAGATATGGCACGGTTACAGGAAGGTAGACAGGTATGTCTGGGATGGCTGTGACGATAATAGAAACTGTCTGTCTGAAAAGGTGATGAAGGCTGTCTGAATGCCTTGGCCTCAGTCCATTGGCCTTACTTGCTGCCTCAGCAGGAGTCATGCCGGTGCTGGTCTACACTCCCGGTTAATTGCAGACTCATGAATATTTGAGGTTCCTCAAAGAAGAAGCCCAGACAGGCCTATCATTATACCTGGATATCAACATCTGAGGTTTGGTGGTTAAGGAAACTAAAGATTTCAGCCTCTCCCTTTCCTAGAGTAAATGTTGGCCTACAAGAGGAAGTGCTGGCAGCCCTCGAGGGCAGCCAAGTTTGCGTGTGTGTGTGTGTATGCGTGCGTGTTTGTGTGTGTTTGTGTGTAAGACACCTGTTCATCTGTGCAGTGTACTGGGTAAAGTGGTCAAAAGCTGGCAGGCCATCAGTACACCAGGCCAGGCATTACCAGCTGCTCTCACACTAAAAGCCATGAATACTCTTTTTGTTCCTCTCTATCAGAAATCAGAACAAAAACACGTGTTTAGAAACCATGCAAGACTGTCCACCAAGATTGTCCTATTAGCTCCTCCCTTCACATTCTAACATACGCGTTTCCATAGATAAACCTTAATAGAAAAATAATCTTTGGCATGTTTCTGAGCTTGCGGGCCTCCCCTGGCTCAGTGATCCTCCCTCGTGCTTGGCCTCACCCCCTCTGGTCCTGCAGGCTCAGCTTCCCTCCCTGGTCCCACTCAAAGGGCCCTCTGTGCTGCTGGCTGGCAGACCAAGTGTTTATGGAATGTCTCAGCTGCTTGTGGGGTGTGGGGGGAAACGGCTAATGAAATGTTAAGTGTTGTATGTGTTCACCTCTCTCACCACAGCTTGACCCGTGGAGTTTGTTTTCGACTAACTGTTGATAGAGCCTGACAAAAAAATATGTTAACTCCATGCCCCCAGTTTGTAATACACAGTTTCTGTTATAAATGCATAGTGTCTAAGATCAGATAATCCTTGGGACATCATCAGGGTTTTTTTTTTTTCGCCTTTTGCTTCAAAGGCGCAAATGATTTAACACAAAAATCCCTTCCGGGTAGGCAGTTAATTTGAATTTCAAGGATATGTGAAATCAGCAACTTTGTTTGATACACATACGCATTAAACAGAACACATACCGTAAGCATAGACGAGTAAAATGACACAACCACTATTCCAGATCATGACAGCTGGCAAGTTGATGGCATGAGAAAAATATAACACAAGTAGCATATAGACAGGTAAAAGTGCATAGACGCACATTTGTTTCACTTTCAGCTATAACTGTAACGTTTACAGTAGTCTATAGTATACCCACGACTTACCACTTCCGGGGTTGCTCTGTTGCCGATTCATTTAGGCTGGAAATCCCTTACCTTGAGATTTCTTTGTGTTGATATTTTAAACTGGTCGATTCATGAAGAAAATGATTAACCTTTCTTAGATCTCTGCAGGGTAAATCCAGACAGCTAGCTAGACTATCTGTCTAATCTGAGTTTTCTCTTGCACGACTAAAACAACTTTTGAACGTACACGTTCCACCAAAACAAGTTCCTTCCCGAGGCTATTTGGCAGAGGCGCCGGGTCCCCGTACAGCTCAAGACAATTGTGATTGGTTTAAAGAAATGCCAATCAACCAGAGCACGTTTTCTCCCATCCCGGAATGCTATGTGGACTAGCCAGACCCTCCTTCGCAGCGCCGTGGAGGAAGGTCTGGCAATGCAGGACTACGTTTGCAGTAACGCGAACGTCCAACCTATGTGACGTTGCTGCCCTGCTTATGTTCTGTACTGTGTTGCTTTGATAGCATCTTTGAAAAACCAAATCAAAATGTACAAACAACATCTCACCGCTAATCGACTGCTAGTTTGGGTGGTGTCGATTCCTTTAGTCCGTGGCCCAACAGGTAATTTAGGTCTCCAACCTAATGTTAGTGAAGTGTTAAAATATGAAAGCATCAAACATGCATCAGGTGAAGGAGGTGAGAGTATATCCAGTTGTTCCTCGTTCCTATTTGCTCAGCACCGTTATAGTATATGTACAGGCCCCAGAAGTTTTCTACCCGGCAGTTATTGTAAACAAAGATTGTGATTGGGTCTATACCGACTTCTTAAATGCCAGCATGTGCTGTAAAACCTGTGTTACTGGGCAGATTATGACTGAGCAATCACATTAAAGCACATCAGGTAAGGCCTCTTCACTAATATTTAATTATTTTCAGACATGCAAATGAATATTTGATCATACCTGAAGGTCACTGTGATTTTTATTTTTTATTTTTTATTTTTTCATGTGGCTGATTTGAAGTGTGTTCATCATATACCAATAATAAGCAGTTTTAGCAGTTGTGTTCACTGTGAAAAACAAACATAAGGCTATATGAAACTGGCCAGACTCCGGTATGAATTGTGGGCTTTTTAAAACAAGTGAGATCAAAATGATTCCCCAATAAAATAACCAAGTAGGACCAAATAGCTACTGTATAATATTAGGCGTGCTGTTATTCTCTTCAGCGTCACTAAAGCTAATCCCATGTATAGCCAATGTGTATATGTGTTTTGTTGTCTGTGTTTATTGTCACAGACTGGAACAATTATTGGGCTTTGATTCTCTCTATGTTATGCTGCACATTACAAGCAGTAGTCTGACCACCCTGAGCTATTTCAACACACACTGATTAGTAGGTGTGCTGGGCAGGGCAGCCCAGTTCTGACCTACACTGCTCAATGACTGGCACTAATTTTAGGCTGCCCTACAACACATCAGAGACGAGTGCCGGTGGGCCTCACTGCCTCCACCAGCCTTGTGGTTGGAAGGGCCTCCCAACTGCAGCAGACACCACGCTTCAGATGGCCCAGGATGTGATGATGATGTGTCGGCTAACATTTTCTTTTACATGTTGCCAAAACACACAGCCATTGTCTGCATTTGACATAACATATGTCCCAGTTACAATATGAGGTTAAAGTTTACGTGTCAACGTCAATTTGGGAGTACTACACAGCCTGTGAAAACAGTTGTTAAATGTCTTAAAGTGACATCATGTGAGTAACCGTGGTTTTGGGTTGGAGACGACAAATGTTTGCACATGCACTGTGCTTACATGCAGCCTTAGTAGAGCTAACATAGCTGTAGACTCCTTTTTTTTAACAGAAACCTGCTTTACAAACAGCATTATGTGCAATTTAGGGTCTAGGAGCTTGACACAAGATATGTTAGCCTCTGCTACATCCATTTTGATTTTGAATCGTTTCCCTTATCGTGCTCATTTTAAGTTCATAGTTGTATTTTGGGTTTCTACTAGAATATGTGTACACGCTTTAATGTTATACTGTCTGTCTGAATATACCTGTATTCACCTTCGGTCTGCAACGCTCCGTTTTAGCGCCTGTCTCTTTAAGCTCCCCTCCCGTAAAGGCCCAGTCTGCTCTGATTAGTCAGCGTTTCCAGGTCTTTAGCATCTGCACTCTTGGAGTCTCTGCACTGGCATTGCAGCCGGGGAATGACTGTATCAGCATTGTAGCTGCATTTTCTACATATAGTACAGTTGTGACATCACAACCGTATGGAATATATAAAGCACAGAGTCTAAATATGGGCTGTGTGCATTTCTCTGTGGATTGAGGGTTTTGATATTTTCACTGTATTTAGCACCTTAACCTGCTTTATAATTATCCTTAGGTGTCTTATTGAAGTTCAGCATTTTCTGAAATGCCTCATTAAATATATCATGTGATAATAGGATTTGAGTGGCTGACAGAGAGCCCATTGAGAGTGTTTGTAGCATGGAGAACTAAATGTCACCAAACATTCTCTGTGAAGTGCATTACGGATAAATCTGTCTAAGATTTTCCCACCTGTCATAAAAGGGGGACTACAATGGCCACAGGCCGGGGTCACTACATCCGGTGTCTGAAGAGCCACCCCCCTTTAACCGCAGTTCCCCTGCATGTGCTCTCGCTGCCACCACTGTTTCCCCGGTGACCGCACATTCCGCTGGAGAATCCGTTTGCTGGAGCCATAAAGTGGTCAAGCTTTTAACAACATCTCACATTGGCTTCTTCTTCTGCTGCTTTTTTTTTCCAAATGTGCAACCTGTCTCTCAAGATCTATACAACCATTAGAGAGGCGACAGAAAGGCTGTCCTTCATTGTACCTTTTTTTTTTTTTTGTGGTGAATTATTGATGTTTAAATATCTGTGTCTAAGTTAGATCAATCAACACATTTGCTATGTGGTGTTTATTTCTGGAAGCTCGCAATCCAAATTCAGCTGGCTGATCTTTGTGTTGATGGTCAATATATTCACAGTGGGAAACAGTAAGTGGGGATCTGATTCTTGCTTTCCTTGTCAGAGCAGTACAAGCTATTTAAACACACTGATGATCAGTGATGATCAGTCAATGTGCCAGGCTGGGCAGCACTTTGCCTTTTCCCAGTGGTGAAATGGGGAATTATGGATGCTGCTATTCTGGTTCCAGCTCTTTCTGGGACAAATCAATGGAACTCTTTGGTTGAGCTAAATGTATTCCCATCAGGCAAATATAATTATTTATTGGATATTGTATCTGTGGTACTTATAGCAGATACTTTAAGTGGATCCAAATCTTGTTTCTCTGATCTGAACTTCTTACTTTTGATGGTTTTCAGAACCAACAGCAAGCTCGTTCTTCCCCATATTAAATGTCCCGAAGTTAAAAAGGCAGTGCTTTTGTGTCCATGTAATGATGGCAATCTAAAGGTAAAACAAAAAAATGAAATATTTGTAAAAGCATCCCAAAGGGAACGTTCCCTTTGCTTTTAATACTACGTGTTGTTCTCGTGTAGTGAAATAAGACCACATTTTATTTCTGTGATTGTGCGTCTCGGATGTTGTGATACTGTTTCAGCTGCACATCTGTCACTCCCTTTCTGCCTGTTTACCGTAGTTCATCTCTATGGATTAGGATTATGGCTTTGAATGTGTCTTTGCCTTGTCATCAATAGGACATCCAACATGTCCCCAGTGTTTAACGGATGTGTTTGTATTGTGAACATGGCTGTTGTTTGCATGCTGGAGGAAGGAAAAGTGTTTCATGATGATTGATGATACTCCAGAAAGAGACTGGAAATGTTGGGAGCCAAGTTGTTTGGCCGAGTCCTTTATATATCCTTGAATTCTATTTTTAGTTAGGAGTGTTCAGTGTGGTAATGTGGGAAAGCAAAGGCACTTCGTATTGTGTATTAAAAGGTGAAGCATAATATTGCATTTTTATGATGATTTGCATTAATCTGACATTTTTAAGACCACAACTTGTGGGAATACTGCTAAACTAAATTCTTGAAAAACCGAATTATGGAATTCAGAGACAGTCCAAAACAAAATCAGCTTCTCTCTGATCCACGACTCCACGCAGCTGTCGGGCTCAGCAATCTTATGTAATGTTATTAGAATGTATTTATTACAGCTCTATTGCACAGTTAAAACCATTTTAAGCTGCAGCAGGATGGGTATGGGACAGGGAGGACATACTGTAGAACTGAAAGGATGGCTCCTGTGTGTGACTTTATATTATTTTAAATGATCACTTATCAGTTACTGTTAGGGCTGGGTTTCTTGGGCAGTGACTAATTGCCCCCATATTATTGAGTATCGGAAAATGCCTCGTCGTTCAATTCCAAATTTGAATACCTTAGGAGTAATACTCATCAGTGTCAGTGAGCCAATGAGCATTCAACATGCTTGTACCAAGATCTAATAATGCTGGTAATTGGCTGTCTAATGTTACACGTTGTAGAGGCAGGCAGGTAAAACTGAAGTGTGTGTCTATTAACATGGGTGTAAAGTGTATAAAGGTGTATCCTTGGTTCCTGGATGATATTTTCTTTACATAAATAAATTACAGTACAACACATTATGGTACAAATCTTTTTTTCAGCTTTTACGCCTTTAATTTATAATAATTTAATATTTATTTCTTTATTTCTTTAGTGTAAAATTATAAAAAATTATAAAATTATTATAAATTATAGGTGTAAAGGAGCTGAAAAAAAGATTTGTTGCGTAATGTGTTGTATTGTAATTTATTTCTGTAAAGAGAGTGTCGTCCAGGAAACAATTATGGTATGAGTAAGTATGAGTACGGTTATCTGTATTGAAAGGTTTTGAACAATTCCAATCCCTAGTTACTGCAAAGTGGAAACAGGAAAACAACATTGTTGTTTCACTGTTACTTCTGATCTGTGGCCTCTAGTGTGGATACACTGTGTTACCGAGCATTATTTACACTAGACTGACAGAATAAGTGAGCTGATCGAGGAGTGGTGATATAATAGAACCCGGGTGGGGGAAAAACAATTGATACGGCATAGTATCACAGCAATACAGTTGAAGTGAGATGAACAAACAGAGAAATGCATCTTTTGGATCAAACCGTTGTTTATAAAGTTTCATTTTGGGGACATAATTTGAAATTGCGAAAAGTTTTGAAGTTGGAAAAAGGTGATAAATTGCATTATATTGCAGAATAATGCAATATGTTTAAAATCGCAATAATATCGTATCGAGACATAAGTATCATCGTATCATGAGGCCTCTGGTGAGTCCCACCCCTATGAGCCAATAATATTAGCAAATTCCAGTTTATGACAGATATACTTAATTTGTATCAACGTACTATGTATTGAAAAATAATAAGACTTTGTGGTATATATAAAAAATTTCAAATTTGACTGTTTTTAGTCCAAAGAAACTAAATTAATTAAAATGACTTAGTATTCTAGAATTCCATTCCTAGCATTAAAAAGGATTAAATTACAGAAACTGACTTTTGTGATTTTTTTTTTTTTTTTTTTAATGCTCCAAAAATGTGTTATGGTTAGTATATAGTATAGTGTATTATAGTTAAGATTTAAAACATTATTGGCTGTTTTATTTTTGAGTCTTCATTTTTTTTATATAAACTTTTCTAAATTTTTGTAGTGTTTGCATTCATATTTATCATTGCCGTTGACCCACGTTTCCAGATCAGTACCATATAGGTAGCTCTTTTAAACTCTGAAATATTAATATTGTATTAGCCTTGTTACTATGTATCAGCTGTACATTGGGTTTTGCAGGTTGTTTGATGGTTTTAAAAGAGCAGTCTGCTTCGGTTTATTTGTTCTGCTCTTGTTAAAAAGGTTACACGCTGTTTTACAATCGGGACAAACAAAGGACATAAGAACAGGTAACACAGAAACAAGTGGGTGGGGGGAAACCCAGCAAGAAGAAGTAGGTCTTAAGTAAAATAGATTTGCATTTTGAGTTGCAATGGTTTATTAGAAATAGTGTTCATATACTGTATGTCTGTCTGAACGTGTAGAGCCTTTAGTTGCAAAAGGCATCAAAGTTAGCTAGAATGTAAATATGATAGCTGTGGACGTGTGTGTGTTTTAGGAGTGGGAGAGGGAGCTGTTTGTGAAAAGATGACCTTGTGCAAAAAAAGCCTGTTTCCGCTCTGCAGCAGATGAATAGCTGAATTTTCCGGGCAGACCTGCCTGGACACTTCCTCAGTAGCAGTCCTTGCGATCACTAGAACATTGTTGCTAACGGAGAATCCATTGTGATGTTCACTTTAAAAGCCAAATGAGCCCTGTGCATTTAAAAACATGTTCCCATTAGACTGACGCACAAACGGAGACTATAAGAAGCACAACTGGACAAAAAAAAAAAAAGTTGGAAAAATGGACTCTGAAACATTACTCTCCAAGGTTGAGTAAAATGCGTAGGCAATACCCAAGCTGGTTTATTTTTGTTTTGTTGCTAGTGAGTTTGTTGTTTCAGTGGTGAATTTAATATCAATAAAGATTTAAGATTTTTCCATTAAAGACACAAATTGCTCAGTATTAAAGATTTAGGAACATATTTGTAAATCCTTCTCTTAACTTGGTCTTGTTTTGCAGTGTATTTCCAACCTCTGACTTTGTTTTTCCTGGAAGGAGATAGTTTGTGGGTCTGAGGCTGCTGCCTGAGAGAGGATGTGTTATTCATCCAGTGCCGGGGCTGATGTATAATCTCACTGGAACACAGAGTGGCCTTTCACATGGACTTCCCCTGTGTTCTGAAGCTGTTTGGCCTGCAGTTGTCTCTTCCTCAAGTCAGTCAGTGCAGCTCTCGGCCTCTCTGCTGGGTCCACTGACTTTTGTTTGTTTGAGCCCTTTTGTCACAGCCTCTGTGGATGTCATCCTGTCAGTCCGCCTGTCTTTTCAGGCCTCTCCAGGGTGCCTCGGGTTTATCCTCCCCCAGTGTCCGGAATCCTCTCTTTCCTGTTTTCCAGTTGAAGTGAACCAGTATTGTTGCCTCTTATTAACATTCCTTACATCCAGGGCTTTAAATTGACACCCACCAACCTGCCAAATGCTGGCAAAAATGAACTGGCTAGCAACATTGTAAAAATTAATAAAATTGTAAAATTAGTACACTGCTTGTAGTGCTAATCCTACATTTCCCATCAACACCATGTCCTGACGTGTCGTATAACTGTTGGCTAAATGTAAATGGACTGTATTTATACAGCGCTTTTCTAGTCTTAACGACTACTCAAAGCGCTTTTACATAGTACAGGAACCGTACAAGGTGCCACCTGCTCATCAGATAAACACTACCACAACTCCGACACTCCGATGGCAACTCTGGGTTCAGTGTCTTGCGCAAGACATGATGCTTGATTGGCAGGCGACTGCTCTACCACTGAACCTCAGTGCCTAGCAGCCTGGTTTGTGGTATCGATTGCGAGCTACACTGAAACAGAGAAGAATTACGAAACTGATTGGCTTGCAACTTTAAAAGTCTCATAGCAATGTTGGCTGGTTATCAGAAAACTTAATTTAAAGCCCTGGTTACTTCCCATGACTGCCTTATTTTGTATTAGCACTGTTGACAATAGCTAATCTGCATCTGCCACATCCTTGCCATCGTTAATGATGATACTGATGATAAGTGCTGGTGAGTTGGGGGTGGCTGACAGTAATTACTGTTGATCCTCATCTTCAGGTTGTCCTAAAAAGTCATCACAACATTACAGTGATGACAAGCACAACAGGTATTTCTGACTTGTTCCACTTGTTTTTGGCAGATACTTGCTGTCTGCATGTTGTAAAACCTGTGGGTTTCTAATCCCAGAATTAACATCTTTTCTGCCCCTTTTTCTTATTTTCAGGTAGAACTGTGCTGCTTTCTGAGCTTTGAGACTTCTTTTATTAGGAGAGTCACAAAGTAAATATTATATATAATATAGCAGGGGATTTTTAAATTCTTTCTGATCCTGAAGGAGACACACTGTACAACAAGGCTGGCATAAGCAGAGCACATGTGTTGCCCCTGCAGTTTCCCAGGCTTATAACCACTTGCCTGGCATGAGCCCTTGGTGGCTGGCTAGGCTGTGTGGTAGATTTGGGTCGGTCACAGGTTTATAAATGTTAAAAGAGGATTCGATATAAAGACAAATGTCAGTAAAAGACAGCACGCTGCTTAGGGTTTATTGCCAACTGACAGTACTGGTGTTTCAGCTTTTGTTAGACATCTAGGTCCTTTCTCAATCTGAGAAGAATTAAATTACATTTTTTAGGCTTAACAGACAGCTGATGGACAAAAATCAGAAACAACTTAAAATTTTACGTGATCCAGTCATGGCTCCATTAACAAACTTAACAAAAATGAGCTGTAGGCCCCCACTAACCCCTTCTTCCTGTCACTCTCAGTGGCTTGTATATGTACACACTCTTCTTCAAGAGCTACTACTTATGAGCTCATTACTTACAGTACTTAGAGTACTGTAGTGCAGGAATACTTTGTAAATGTGTCACATTAGGTCGTAGTAATTTGATACAACACGTATTTATTTAAGAATATGTAGCACGTAAACATCCTCATTAACTGAAATGTTCAATATAATCTAATAGGATATCTGACACAGGAATGAACCTACATTAACAAAGAGCTGACAATATTCAGGAAGAAAACAGTTTGACTAAAAGTTGACTAAAATGCAGTGACTTGTCATCGACTAAAACTGGGCTTTGAAAACGTTTTGAGTTGTTGACGTTGGTATTGTCAGTGGTAGAAGAACTCAAAACCGTTTTACGGAAGTAAGATTATTAACTATTAATAGTATGCTCAAACTATTGCTACCGAACAGTACAAGTCCTGCATTCATCTTTATCAGCACTATGTATTTAAATTGACTTAACGCCTGTTCACGGAGCTTTCAACTCTGATAAAATGACTGATAAAATGCTGGTTAGTTTAACGAATAATAATGCATCATATTTTAATTGTTATATTTTATGAGTAAAATCTGAATTTCCAATGTTACCAGTAACAATTCTATGTCAAGAAAACGTAGTAGTACAATGTTTTCCTCTGAAGGAGAAGTACACAGTAAGTCAGAAGTAGCTGAGTTGCATTGGGGGCCTTTTTTGAAATTATTTCGGGGTAAAATGGTTCTGAAGAAAGCTACAAGCCACAATACCACAGGCCAAGTGCTTTAAACTGGCACTGCAGTGCACTAGTCATATCAACTGAAATGACGACGGCATTAACAATGAATTTCACAATGTTTCCATCAGTTCCTCAATAGCTTTGATTACCACTGTATTAGAATACCAAAAGAAAACTGATGTTTCAGTTTTCTGCATTACCCATGACGTTTCTGAGGGCCAGATGTACGTACATTTGCCAATGTAGCGTTATCGGCGCAATGGCCAACCCCCAGAAAGCGCACGCTGTGATACATCAGCTTACATCGTATTTACCAAACCTCCAGTTCATCGGGTAATCAGCGCCTTTCTCCGCCCATTATACCGTAAATTGCGCACATTTGAAGGCACAATTGATTGGGCAATGTCAAAGAAATCCTGCTTGATGCGTGTTATTTTGGCATTAGTGGTAGGGAAATGTATGTGCGCTGTACCAAAGCGCTAAGTACTTGTGCTATGATGTGCTATGTCTGCTGATATTTCCACTGCTGATGCTATGACTGTTTGGAATTATCCTGATGCCAATATTGTATGTTTTTATGTAATGTAGCGAGCAGTTTAACAACTGGCGGAATGGAATGTGAACGCTGAGTCAGAGATTCAATGTCCTCTTTGATTACTTCCAGTAACTGTAATATGGCATGGCTGCTTAATCTGTAACGCTTAATGATTGAATTGAAAAGGTGTGATCCTTGTGGCAAAAATTCTTTCAGCTCGTCTCCTTGGCCTGTCTTCATCTTACTCGGATTACTGCTGCCATTTCACCAGGAGGCATATGCCAGGAAACCCGCTTGTTTACACCTGCTTTTAAGAGGTCACGGGAGGTTTTTGTACATACCACGGAATACATAATTGGGCGCACTTTACGCTTCCCCTCCCATCTCTCTATGCAAAACAAATACGCCTGAAGTGGGCGCAAAACTATTAGTACATCTGGCCCTCAGTATTTACTACACAACTTAACCATTTCAATGACACCCCATGTAACTATTGTCCTTTGTTTCCCACAGAGGCTCCCTACAACGAGACCCTTCCGTCTTATGGCTATGACCTGGAGCACCCAGACGAGCACCAGCCTCGTCACGACACTCTTTCCTTCACCGGATCCCCGTCCTCCTCGCCACGACTCTCCTCTCAGAGCCGGAGCAGCCGAGACACCCAGTCCTCCGGCTCCCTGGAGTCCACACTGTCGGTAATGTTACTGGGTCAACTCCCACCAACATCTCCACACGTTCACTGTGTCTCTCAGCTCACGCTGCTGCTGCTGCTCTCCTTCATCTTTCTCTGGCTGCTTTGCTGTTGTTCCCTGGCTACTGCATTGTCCTTCACTGTCCTCTCTCCACGCACCATGCAACACGTTCAGAAGTTGCGGTTTCTCATTCTGTGTTGAAAAGTTGCTTTGCTTCTTCTACTCTCTGTGTCTTTAGTGTAAAAGTAGCAAATCAATCCCAACATGCTTTCTCAAAAGGACAGGAGATCATTTGTTGAAGCCCACAAGTTAATTTCAGGTTATTTGCATTGCTTAATATAATTATTTTAAATAAATGGCACCAAGTTTCAGTGCTTCGCTGAAGTGTTTCACTGAATTACGCCAACATTTTCCATAAACCCTTTTCTTCCTGTTGCTAAGAGGATATTGCTTCTTGTTATTTTACTCCTGTGTGGTGTTGCTGCATGTGCATAAAAGTGAGAAACATGCTGGAGACACTCAGATATACTCAAATCTGTATTTTTGTCAGTTTGCACTATAAAAACAGCTTTTCCTTTATGTTCTGGGCTATTAAACAAACCACTAGATCTCCTCCAGTATCTAGTAGGAGGATTGTTTTGTAATTACACAAATCTGTCAAAATAAATATTATTAAAGAAATGCTGTAAAAGTGTAAAACTAAATCACTTTTAAAGAGGCTGACATGTGGCTAAACGTTTCCTGGGTTGAATCCTATGCCTGACCAAGTAAATCATATGCAAAGCAGAGAAAAGAATTCAACTCTCCTCTAAATTGTCACTTTGGTGATTTAGTATTACACTTCCTCAAATGACGACATCATTTGGGTTTTTTTCTTAGACTTTGGTGACATTACACAACTTTTTTCACAGGCTGAGTAGTGCTCTGTATCATCAGTAAACTGGACTTCATGTATAAAATCAGTGATGTGCCCATTAGAAAGCTACAGAAGAAATGCCCTTCAGCCAAGGCATTCAATCAGCTGAGGCATCCAGAAGCCAACAATAGAATACACAGTTGACAATATAGCTCCCAGATGGGAGTGCTTTTCAGCATGAAGCAGGGAATTGCTTAAAACTCCATAAAAGCTCAGCAAACATGTGGGCGAACAGATGTTTAAAAGAGACCCAGCTCCCCTCCCCCTGTGCCCGGTTCCTGTCCTATCTGTGGTATTCCTATCCTCTGATGTGTACACTTGGTGATCTTCAAAGCCTAAATCATGATTGGGGGGCTTAGTCAGTGTGCAGCTTTTCAGCTTTTTAAAAAACCTTGCTAAAATAATGGCATAGCTTGAGACCCTCCTTTCAATGCTCCAGTGAGCTTCTTACTGACAAGATAGCCTGCACCAGGATGACTGATGGCTTTGACCTGTTTGGAATAACAACTCCTAGACTAGAAACACATTAGATGCTAGGAGTCTCTGGAAAAGGTGTCTTGGAATGTAAAACTCCTACAGAGTTTAATCAAATCTGGTCCCTAATCCCACAACAACAATATCTGCAGCCAGGGGTTTGCAGAGGTGCGTGGGTGGTTTGTCGGGTCAAAGCCATTTACAGTTTTCTTATCATATTTTCATCATGAGCCTGTTGTGGTGAAAACTATCTTTTCTTCATGTTTGAAAATACTTTTTTCTCTACACCATGTTTATGTCAGGTGGAGTCGGATCAGGAGAAGGGGCTGGAGATGAGAAAGTGGGTTCTGTCAGGAATCCTGGCCAGTGAGGAGACTTATCTCAGCCACCTGGAGGCCCTACTGATAGTATGTCTAACTTATAACACACACACACACACACACACACACACACACACACACACACACACACACACACACACAAAATAATTTCTGAGTTGGCTGCAAGACAAAAGGACAGAGATATATGATTGAAACAACTGATGGTTAAGCTAGCATCTTTAATTGTATTGCCTTTAAATGATTCTGTATATATATATATATATATATATATATATATATATATATATATATATATATATATATATATATATACACACACACACACACATTATTTCAAACAGAATTATTCTTATTCTTACAAATAAAATGTTTAATTTGGTTGATTCATGGTGGCTAAAGTTAGCTAATGTAGTTAGCCTGTAATGCTAGCAATTGCAGTGTAAATGGCATTATTGGGTCTAACTCTTCAAAGAACGAGATAAAACTTGTTTTCCTCGTATGAATGAAAAGTTTAAGTCATAACTGATAAAAACACACCCTTGCTAAATTGTTTTCTGGCTACAGCCTTGGTCTCAGACGTAGCTTATGTTAGCTAACTTTTTTTATAGATATTGCTGTGTGACTGATATTACTGAGGCAGTTTGTAATACTAACTTTCGAAAGAAGAAATAACACATTCTTCCTCTTACAAATAAAAAAATTATTAAAAACAGGTCATAAAAACATACCCCTTAATACACAAGAAATTATGTTAGCTAATGTTAGCAAACTTCAGCTAGATAATGCTGTGTTAGTTACTGTTGGTGTTGGTTGACATTACAGAGTGAGTTCACAGATTCCTCTCTGTTAGTGCTACAGTGTGTTGCACTACATTTTTGCATTTAGCATTATCCTGTAATTGCCACTTGTGGTTACAGTGAGTAAGGCTGACTTTTACTTGTTACATTCACACACAAATATTGTCAATTTCCAAAAAAACTAAATGTGCTAATAGCATAATGCAATTTAGCTTGTTTCAGCAGATCTCCAAACTCTTTTTTGACCATTGTTTTTTTTTTTTGAAAAGGCTTCTTTCTACAAAAACAAGATAGAAAAAGTAACCTGTGCTATTATTTCTTTTTACTGGCACAGGTTATCTGTTGAAGATGAGCCTGAATGAATTATTATTTCTTACAATACATTCAGTAACTGTCGCTTTCATATGTACTGTGATTATTTATCCAGCCCATGAAGCCTCTGAGGGCCGCAGCCACAACTTCCCAACCAATGCTGACCATCCAGCAGATAGAGACCATCTTCTTCAATGTGCCAGAGCTTCATGAGATCCACAAGGACTTTTTTGACGCTCTGCTGCCCCGAGTCCAGGACTGGGGCCACCAGCAGTGTGTGGGCGACCTCTTCCAGAAGCTGGTATGGTGATAATATTTTATTAGCTTCACTAGGGAAACTAAGAACACAGAAATGTTCATGTTGTAACTGCAAGTTGTGTATGTGAAAAAAGGTTTTGCCTATGTTAAGTTTTCCTTCTGCCATCAATAAATGTGTCAACACAAGCGTATCAAGTAATCCATTGGGGTTGGAAAGCCATTTATGTTGTGTAAATTATATTAACATAAATATAACCAACCACGCCTCAGGAAAAACATGACAAACTACAAAGCAAAAAAAAACCTGTTTTTCCTCTTCTTTTGAGCTAACCTGAACGCAGCAGAAAAATGTGTGCCAATAAAGTAAACATGGAAATGTGAGAGCAGTGGTACACAAAGTAACTGCTGGGCTGATATGAGTGAAAGGTTGCAATAATAGCTTGATTTGAAACACGTTGAGCAGTATAAGTGTGTAGTTACCACATGAGGATCAGCAATCCCTTCAGCTGATTTGAACCCTCTTTTGGATAAGAAGACCAAACATCAAATAACATGAAACCTCACATCATCAAAGTCACTAACTTTAAGAAAGTAATTATAGCACTCCTTAAATGTCATGCCTTGATCGTTAATGGCGGTTAAAAAGAAGGGCACTTTCAGGGGGAAAAGGTGGCTGTTAGTAATGCTCGGTGGATCTTGCAGTGCACATGTGAGTAGACTGCCTGGAGTCATCCCCTGGCCAGATAAAAGCCTCGCTTCACCACATTACAGGCAGTAAAGGAGAACAAAACGCTTTATAGGAGGTCGCTGAATGAGAGCTACCTCAGTGTTTGCTGTTGGATGAAAACACACACACATACATACATGGATTTATATATAGACACGTGAACAAACATTGAATCACCTTCAATTGCATTAATTCCTCATCTAATACTGTAATGCTGACTCATTTCTGAGCACAGCATACTGTATCCAGTGGCAATCGCAGACTAGTAAAATCAATCTTTTCTCTGTAAAGGAATGAACTGATACTATAAATAAAATTGAATTAATCTGTGCTTGACGTGTGCCCTGTAGGCGAGTCAACTTGGAGTGTACCGGGCCTTTGTGGATAACTACGAGGTTGCTGTGGAGATGGCTGACAAGTGCTGCCAGGCAAATGCTCAGTTTGCAGAGATATCTGAGGTATGTAATCACGCTATGCACAGCAGGACTGCGGGAGGCAAGTATTTGATGTGCACAGCTGCCTAAGACAAGTGATGACAGGGCAGTTTTCAGTGGTGCTCACAGTGTAAAAGCCATGCAGCTCCTTATAGTGGTGCTGATTGTTTTAATTGCACTGTGGGGCAGGGATTTAATGAGGGTATTTGTTCTCACTATTTGCTCTGCTGTTATCTTTCTGCCAGAATCTCAAAGTCAAAAGCACAAAGGACTGCAAAGACCAGTCGGTTAAAAATTCACTGGAAAGTGAGTACTGAGTGAAATAAATGCCAAGCCTCCACAATAATCAATAATGCTATAAGTAGTTGAGCTGTGCCTAGGCCTGTTGAGCTGACTCTTCTTCTCTACAGCTCTTCTCTACAAACCTGTGGACAGAGTGACACGCAGCACACTCGTTCTGCATGTAAGTCAACCTGCCAAACACAAATCTGGAGCCACATGTTGTCTGCATGAAGTTTTGAGGATTGAATTTGCCATAATTTGTGTCTATTCTAGGACCTCCTGAAGCACACACCCGACAGCCACCCGGACTATCCACTGTTACAGGACGCCCTGCGTATCTCTCAAAACTTTCTGTCCAGTATAAATGAAGAGATCACCCCACGTAGACAGTCCATGACAGTTAAGAAGGGAGAGGTCAGTGTGGAAAGCTGAGTCACTTTTCATGATCCCAGGGATATACTAATGGCTCTGTGACTCCAAAGGGATAAATAAATGTGCTCAGACCTGCTAAAACCAAATGCAAATAATGTGTTTTTACTAGATAAATCATAACGGCTTTAACATCCCCTATATTGTCAGCTGCATTTAGACTTCTTATAAGTGAGACCGGCACTTAATGGAGACTAAATTTGCTAGTTATTCAACCAAAAAAATATGATTTTGATAGAATGTAGCACAGGCTGTTGTAATTGATATTCACCAAGGGCTTGAGTAGACAAATTAAGAGTAGGTAGAGCGTGTTCCTTTTGCTAAGGACAGTATTTAGTGGTTTGATTGGTACGGTGGTACAACTACAATATTGACTCCCTGCATTGCTCCTGCTCTTATTGTATATGGTTTTATATGTGCCCAGTATATGCTTCACTAACTTAGGTCCATTTGTGGTGATCTGCTAACTGTTAGGTGCGACGATGTTTTGTTATACAGCATTTAGACTTGTGATTGCTTTCTGACTTTTTCACAAATATCCAATATTAAAACCAAGCACTGTCTTGTGAAATGAAACCGTAGCCTACGTAAGTGGCCTGAAGTTTATACTTGTGAGTTGGTGTGTGCTTCGATGTCTTTAAGAGAATAGCGGGGCCGGCATGTGTATGTGATTGCCGAGTGTGTGGTAAAGAGAATGAGAGATTGACGGCGATTAGCTTCGGAGCGAGTGCTGACTCTAGAGGCATAGTGAGAGAAACAAAGTGTCTCCTCTGTGCTTTCTGACCATGGTGGGAAATCTGTAGCAGGAAAACTTAACCCTCTTCCTGGTTTATGGAGAAGGGGATCCCGGAAGTGAGTAGGGGGAAAATGCAACGCTACCAAGCCATGGCATCATCATCATCCCATGTTGGTACATTTTTTGAGAGGTGCACGTCAGGTTACGCCATAGAGTCCGCCGTACGGTCCATGTCTCCACTTACCTACGTACAGTGCTGCTCATGAGTATAGGAACCCCTGCTTAAGTTGACTAAAAAGAGCAATAAAAAAAAAATCATCTATGGAAATTGATCCTAATGCCTTAATTAAAAAATGAGGAAAAATCCAACCTTTAAGGACACCAATTTTCTTTGTGAATGAATAATGTATCATAAATCAATAAATATTCTTCCTATGTTAAATTCCCATAGAAGTTAGAAGGCCAGTTATTTCATGGATCAGGATACTATGCATCCTGACAAAGTTCCCTTGGCCTTTGGAATTTAAATACCCCCACATCTTCACATACCCTTCACCAAACCTAGACATTGGCATGAGGTACTTTCCATAAAATCATCAATCATCAAAAACTGGCCTTAAAAATAAAATCTGCCTGCTTCTATTGGAATTTACCATACGTGTGTCTATACACATGCCCCCTGTATTTTAAGGAAGAACAGTTATTTATTTATGATACATTATTCATTCAGAAAGAATTATGTCCTTAAAGGTTGAATTTTTCCTCATTTTTTAATTAAGGCATTAAGATACATTTACAAAAGATGATTTTTTTATTGCTCTTTTTTGTCAACTTAAGCAAGAGTTCCTATACTCATGACAAGCACTGTATGTTGCCACAGTGTCAATTTAACGCAGAAGCATAAATCGTCCTGAACAGACCGACCTTGACATCCATAGAGCCATGCCACTAGTGTGGCTCAAACGTATAAAGAGAATTGGGCTACATGTTAGGGAATAATATGTTACTATAGTTATTGATTGACGGAACACTTCATTATATGAACTTTACTTTTATACTTTAATTTATTTGATTATCTCACTAAAACAGCAGCGTTGTGTAATTCAGGCTCATACCTGCCTCTGTAAATTCTGTCATGTCTTGTCTGTTGACAGTATAAAACTCTGAGCACAAGGTGTCTGGAAGCTGCAATAAAACCGGATTGTGAGGCATGTGGCTGCTGACTCATCTCAGCCTGTCTGCTTTACTGTAGTTGTGAAGGAAGCATAGAGGAAGCTTGTGCAAACACCGAAGGAAAGGAATCTATGTGCAAACCAGGAAAACCTATCGATTACTCCCATCCTTCCCTGCCGCAGTGTCAACTCTGCTTCCCAGAAATGACCTGCAACACTCCTTATCAAGTAAGCTGTCTAACCAGGCTTTTGCACTGGGTGTGTACCGTCTTACCCGGGCTTCCTGACCCCTCTGTCCCCCTCCCACAACATGCATCTCAAGGCTCTGATTCAGATGACCTGACTGAGAACTTCCTTAGTTTTTCTGGGAATTGGCCCTGCCTACCAGGGTGGGATATTAAATCAAAGAAAGTTCTTGGGAGCTTGCTTTTGTATATATAGTTTCGGAAGTCTGAAGTCCCACCAGGAGATTGACAGATAACAAGCCAGCACATGACAATCAGTGTGAAATACAAGTTGTTATTGTTGTTGTTGCTGTACAAAATCAGTTCTCGACTAAATTTGACTGTAATTACTATGGCCATTTAAACCCATACATTTATTTAGGTTCACCTCACCTACATGTCTTGCTGCTCAACGTCTCATTACTGTATAATAAAAACAAAAGCAGATTCCAGTGCCAGGAGGGTGTGAGGACTGTGCAGTTACAGCCCTTGTTTTTCCATTGGATTATTGACTATTTGTGGTCATGTATGTGTCAGAAAACAATGAGCGGATGTCACCCTGTCGCCTCTCTTTGAAACCAGGACAGTGCTGAACATGTTTGAGGGCCATATGTCAGGCCTGTAACCAGCCACCACTGAACTGGAGTGTACAGAAAACAGAATAGGAAAACCATGGTGCAGTGATTTCCTTGTTTTTGTCGAATTGCGGTTGGTGTGGGTTGGCAAAGTCTCACATGGGCTGTGTCATAGTAGACAGCCTCAGCCCAGAGGTCAAAAGGAAGAGTGGAAACTTAGATGCATGCTGCTGCAGGAAGAGCTCATGTCATCACATCTGCCTCCAGCCTCAGGCTGGATGGATCAACGATGATTAGAGGACACAAATATCCATTATATGTGTATTGCTAAATGATTGATAACACAAAAATGAACAAGACAAAGAGTCTACAGCCATGCTAGCCGCTCTGTAAGGTTGTATTGTAACCACAGTGGTGATTTAAACTAAATGCTAATGTGAGGATGCTGACATGCATCATCTGTGGGCGATCTGCTGATTCATCCAAAATGATTTATTGTTTTGTATTTATTGTTTTTTTATGATTTTGTTTACTTCCTCTATGAGGTTTGGTCACATTCATCCAACAGCAGTTGCAATACCACAGGCTGTACAATAACTACAACAAAGTACAAACATCAGCTCACAATCATTGTTTGTGAACCCCAAATTAGATCCTTTCAAACTGAGCTGTAAAAGTTAAATTAGATACTGTACTTTCAGCACTTCTGAGTATTGCAGCTATTTAATTTTGGTGCAGTACAAATGTGGTTGAAAGCAGCTTAAAGCTATAGTGTGTAGTTTCTGTCACCCCCATGAGGAATTCCAAGTAATGACAACAACACTCAGCGCATCCACATGAAGCAAGCCTTACCCCCATTTTCCACCAGACTGTGCTTCGTTCCGGAGGCGCTACGGCCCCCGCGAGCAATCACGGCCATTCAAGTCAATACTTGATATGCCACCAGCTGCGCCACAGCGCATCCCAGAAGCGTGCGTGAAGCGGCTCTGCTAAAGATATACGGCAGGTCTATTTTCACACAAGCCGCAGGCTGTTTGGACTAGCGAGAATATTCAGTCAATTTACCAAAAGACTCCCCCCTCAATATTGTTTATGCCTCCGCTACAACACCACGGACAACGAGAGATTCATCTTGGAGGTTGCAAAAAAGAGAAAAGAGAAGGCATGGAGTTTAATTACAAGAGTGCTTGGAGTAGAAGGTAGATACTAGTTTAAAGGTCCCATTATGAGTTTTTTTTTTTTAACATTAATACGAGTTCCCCCAGGCTGCCTATGGTCCTCCAGTAGCTAGGAATGGCCCTGGGTATCCTGCTCTGCCTTTGAGAAAATGAATGCTCAGATGGGCTGATCTGGAATCTTGTTCCTTATGAGGTCATAAGGGGGCAAGGTTACCCCCCTTTCTCTGCTTTGCCCACCCAGAGAATTTGGCCCACCCATAAGAGAGAGACATCATGGCTTTTCAAACAAGTGGCACCAAGGCTGAATTTTGGGAAAGAGACTTCAGACATGGTATTAGGGGAGCACTAAGGTCTATATAAAAGCATCCAAAGAGCACCACGTCATGGGACCTTTTAATAAGTAGTAATAAGTCTCTTGTAATCTTTATGTCCTCTTTGTCTCTCAAGCTGAACCCTGCTGTTTCTCAGCGGCAACGTTAAACGCATCACTTGCGCACCAAAGTCGCCCGGACTACTACATTTTGTAAACACTGCAATACTAAGAAATACAGAGAGAGTTTTGTGGAGCTGATAGGCTTAACTAGGTTTCTATCAACTCATTTGGCAATGGCTTGAGTGTTCATTAATATAATGCTTAAATCCTTACTCACAGTTCTATTAGTCCAAGCTACTGAAAAATGAAGATCATTCCAAGCACCCATGCTGTATTTGTATCTGGGTTCATTTGAAGCAAACAAGAGTTACTTACTACGAGTATAATGACATCATTTCTCATTTTCTGTTGGCAGAACCGTCAGCTGCTCAGAGATCGCTTCATGGTGGAGCTGGTTGAAGGTTCCAGGAAACTCCGTCACGTCTTCCTTTTCACCGACCTGCTGCTGTGCACCAAGCTGAAGAAACAGGCCGCGGGGTGAGTCCGGGTCGGCGTCCAGCACAAAGTTATTAGAGATCCAAGCTTGTAGACCTGGAAGATCAACCATTTCAAATCCCTGTTGGGGAATGACAACCACGCCTCCCGTGCAGACATTAAACATGCTAATGTTAATTCTGCTCTGCTGAAAATAGAACATTTTCATTGTTTCAGTGCAAGATGAAGATGATCATTTATCCATCAGTTTTCTTAAATATGTTTGCAAGTTTATGGGTAGTCGTACTGTTGGTTTTAACGCTGCTTACAAACCAGTAGTGGAACAAGTATTCAGATCCTACCACACTGTAAAAATCCTGCATTAAAAATGTTAGTAAAAGTCTGAAAACTATCATATCATATTTCTCTCTGAAATTTAGTAGAGTTGAAGTAGAAAGCGGGATTAAAAAAATAGAGTACTTACTGACATTCCACTACTGTTAAAAACTATTCTGGTAAAAACAAAAAAAGAAAAGCATGACAACATGACAATTACTGAGTGAGGAAGAAATGTTGTCATTATAATATTAACACTAATAACCTGTTATTAATACAGTGCTTTTCATGGTACTCAGAGACACTTTACAATAAACCAGTACATTAAAAACGGGTAAAACAATAACGCCAACACACAAAAACAAGCACATTAAAAGCAAGTTAAACAATAAAACCAATATGTACACACATCATGTCCTCCAACAGTAAAGGACAGCAGTATGACTGTAAGTGGTACATCCCACTGGCTGACCTGACTTTCCAGACCATTGAGGACTGCGAGTCCACCCCCATCCCACTGGTCCAGGATGAGGAGGTTGACGCCATTAAGATCAAAATCTCCCAGATCAAGAATGAGATCCAAAGAGAGAAGGTGAGCTTACACAGATGGCCAACACACCTACACACATTAAAACCTCACCAGCACAAAATACAAGGAAAACATGACAGAGTGTAATTTTTATGATTTATTAGTATGTATACTACTGCACTGTAGATTTGATGACAGCTTTGTACCAAAGTCTGAAGACAAAACTGAAAAATAAAATAAAATGAGGAACTTAAAGATTAGCACATGTGAATCGAACAAATGTCCTGCATCACATTAACGTTGGTACTGTTCATGTGTAGAGAACCACCAAAGGACCCAAGGTGATCGAGCGACTGAGGAAGAAGTTATCAGAACAAGAGTCTCTGCTGCTTCTCATGTCCCCCAACATGGCGTTCAGAGTGGCCAACAGAAACGGCAAGGTGATTCAGGGGTCCTTAAGAAGGTTCCAAAATGAGGGATATTTAAACACGTATGAAATTCATGCAAAAATATCTTTGGGAGGGGTAGCCTCTAGCTCACCCAGTAAGAGAATATGCCTCATGTAGGCTGAGTCCTGCAGCGGCCCGGGTTCAAATACGACCTGCGGACCTCATCTCTCCCCCTTTCATGTCTATCCACTGTAATAAAGAGAAAAGCCCCCCCCCCCCCCCAAAAAACAAAACAAAACTATATATATCTTTGGGAATATGTTGTACTGTCAATACACAACTTCTTAATTTGGTTTCTGCTGCCATCTGCTGTTAACAAGCATTAAATTACAGTTTGATAAAATACCGCATATCTTCCTTTTTCTACTTTCAGGCTTTCACCTTTCTCATCTCTTCTGACTATGAGCGTGCCGAGTGGAACGAGATCGTTCGCGACCAGCAGAAGAAGTGTGAGTTTTCCGGGCACTTTCATTAAGTAAACAGTTATAATATGTCATACTTATAATAGCGGTGGGTGGAAAATTCGATACAGACGCCAGATTGCAATCCCATTTTGCAGCAATAAAATTGAAGTGAGATGAACAAACAGAGACATTTATCTTTTTAGATAAAACATGTAATAAATTGCAATATATTGCAGAATATTTGAGTAAGTTTAAAATTGAAATATCGTATTGTGACATAAGTATTGTAATGCAATCGTATCATGAGGCCTCTGTGATTGCCAGCCCTAATTATTATATGTACAGTATATATTATATTATGTCATGTTTATAATAATGCCATATGTGTGACTTACCCTGAGCTGACCTGCCTGTTTCCCGCAGGCTTTAAAAGCTTGTCTCTGACCTCTCTGGAGCTGCAGATGCTTACTAACTCATGTGTGAAACTCCAGACTGTTCACACAATTCCAATGACCATGAATAAAGAAGGTAAGGATCACTGTGTCTTTTTAGGGTTTAATATAGATTTGAACCCACCTGTTTCCACCAGTTTTTACACTTTCTTTTTGAGAAATTTGAGTTTCTTTTAGCCAAATTGCCCTAAAATAACTGAATGAAGTTGGCTTGAAGAATAGGTTTAGCACAGAATTGGTTGATAACTTATATGTATGCTTTACAAATAGGCAAGCCGAGGAAGACAACAGATGTGATTATGTGCTGCCAAAAAAAATAAGAAATTAATTTTAAAACAGTAGCCTGACTAAACTTTGACAAAAACACGTCTGTGATTATCCATCAACAAACGTTGCTCTGATCTGATCTTTTACTCATATGTTATGTCTAATGTCATATAAATTAGATTTATTGACCATGAATCCCAAAAAGAAAGTTGCCCAACAAGGTATAATAAATGATAGTGTATCATTTTATGCTTTTTAAACAGGCAAAACAGAGGAGAAAAACAGTTGCATGGTCGACAGGAAGACAATATGAGGGTTAATATACCTACAGTTCTGTATTTTATCTTAATCTGTATAATCTGAATGCTGCCCTCCACAGATGATGAATCTCCCGGTTTGTACGGCTTCCTAAATGTCATCGTCCACTCTGCATCAGGGCTGAAACACAGCTTAAGTAAGTGGCTTTTATTGTCCTGTTTTTGACTAGCTGTCCTCTCACTGATTGTTCTACAGGTTGCACTTGATGTCAAATCATCCCTTGTGTCGCCCCTGAGTCATCTGCTTGCCCCCACCCCCCCTCTCTCTATCTGCGGCAGTTAACTGGGTGGGCGCCTTAAATATGTCTTTGGCCTCTCAAATCAGTGCCTGCTCAAACTCTGCTTTTGTACTTTCTGTTACTAAAGTTAGTCACGCAATAGTCAGTGGCATGTTTCAACCAGTGGGGATTCCGCCCCTCTTAGCTCTTTCTTCATATACTGAGATGGTAACATTAGAACTGTACTGGCCAGAGAGAGAGCTCCTGCACCTTTTATTTTGATTCAACCCTCAAACTACTTCTGCTTGTGCCCATTAGACCTATACTGCTCCCTGGAGGTGGATTCCTTTGGGTACTTTGTCAACAAAGCCAAAACACGTGTGTACAGAGACTCTACAGAACCCAACTGGAACGAGGTAAGAGTGCAAATCAGTGTTTAGAAAGTGAACGGGTGAGGTCCAGCTTCAGTATTTACGGCTTTGTCTTTAAAGACAGGAAATAAAAGACTGTTTCTCCTAGACATAATAAACTGTAAGAAATGTAGGACTCTTCTGATTTTGTCGACTAATTGATTAGTTGATTTAATTGTGTGCTTTGAGTTGTAGTATAAACACAATATAAAAGCCATCCATTTACCATCTGTAAAATTAAGTTTCTCCACAAAGACTCATGCTGAAGTACCAAATGTGCTCATGTTTCTTGGAAATAAATCTTTCAACATGAAAAAAAAAAAACCATTAAAAAATGACCATCGACTAAAGAAATCTTAGTCAACTAAGACAAAAACTAATCGACTAAGTAGGGCAAGCCCTAATGAAATTAAAGTTTTTGCAACATGTCTTTGCTCTGTTTCCGTGCAAGGAGTTTGAGATTGAACTGGAGGGCTCTCAAACTGTAAGGCTGCTCTGCTATGAGAAGTGCAAAGAGGACGGAGAGATCACAGACAAGATCCTGGCCAAAGGACAAATCAAGGTACGGACAAATTAGGGTCAGATGATTTAGCAAATCATTGCTAGTGTTGTAATGGAATACCTGGGAGGTCCACATGGTCAGGGTTTGTTTATGTTAGTTTCACCAACTTGAGCCTAACCAGTTCTAGATATTTGAGGTTCAAACCAATATCAATAAAACTTTTTTTTAACATAAATACAGCAACACAACATAATTACAGTACAGTGTTATTTAAAGTTGGTAATGAAAAATGATCAAGATACTGTATGTACAGTAGTAGTAGTGTCTGGTGGTCAAACTACTCATGCTAAAACTGTTTCTGAACTACCTCTGACACACTGTATGTTTGTCATTTCTCTACTGCAATTTTGTACTCATCAGCCAACCAGAGCATATTGAGCGGTGAGAGTTTTGCCCTTTGCTCAAAGCCATTTCCAGGCTGCTCCGCTCAATATCGCTTCACACTCAACTCAGGTTTCACCCCAATAAAGTCAGTCACCACTCACTCCAAAGCTCAAAACAACGAAAAGCTGTGTTGTATTTATCGGATGAACAACGTATACCCTCCCTTCATCCAGGGAGCTTCTCCAGCAAAAAGTCCACAGGGTGGCAGGTGGCTGGCAACATGGCGGGAGGGTGGGTGCCGTTCATCTAGATGTACTTCCCACGCTGCAGTAACACAGAGACGGGCTCAGGCATGTTTTGAACTCATGACCTGAGTGGTACCAGAGTGAAATTACAGCAGGTTTAAGTGCGAGGTAAGGAGACGCTTATACTAAAAAAAAAAGCCGCTCCGCGCTCTATCCAAAATCCTACTGCTGGCATGCTCTGCAGCCAACCTATAGTGACCCCTTCTGTTTCCAGTCATTATGTTTTCATATTTTGACTTTACCTTTATATTTAAGTACAATAAGTATATTTCCCAAAATGCCAAACTATTCCTTTAATGCCAGTCACAGAAAAGTATACTGTATACTTTCTCAACATTCTGGCACAATATACAAAATATTTACCTCATACATACATCATACTATATTCCATATGGCACCAGCAGAAAAAGGAACTAACAAAAAGAGCACTGGGAGAGTGCAGACTTCCACCAATACATGCCCTATCTCTTAATGTTAATGTAGTGTATATTTTCCCACTTGATAACTCTTTTTTTCTGGTTATTTTAACACCACATGAATGCAGCACAAATGCTTTATCTTGCATTGTTAACAAAATTAAAAATATGCCCGTGAATCGGATCCGCCCCAAAATGTAATGGGTTCTTCCGTGGCCCATGCTTATACCCTTCCACCAGATTTCATGAAAATCGGGCCAGTAGTTTTTCTGTAATTCTGCTAACAGACAAACAAACACACAAACCAACAAACAAACCAAACCAAAAACATAACCTCCTAAGCGGGGGTAAAAATCAATATTTACAGACTCTTTACTTACCCAAAATCTATACAGTACCACTGACACTGATAGGAAAAACAATGGTTGCCTATGTGGGTTGAACTTTCTCCCTTTTATTGATTCCTGTAACTCCACAGCGGTAGCTTATCTGCGCTGCTGACCACAGGACCTTTTTGTAATAATCCTGCCCTGTGGGGCTCCTTAGCTGCTGAAAAAGCAGTGAGCCATTAGGTTGCAGGGGTTGGGGGGGGTCTCTCTTCAGCCTGACCCCTGAAAGGGTGTTGTGACAGAGGGCAGATTAGTCTTTGAGTTGACCAAATGTACGGCTCCAGAGTACGACAGAGACAGAGAAACAGAGCGCTCTTTGATCAGCCAGTGAAGGGATTCCCCTGCTGAACAGCTGGGGCCAAACGCTGCCCAGTCTCAGTCGATACTCGCCATGTTACCCAGGAGCCAACAGCCTGGAGATAGGATACCTATCAGGTATTGAAGTTACTTTAATGACCTGTGGTGTCATGTTGGCTTATCTTCTTCCTTGATGATGTCTACTCTACTTCAGTGGAATGGAGACAGTTTTTAACCTTTCAAACTGACTGAGTGAATTTAGTATTACATTTAAGGGATTTGGATTTTGAGGCTTTGTAACCCTGTGTGTGTGTGTGTGTGTGTGTGTGTGTGTGTGTGTGTGTGTGTGTGTGTGTGTGTGTGTGTGTGTGTGTGTGTGTGTGTGTGTGGGCGGGCTTCACAATATATCATTTTTTTATCGTCATCGTAATATCAACTGGCGCAATAAACATATATTGCGAAAGGCTGGGACATATTGCGGAAGACACTGAGTTTTTGGGTTAGTTAGAAAATATCAGTAGAAAACAGTGCTTTAAATTCCTTCTGTCATTCTTTTTTAGTGGTGCCTTTTATAATTAATTTAATGTTTAATTTGTTTAATAGAATGTTGGTAAATTTCATTTCATTTGTTTTAAATTCAACATGGAATTTGTTGAATTTGAGCAGAATACTGAAAGCAGCAGAAATGCAGACTGATTAAACTTCAATATCTGTTCATTCATTGAGAATAAAATATAATTTTTGCGTATTGCATATATTCCTCATATCGTGCAGCCCCCTTTTTCACATCAGCTGTGTGCTTGGCCATCAAATGGTATTTCAGACTGGACGTGCTGTGATGATAGCTCAGTTCCCGACAAGTCAGACAGATCACTTTGGTCTCATCAATGTAACATTTGGCAACTTTTAAAAAGTAATCTTTCTATCCAAAATCTTATTGGCGTCTCGCGCTCGCCATCCACTCAAAACATAACAGGTTTTTTTTGGCCGGCTTACAAGCCCAAACGGCGTGTTTGTGGCGTGCCTGTTGTTTTGTTTCCGGTCTAGCCAGATCCGGTGGGTGTTGTAGTTTTTCTAACGTTACTACTACAGAGTTTGCTAGGCCAAAAAGAACATTAATCACTTGATAAAAAAATTGACGCCATTAAAATGGGTTTGTGTTAACACCGCTAATAACACGTTTAACTGACAGCACTAATATATATATATTTATATATCTCATATACAAAGCACTAATAATGTAATATAATAATAAAAACAATAAGTAAAAATTATAAATATAAGTTAAAACAGATAATACATAGTTATGAATGAATTCATTTTGAAAGAAATGTAAAGGAATAAATACATACAAAATAAATAAATAATAGCTAATGAAATACAAAATAAAAAAGAGAATTTAAAAACTAAAAAAATATTTCTTTGCCAATTTTGGTGTGACAAATTCAGTTACAATGAGATGTGAAAGCTGGAAAATCCACAATTAACAAAGAATATTCTTACCAGTTTTACCATTTCAAGAAGTAGTATTGTATTGGCTGAGACAGGACCTTAAGGACCTGCTCTGTGGGAAAAGAAGATGAAAAGTAAAAGAAGATAGAAAACGTTTTTTGGGAAAGGTTATGTAAGGTTAATGTAAGGGCTTTATCATGGATTGGAATAGTAAATATTGTTCCAGATATGGGAAGACAAGCCTGATGTTAATGTCTCTAGTACTAAGCAGTTATTGGCCCAAGAGGCCCGTGTTTAGGCTATCTGAAACTGTAGTTTACCTCCTCCTCACAGCAGCAGGCATGTGCACGTTGGTAATCAGGGTAGGAGGGGATTCTCAGGAGTTAATCCCTCAAATCCATCTGGGAAGTAGAACAACACAAGGCATGCGTGGTCGGCGGGCTTGCGTGGCTTTGTTCCTTTTCTGACTCTCACTGGAGTGAAAGGATTTGGGGTATAACAATGCTGAGACATTAAGAGAACAGAAAGTTTTGGAAAGATTCAGCTGGGCTGCATTCAAGAAGATAATCTCCCCTCTCCAAAGTGATGTGATCGGTGGCTGGTTGTTCAGGGAAGAAGAACCTGCTGCGCTTGTTAATGCCTCCGAGGTTAAGGAAACAGCCCTGGTTTCTTTGTTTGTTTTCCATTAGTCAGTGAAAGTAAAATTTAAGAGGAGAGAGAGAGAGAGAAAGTAGAGGCTCATGCCAGAAAGAATGAGTGAGAGTAATCCTAACGAGGAGGAGAGTGTGGATCAGACTGGCAGCGGTGTAGATGAAGAGGGAAACACCGCTACAAGAAAAGTCCCGGGTACAGGGGCCCGTCTGTGGGAGCGAGTCCGCAGCAGTCTGATCAAACCAAAGGTAAAGATATGGACAGCTAGCTGTGGGCATATACTGTAAGGGATGCCTTCAGGGATATTTAAGGCCAGACTTGTTTTAGCTTTCTGTTATTTTCTGGTTAAAAAACAAAACATTTTGAATTATCAGGGTGCCCGCGGGGTCGTTAAAAGTCTTAAGTTCTCTAATGTATTGTGTTCTAGGTCTTAAATTATTTTAAACAGGTCTTAATTTTACTTCGTCCATGCAACACTACCTCTAATGCTGAGAGCAACATGCGACTTATATTGCAGCCAATCAACTTTTATATTGTTAGCGCGAGTCTCTTTCTGATTGTACCACAGACTGAAAACGGATTTCATTCTTCAGCTATGTGGAAGTGCAGGTTCAGCGATACTTGGCTTGAAAGAAAAACTGAGTTTAGGGCTCCGTTGATGTTATGATAAAGATCTCAAATTCCATTCATAATGGTCTTAAAAAGTCTTAAATTTGACTTGGTGAAACCTGCAGAAACTGTTGTTATAAATTGTTGTATTTCTGTTGGGATCGATCCCTTTTGAGATTAAGAAGTTAGCATTGCACCGCCTGTGATTATCTTTTTTTCTATTAAATCTTTATTAAAAAGTAAGGGTTTTCTGAGATTTGATGGTTTCTTGGGTGAAAGAACATCTGCCTTCATGGACAGCCACAGTGCTTACAGTAGTGATGTTATCGCGTTCCTCATGCCTGATGACTGTAAATACAGGCTGGCAGCGTGGTATTAGTCAGATGACTAAAATAGATCACTGACACTACCTGGCCAGATGGAGTTTATATTAGGGCAGCAGGTAATACTCATATTACCTGGCACACTACTCCCTGTTTATTAATTCTGAAGAGAATCTTTATCCGAATTTATTAATTAAAAATTAAGTGAAACACTAAATACATTTTTCTTTCTTTAGCTGGATCCTCAGACATTGCAAAATAAAGACTGGCAGAGGACCGTCATTGCCATGAATGGGGTAAGTGTTTTAAGTATCCCAGTAAAAAGTGCCAAGATGTTAAGAAGAAAGATAAGGGAAAGCTAAATGATGACATTTAGCAACTGGTTCTCCATTTTTGCACCAATTATCCTTCACAACTTGAGTTAAATGAATCACTTTAACCAACAACGCTGAAGTTGGCTTCTGGTTCACAGCTTCCAAATTAGGTCAGGTTAAGGGGCAAGTTAAAGGAAAGAGAAATTATTATATTTATAGGCTGAGTCTTCATTTTTGCACCACTTGTACTTGTGTTAGACACCACCTAAATTAAAAATTCCAATATGTTATTCCCATGGTCTAGGAAAGTTCAATCAATATTTTTGAGCTACTCTCTCTCAAAGCCAGAAACTAAGTAAGAAGTAACTCAAACTTCTGAATATGTCTGGAGCTGCTCCAGAAACAATGAATGGGAGACTGATTTTGCTTTCTTTTTTATACCCAAATGAGCGTTATTCTATTGTAGTGTTCTCAGTTCTAAAACAGAACATGTACCCATATACTATGTATACACTACTATACCATGTAGAACTCACCTGGGTATTCTGTGTCACTTTATACTGACATCACAAATTTAAGTTTTATCACTCTAATTTTTAGATTTGGGAGAGTTGTTCTATGTTTACTTATATGTTGGACTTTCTTAGACCATATAGTAGTAACATTAGTTTTGAAATGGGCATTGTTCCACTTTAAGGCTGCTTCAAACCTACTTTCAGATTTGTAAAACTGCAATTGTACTTTTTCTCTATCCAGACCACATTAGCCCAGGTTTTGATGAAAAACTACTTTAACCAAACTTGTCAAACCAGAGATTACACAAAAGGGAGATTTCATGGACTGTTTTCTTATTCTAGACCACATTAGACCAGTTGTAGATCAAAAACTGCTTTACCACTCTTAAAACCTGGACAAGATGACAATGGAGACTGTAAAATGTTTTTACCCGTATGCATCTCTAGGGACATTTGTTGCTTTTTCATTTTTAGATTAATGCAAGAGAGAGCGAGGAGCGCCACACCCACTCAGCACAGAACAGAAAGAAGGCAAAACAAAAAAAAAACACAAGGGAGAGGGAAAACAGACAGGAGAGGCAGCAAGCCAAACCATGACATAAAGACAAAAATGTCCCCATTGAAACCTCTTTAAAATGGTTGATCCTGTGGTCATTACAGCATAAAATCATGTATTCTGTTATATCAGGCTTTCAATCTAGAGCCCAGGCTTTAAACTTGTATTTGTTTTAAACTATGGGGCATCTGCATGCTATTGTTCTGGTTTCCACTATTGTTATTGGTGCTGTATAAAATCAAAATCCATATTGTTGACTATAGAAACTAAAATAACATCAATAGTTAAGTAAAATAATGGTTTCACAAATCTGAAAGTGTTTTTTAAGAAGCCTTCAAACAACTGGAAACATGTGGCTGCTAACTATCATTTATTTTCCCCTTAACTTTTCCCTTACCTTCCTATTTGGAAGCTGTGAACCAGAAGCCAACTTTAGTGTAGATTATAAAGCGGATTTCATGTAACACAAGTTGTAAAGGATAACTGCTATCTAACAGTAATAGGTGGATAGGTTGTAATAGTGTGTTAACCCTTGCGTTGTCTTCCTGTTAAAATTGAAAATCAACACTTTTGTTGGCGCTTTTTAATCAATGTTTTTACTTTTTCTTACATTTTTGTCCCTTTTTTCATCACTTTTGATGCTTTTTTTCCAATGTTTGTTTTCAACACTACGTAACACTAACTTATTAACTTTAGTTTCACAGTTGTTTTTGGATTGTTTGGTCAATAAACCTCATTTAAAGGAAATTATACCTAATGTTTAAGTTAGAAAAGCAGAAATTAGGAATTATTTAGACTAAAATTAAAGGAATGGATGTTGATGGATAATCACAGACTGGAATATGTCAACTTTTACTCAATACTATTTCAAAACCACTTCAATTTGTTTTTCAAATGCTATAAAATTGAATAAGACACCCCAAAATTAATGAAAGTAGAGATTTGTACTCGCTATTATGTTATTTTGGGTAATTAACAAGAACATTGATATAGTAAATAGTCAATTTGACCCGAGGACAACATGAGGGTTAAAATGAGACTATGTAACTTGTAACCATGGAACTTTTGTGAAACAAGGAATAACACAAAATAACACATTCTTCCTCTTACAAATGAAAAGTTGAAGCAAATTAATAAAACACACCCTTGTTTAACAACATTTAGTACACTAGAGTTTTGGTCTAGTATGAACAGTAGCTTATGTAAGCTAACTTTTAGATAGCTATTGTTGTGATAATGACATTACAGTCAGTTTGCTGACTCTTCTGTACTTGTGCTAGTCTTACACTAATGTTTTAGCATTTACAGTACCATTGTCCTGTTAATGTCACTTGTAGCCACAGTGCCTTCAGCAAAAGTTAAATATGCTAGCTTAGTTTACATAGTTGTCCAAAATAACCGGTGTCCTTTCTTGTTTCAGATTGAGGTGAAGCTTTCGATGAAGTTCACCAGCCGAGAGTTCAGTCTGAAGCGAATGCCTTCACGGAAACAGTCCGGCGTCTTTGGAGTGAAGATCAACGTAGTAACTAAGTGAGTTGATGAAGTGTGTGTTGTGTGTATGTCAGGCCCATATTCCAATTTTTTATGGTTTATTCAACTCAATGAGTCAACATATGTGCTCCATTTAACAAAATTATATATTTTATTCTTTTTGTTTTAGTGGCAGAATTTAGATTTTTTTTCAATGAATGAAAATGAAAGGTTTACTGAGATGGAACAATAGGGCATATTAGAAATGTGGTCCTTTGAGAAGCACTAGTACAAAAGCCTGGATTCCACCAGGCGCGGATGCTCCACGTTCTGGCTGTGCATTGATTTTGTTGCATCATCCACCGTGCGTCCTTCCTCACGGTAGCATCTCAGAAGAGGGGCATTTTTCCTGCCCGACTTGCAGATTTTGTTGTTTTTGTCATTTTTCTGGGATATTTGTGCTAAAACAATAAAACAAAGTAGTCTGCATAGTTAAACAGTTTCTTCCATCCAGTTATAAACAACGCAAATCAAAGATTTGTAGCTGTGTTTAAATTCAATTTTATTTATATAGCGCCAAATCAATCTCAAATTTATATAGCGCCAAATCACAACAACAGTTATCTCATTGCGCTGTTAAACTACTGTAGTAGGGCTGGGCAATATGGAGAAAATCATATATCATGATATTTTTGACCAAATACCTCTATCAATACCGCAATGATATTGTAGTGTTTACTATTGGTCCTTTCACAAAATATTTACACAATGAGATTATTGATAGATAATCACCATGTGGATATAATGACTAAGTGGGTAAAGGCTAATAATGGAACAGCTAGAACAGTCTGGTAAGTTACTTTACTGTAATGCAGTCTATATAACCAGGAAAAGACAACACTTATGTCATATTACGATATCCAAAATCTAAGACGATATCTAGTCTCATATCACATTATCGATATAAAATTGATATATTGCCCAGCTCTATACTGTAGTGATGTAAAGTCAGCACATGCACATGGCGTTTACTTTGATGTTCTAGCCATTTACTGCCCGGCCTGTGCAACACTCCCCGACACCTAGCACGTATTTTTAGCAGCGCAGAGCACAGAGCCGGTTCTGGGACGGCACAGACGGACCTGGTGGATTTTTGGTGTAACACCACCCCACGTGGTGACATAGGACAGGCTGCATTTATTTTTCTGCATCAAATTTTTGTGTTGACAAGTAGCCCCTTTTAAAACTTGCTTCTGTGTGACCATGTGCTCACTAGGCGAGAACGCTCCAAGGTTCCCCTCATTGTGAGACAGTGTGTGGAGGAAATTGAGCGACGAGGGATGGACGAGGTGGGAATCTACAGAGTGTCTGGCGTCGCAACTGATATCCAGGCACTGAAGGCTGACTTTGACTCAAGTGAGTTCAGTCGGAGTGTGATGTCTTCTAAAAGTTGGAAAGAAGAGATACTTTACCAATGGGAAAGTCAGAGCTCTGCAGGACTCATACTTTTTTAAAGCTCACTGTGTAGCTTATATTCTTTAGCAATTAGTGACTGTTGTCTCATCTGCCCCGCAGACAACAGAGACGTGTCTGTCATGATGAGGGAGATGGACGTAAACGCCATCGCTGGAACACTGAAGCTGTATTTCCGCGAGCTACCCGAGCCTCTTTTCACTGATGAGTTGTACCCCAACTTTGCTGGAGGCATCGGTGAGTCGGGAGTTCTTAATTTTGGCATGATTTTCTGGAGTCAGGAGGGCTTAAATGCGGTTGTGAGGAGACACCGGCACATTCATGTGTGCTTTTGCCTTGCAGCTCTCTCTGACAGTGTGGCCAAGGAGAGCTGCATGCTCAACCTGTTGCTGTCTCTGCCAGAGCCCAATCTGGTCACCTTCGTCTTCCTGCTCGACCACCTTAAAAGGTAAAAGACCTCACAATGAATACTTTATTGAGATATTGTGTATCAGTTGTTTGTCTATGTGCGTGTCGGTTACCCATCCTAGAAAAAGTTATTTTTGTCACAATTTTAGAGGTGAGACAGACATGTTGTCATAGTGTTGCATAAAGTGTTCAGCAGTGATGACATAAATAGGTACTGTTGGGAGTATCTATAGGGTCTAATATTATTGGCTGTAGCATTAGCTGTTAAGTGCAACTGCTAACCAATAGTAATGGGTGGGTGTAGTAATACTCTTTGAAAACTTACAAAACCCAGATGCTTGCATTAAATGTTCATTTGGTAACTTGGCCAGACCTTCACCCACAGCGCTGTGGAGAAAAATGTGTTCTAGTTTATTTGCATTTCTTTTAAACTAATCACAATCGTCAATACGCTTAGCCCAAGACACAATGACTCTGTAAGGAAGGAACTTGTGTTGGTGGAACATCTGTACGTTCAACATAAAACTCCGATTGGACAGATAGTCTAGCTACCTGTCTGGAGGGTAACGGACATCAGGCCTAAAAATAGGGACATCCAGCAGACACACTATAGTATTCAAGACCATACAACAAAATAATAGCTTCCTAGAATCCCACAGGAAAGCTCAGGTACTTTACGTTTTGTCCTAGTAGACATACCCTTGAAATCAAGAGTTCTTGCAAGAGCTGAATTTGAATTTGCTCAGTGAGTTACCAATCACATCGATGTATCTGATATAGGCGGGGCCAGAGGAGAGCTAAACAGATGACAAATCAACCAGTTAACTCCGATGGTAGCTAAGCATATGGGGCTCGGGATACATCACCCCGTGTGTTGTTGTGATTGGTCATAATGTTATCCAATTGCGTGCAGTGAGATTTTCAAATGGACGCTTGGTGCCTCCCCTCAAGATGGCCGACTTTCATTACTCGATGCCAGACCCTTAATCATTTTTGGATTTGGGTCTGGATTTCCATGCTAGTGTAGACATCCAATCTAAAAAAACCATTAATATGACATTTTTTTCAAACACCGCCACCCTAGCCATCTCACAAGCCAACTCTTGAATTGACGGCAATGAGAAAGTCTTTGAGCAGGTCGAGCCAACCTTATTTATACACTAACAGAATCTTGATTTATATTTGATCAGCGTCGCGTAGTTTGACAAGCAGCACTGTGTTAGAGACTCCTCCCATTTGATTGGTTGTTTTCCTTATGCCTGTAGGAGCACCAGGATAAGGCAGAGAAACACTGATTATTGACTTCATGTAGTACTGTCAGCATATAGAGACAATTTCAGCAAATATGACAAAGTTAATTTGGTTTTAACATTACCAACTGTAGCTCTAATACAAGACTAACTTATATAAAGTATGAAAAACATTCTTCCTGTGAAAACTTTGATTCCTGGCTGGGAAATACAATTCACAATTATGATAGCTAATGTTAGCTATAGATACATAACTGATTCGGTTCACTTTATTTTTTTTGCTTTGCTCTTACAGGGTGGCTGAAAATGAGAGCGTCAACAAGATGTCTCTGCACAATCTGGCCACTGTTTTTGGTCCCACTTTGCTGCGGCCCTCTGAAAAAGACAGTAAAATCTCCAACAGCTCACAGCCAATCTCCATGAACGACAGCTGGTCTCTAGAGGTCATGTCTCAGGTAAAACCTGTGCCAGGATAGAGAGAAGTGGGACAGTGACATTTGGACTGTGGGTCTGATCACCTTTTCTCTCTCTGTACTGTAGGTGCAAGTCCTTCTCTACTTCCTTCAGCTGGAGAGCATTCCAACACCTGACAGCAAACGTCAAAGCCTTCTCTTCTCTACCGAAGTATAAGAACATCATGCACTTGTCTGTAAATGTTCTGTTCAGAGGCAGAATGTCTGCTGCCTAATGAGGTGGATGCTGCTGAGCAGCCGTGACTCGGAGGATGCTTTATTTAGCCACTAGGTGGAACCATCAACGCATTATAAACTGTTAAAGGTCCCATACCCAAAGCCATTCCTTTTGAAGATGTGATGAGCATGTATGTTCTGTTGTTTATTTACAAGCTTGCCTGCTGTGTCAGTAAAAGACATACCATTATGATTTATAGACATTTTTTTATTTTATTTAAATATCAAGGAGCATTATTTACTGTACTTTGATATTTTACACTGCCCTGTTCTGTCACTGTGCACATTAGCTCTGTATTCACAGACGGATTTGTGCTGTATTTTGATTTTGTAAGATTTATTTCTGTAAATGGATAATAGATGAATGGACATATATTTTTCATGTCTATACATGTTTGTTTTCCCCCCAGAAATGTTTGTCTTGGTTGAGAGCTCACCTGTGCCAATGTTTCCTTGTTGATGATGACCAATAGAACATTTCAGTTACCTTAATGTTTACACACACTCTTAATTTGTACAGAATTTCAAAAGTATGAGACTGAAAACTGTAGTTTACACACAGCAACATGCAGGCATGTTGACCTACCCATTTGAAGTGTGTGCTATTCAATTTGTATGGTTCTTCTGGTGGTGTCCGAGCCAATGTTCATGTAGATGTGTTTTTTTTTTTTTCTTTGTTTTTTTTTTGGGAAGTGGTACAGAGAAGTGAAAGGCAAATCATTCCAGGAGGATTAGGTGAGACCTAATCCTTCCACCCATGGAATGTATACTGTGCTGTGTAGAATTTTAAATCACACTTGTCTTTTGTCCATATTTCAAATGTTTTATGTCTATATTGGGGTTTTTTCTGTTCATGTTGTTGCTTCCAGCATTCCTTTTCTTTAGTCTACCTTCATAGGACAAAACCACACTGCTGTAGAAATGAGAGCACCATCTCAAACACCAAATGTTCCCTAGTGGGGCCCTTATGCATAGTTATTCACTCATATCCAATTTACCTTGCTTATTCATAGGTTTATCATACACATAGCTAGTGTTACTTACTGAAAATACACTGTGTTCTTGCATTCAAATTTTTTTTCACAAATCACTACAAGTATTCAAACACTTCTTAGCACAAACTATAACCCTACAGGCTTGTGATTTATGTAAAATAAGCAATAACTCTTAGTGAGTCTTAGGATGAGACTAGTGGGGAGTGTATGTATGATTTATGTAAATAAACACTTGGTAACATTAATCTTGCAATGGGTCATTTCTTAGTATGAGATAAAAACAAACTTAGACTAAAAATGTAATCTCTGACACAACTCTGCTTTAATATATCCGGGCTTAGCGATTTACTCCTACTGTACTGTAGTAGTACTGTAGTTTGCCCTGCAGGTGGCCATGCCTCCTGGTCCCCCCTGTTACTGTCCCATCTACCCAGGCGCATAGTCAGTAATGGGCCCTGGCCCACCCACTTAACTCATTGGCCCGTCAAGCCATCAAAATACGTTTCGTTACTAAAAATATTCAAATGTATGTTAAACAAAAAGAAATAGTAACAGAACTAGTTGTGTGTGTTTAATGTCTTCTCTTCTGATTAGATAGCTGGCTTTTCCAATGTACCATGGTGGATATGTTAAGCAATGTTGGCTACTGTTACAAGTTACTGTGGCAACAATGGCTTTCCTTTAAAGTGGTATGTAGGGTTGGCCGGTAAGATAAGTGCATTGCAACTGATACCGTTGCTATTTTTAAGACCCTGCGGTATATGGTATAGCCTACCGCGGGGTCTTAAAAATAGCAACGGTATCAGTTGCAATGCACTTATATAGGAGACAAGGAAGATATTAAATATAGTTTATTTAATGCCTAAAAATGCTTATGTGGTTGTCATCACCTGATAGTGTGGAGGAAAAAGGAGAGAGAGAAAGAGAGAGAGCGAGCTAGGGAAAGATGGCCTGCACTGAGTGACCTGGTCTCGAAGAAGAAAGGTTCTGACCTAATGAGAAGGGAGAGGTGTTTCAGTATTAGTGTTTGGTATTCCGTTTCTGAACGGTGTAGGCCCAAGCCAACAGTTTGGTGACACCGTCTGAGCCTTACGTCATCATTTTTAATTAGTCACGGTAATACCGTATACCGCGGTAAAATAGGGAGGAGGTTTGACGGTATCAAAATTTGGATAGCGCCCAACTCTAGTGGTATGGACAGTTTTCTTGGATGGAATAGAGTGTAAATATGGACAAGCTTTTCTGCAGCATTTGCAGACATTTCCCCAGCTGACAGCCAGTCAGCGAGAGAGGAGTTTGAGTGCTGGTCCTCACAGAGGTAACATTGAGTAGGCCGTTTCATGCTTTCGACAGCTTTGTTGCTTCAGGACTATGGCCAGAACATGAGCAGCAAATGCTCTACCAACAGTAGGCTAAAAGAAAATCAAAGAATGAAAACTTCCAGCCAAGCATTGTTTGAATTATGAAAGATATAACTAAAAGTGGCCAGCAAGGCGCCAAATCTTAGACAGTGTATGGAGTCCACAGTAGCGACAGGATCAAAGACAACTAAAAACTACTCCCACTAACACACGTTTAGGGAACGTTAGTTTATGGTTATCTAAAGGTTAGTTCAAATCAAACCAAAAACTAACGTTTAGGGAACATCCAACTTATAAAATCTAAGTAAGATAAACAGCATAGCAAGAGAATCTATTTCTTGTTTAATGTGAGCAAAACACAAACGCATTTCAGCTAAAAGCCATCATCAGTTTTTACGATTTCTTACTAAATAGGAAGGTGAGGTTACTTAAATAATAGGTTAAAATTGACAGTTTTCTGTTTATGTAGTACCAACTTTTAGACTGAGCTTTGTTGGTTGAGCATGTTATAGACAGTAGCCTACTGATGTATTGCAGTTTTAATGCAGTAGCCTATAGGTTGTCCTTTTTGCTACTTCTATGTCTTTTTGAAAATGGCCCACTCACTTTTGTACTAGCTCGGCCAAAATCCTATTTCAGCCACTGTACCTTGTGTGTATTCTACTAGATATGTTATGCAAATAATTATAGAGTTAGAGAAACAGTGATGTACCTGTATTGTAAATTAAAAAACAGTAACACACATTAAGTGTCTGGGCTTTGGGGGCCTGGGATCCTTGGGTGTACCTGTTAATCCAGACATTTCCATTGCATGTTTCCATTTTATCAAAATGTATAAGTACTGAAGTTGGTTATCATTATAGCAAAGAATCCCCTAAACAAAAATAAATGGAAGTTTTCACATCAAAATGTGATCTATGCATGTGTTGTAGACTTGGTTGAAGTGAAGCGGTGCAGATTTTTTGGCCCAGTGCCAGTAGTTTGGAAACAGTAATAAATGGCCGACTAGCTAGATATGTAGACATCCTGGGGGCAGTAGTGTCCCCCCGTACAGAGGGTGATGCTAAGATGATGCAACTAGAGGAGGGGGCAGCAGAAGATCATCCGGCAGCTGCCAACAGAAAGAAGTTGACATCCGAAACCGATGCTGCCTCCCGTCTGGAGTTGTGAATTAGCGAACTGTTTGCGACCTCAAATGAATACCTATCGGACATTTATCAACGTGTCAAACAGACACATTAGCTAGGAGAACCTCAGGTAGGAATATTGTATCTGCTGTCTGACAGAGCGCTGTCTTTTTGCCGGCTATGCTAACACTGTTATCCTAACGATAGCATTAGCAACATTACCTTTACCATTGCATATCGGTACTGACAGCTGGGGTAAATTAGCTAACTGACTGAAAAGAAACGCACAAACCTAATCTAAAGTTACGTTAATTGCACGGACTTGCATTGTTTGTTTGTTTTAAATAGCATCCGCTATAATTATTGTTTTAACCATCAAATCACATTTTTGGTCTGCTGTCAAGGTAGAAGAAATCATTTAAACATATGCTGTGAATTATTTCAAAATAAATCGCGATGTCTTTCATAATTGGATGTGCGTCAACATAACTGTAATCACCCCAGTTAGCTGAAAGGCGTTTTTTTCCTGATTAAAGGCAATTTGCGTATAACCGTTAACTGTTTTTGCTGATATTAAATTTGTCGCATCATTTGTTATTCTGTGCAATGGTTTTAAATCAGTTCTGTGATCGATTTCTAGTTTGGCTTACTTAACGTTAGTAGGCTACCCTGAAAGTCTTGGCAAGACTACTTACAGCTAAATATTTGGAAATAACTTCTAACGCTCGGTCTTTAGCACTTTTGACTTTGTAAACTGAAAGTATCTTTTCTGGCTATTCATACCTGCAGTATAAATCACATCTACTCAATAAATATCTATCTATTATACCTCTGTTTTACTGTGGTTCAAATGATCCTGCCCTTTCGGAGTTTTGACATAGCTAGTTATTACAGTTTCAGGAGGAGTTGTTGAGCGGTTGTGCTTACGTGTCTAGCTCAGTGCTTTTGTTTTGAAAGCGTATGGCCAGACAGGAAGTGAAATTGTTGAAATTCTTTCGTGCCTGACGTTCTACCTAGCTAACTAGCTAACCTAGTTACCTAGGTTATCTCCTTGGTTTTAAGTTGCTATTTGGTCTCTAACATGATAGAATCGACGTATGCTTACTCCATAGAGTGGGGTAGTTGTCTTTACCTAAAAGGTTTAGTTGGTAAAGTATTTGCTTGTGTGTTTGAATGACAGACTGTTGGGGCTAACGTTAGCCGTGCTGCTGCTAATGTAGCTAACTAGGTGTAACCAAGAACAATGTAAATTTGCCACCCCCCTGAGAAGAGTCAACAATAAACTCATGTTGCAGTTTGCCAATTCCCTTTGGCTGGCCCAAACGGTATACTGTTGCAGAGTTGTAGCCCCTGTGTGCATCTTACTGAATCTTCCTCACATTTAATTCATTTTAAATCGTCTTTTTTAACCAGAGGTGACCACAGATGTGTTGCAACTCTCCTGGAATAGCTTGGAAACAGCAATATTTCACAGCCCACTCTTTAAATCAATGAATGTCTAGGAGATTGATTAATGAGATATTCCTTCTTTGCCTGCCTGATTGCGTTTAGAAAAAGATTTTGGAGAAACCTCTCTGACTAGGGGAAATAAATAAATGTATTTCCAAGACAATTCCATGTCAGAATCAAAGTCATGCACAGTTTGGTTAAATTTAACAAAGATGATTACATTTTTAGTTGTAGTAGGCATGACAACTCTTCCACACAGCGTGTTGATGAAGTGGAAGGTGAATGGTAACTCACAAACACACCATAGCTCTTGTTATCACTGTGGATGCTTTTGCTTCTACAATACCAGGACAGGTTGATGTTAATGATGTCAGATAGGTTAACAATGATTAGTTACATATTCTTAATTTTAATATTGTAGCGTTGAAATACTAAAATTACTGAAGGCTACATTATAAAAAAAATGGCTTGCGTCTTGTGATTAATAGCGAGGCATATGATTATAAAATGAAATTCAGTGTTTGACCGTTTCTGGCCTGTCTCAGACAGACTGGTGCCTGCTTGTCCTTGTACACACAGTCACCCTTTTTGGGGTTTACTTCTTTTTTTTTTTTAACTGGAGACGCCACCGCAGGAAGCTGATGTTTTGGCAAGGAAGTACCTCCCACGCGGTTAAAGCATGTATAAGGGAGGAGAGCAGGGAAGGGGTATTAATAAGTTACTAGACTACTGCGACCCCCACCTCCTTTTCTTCCCAGACTTAACTTGGCTGTTTCTTCTGCGTCTTCTGTCTCATGTCTCACGCTTTGTTCAGCTGTCTGTAAAGGAACACTACACACACTTGTTCCTTTTGGGCAACCTTGGATCAGATCCATCGCATTCATTACCACTGAAATCAAACACTGTAGCTCTGTTTAATTAGAATCAGGATAAGTGTTATTGGCTTCTGGGTTATTAAGGAGCAGCTTACGTTCGACAGCACAGAGCGCCGCATGGCTAAATTGAGTTGAGGTGTTGAATTCTGTTCTCTTATTTATTTAATATATAAATAAATAAATATATTTCAATAAATTGAAACATTAAATATTCATATCCTTGTGGCTGCTTATATGTTGTAGATTCTGAATATCAATGCTGCAATCATTCCTCCTCAGAAGATGTAAGCAGTTGGCTAATATTTCAGAAAATGTCTGCTGGCGGCAGATCAACCGGATGGTCTCCGACCTCTTAATGTTTGTGTTGTTTATTGAAGAGTGTAGCCATATTTAAACAAGAATCAGTAAGCCCAATGACGTGGAGTCAAAGAAAATAGTTCTTCAGCATCACAGAAACGGCATTGTTTTTGGACACGGTGTGATTCATCACCGATGTTGGTGCATACTACAGTTGTGCCGTGTGAGAAGAACCACTCTTTTAGACTACATTTTCCAAATTGAGCCCCTTCTGACATGCAAGTGTGTGTGTGTGTAAATGTAATTTGTGTATTTGAATTCTTTTTTTAGGAGTTTCTAAACTGGTACACACACAAACCTTTTTTGCAGAGTGAGCGAGTGAAAGAAAAGGCCGCTGCCCCTGCCCCATTTAGCTGCACTTTTGGTCCCCAGCCTGCGCTCCCATGTCTATTCAGATCCAGTCCAAAGAGCTGTGCTTTAGCTAGCAGCTCTCTGTTTCAGACATCTGCTTTGACACACATTCAGCTATTCAGAAAACTGGCTAGTTGTTGAGTTCATATGTCAGTACTCTGGGAAAATGGCCTGCCAAACGTATGTTTTATGGATAAATACATGCATACGCTGGCAGTACAGAGTTAGGTAGGCAAATATAAGGCTGGGAAGAAATGTATACAGAAAAGTTGTTTAGCCTGGTGGCAAGTGTCTTTTTTTTGACGAGGGCCCTCCTGGGGCCAGACACAGACTGACTGCAGCATTAATGTAGAGCCCAATAGTTTCTGTCATAACAGAATTATTGATAGAATTGCAAAATTGGGAATTTAAAAAATCTATGAAACAGATTCCATAGGGCCCCTACATTTTGAAAATATGACTTTGTCTAAGTATCCAACTGAGCCGCCCCACTTTAACTGTAGTTTAAAAAACGTCTTAAAATACATACCCCACAATAATTCCCAGTGGCTTAGGCCTGGTGGGGGGCAACATAGACCCAGTGGGCCACCAGGCTTGCAATACACTGGGGAAAACCATCATATAGGAGTGTCATGATGTAGGCTATTCTATAGAAAGAGGAGTGCTATTGATTGCCCTGTATTTTTAGCTGGAGAAGTTACTTGCTCAGTGGCATACAGTATGAGTTTAGCATCAGCAATGGTACCCAAAAGGTTTTCATTGTAATAAGAAAAAGTAAGAAGACAAGCAGGACTGTAGGAGTGCTGGCAATGGCCGACTGAAAGACAAGGAAAGCTTCCCAGGCAATTATTTACAGCTTCACTGCATATATAATTTAAGATAACCCGTCAACACATAATGTCTAGGTCTGGGTGACTTGTAGTGAGATCTGTACAGACATGAGAAAGTGCATGTTCTCTAAATATAGCCATGGCGTAAAGCAAACCAAATAAGGTAAGGCTCGTAGGGATGTACGTGGACATAAAAAGGAGCTTAACCCAGAAAAAGACGCTGACTGGGGAAAGATGCATGGTGTAAATTTAGAAAAAATATTCTAATCATGAACGGTCAATGAGGTTGCAGATGTAAACACTATATGCTTCAAAATATACTCTGAAAGTTGAGTTTGTATCGTAAACCATAAGCCTGCTGTACAGGTCTGTTTCAGTGAATAAAATCTACCTTTGCACTACAGGAGCTGCAGCGTCTAACCAGCTGAGACACATTATTTGCCATTTTCTTCACATGAAGCAGGGAAGATTTTTCTCTTTGGTTGCAGCACTTTCTAAACTTTTAGTAAGAAGTAAGCACGTTATTTTGGATTGAGATATCCGTGTGCTGCAATTTGAAAAATATACATTGAAATCCAATCAAACTCCTCATAAGTCTTCCTCAAGACTAGGGATGTGTGTTTTCATGGTTTAGTCATATGAATTAGGCGTAACTAAACACTTCTCAGCATCTACGTCACTGGAGGCCAAGGTTAAACTGACAGAAATAATAAGCCAAATAAATAGCTTCTCGGCAGAAAAAGATGAATCACTTAGGTCTTGGAGTGCCCCCGAAGTGGAAGATTTGGAGCAGGATGACAGCTTTAAAGTACCGTCTGTACCAAGGAAACATCTGAAATCTATTAGAAAAGTACTTGTTTTTTAATAAAGTGCAGTTGTGGTTCAGTAGCAGGTTAGTTTGGTTTGTCTGGAGGTATCAGGAAAGAAAAAGATGACAATATGTGGCTCAGATGTGAGCCTTCTGCTCCTGCTGCATTTTTAATATTGATTTATTTTTGTTGTGTGTATTTAGGTAAGATTCATGGTAATGTTTCACTCTGAACATGTCTAATACATTAGTCAGATTCTCACAACGTTCTTTTTAAAGTCTGATTTAGTGCTGCTGATTTTTGATTATATGTATTACCAGATCCAAACAACAAACTTCTGCTCAGGAAAACAAGAGCTAGGTCAGAGATAGATTGCAGCTGGGTTTCCTATGTACAACAAATAACTTCTTCAGCTCACTTTTTCCCCTCAAGAGCTCCAAGATGTCCAAATCTGTGCTAAAGTGCTTACTCTTAGTCTCCAGCTGTGTCCCAAATCACTTTTTCTAGCTATAATGGCATCAAGTCAGGTTCTCTTCAGACCTGGACGCAACGCGTGAATAATGCGGAATAAAGCCTGCTGTGTTTTATACGAGCTTTTGTGATTTGTTTATAGCCATTTTCAGCACCTTGTCCGCTGCCAAATAACACTGTTTGCATAACATAATTAATTATAGAGGCTTCATTTTAAATAATTTGAGAGAACATTTTGTATCCCTGGTTATTAATTCAAGACACATTCTGCAACAATGCAACTCACCAAATTATCCTGGTAGGACTACATCTCACACAAACATGGCACCTAATGATTTCTTGGCAGGGAAAGATAATATTCAGTGCATCAGACCGGTTGCCCAGTAACAGGCTAACAGACTCACATGTTTGCCTCACAAAATATGACTGCAGTTGTGCTAGTTTGAGCTTTCACTTTGATCTGTGAAGGAATCTTACTTTTCCTTTTTTGGCTCTGCTCAATTTTCTACACAGTCCTCGGAAAACTCTGTCTTGCCCATCTTTGTCTGGCAGAGCAGAGTCCCACCACCCACACGCGTCAAACTCTATCAGTTTGATCATTGTTGCAGCTGATAGGCATGTGAAACTCTGAACTGACTGAACTATCACAAACAAAAGAGCCATCTAGTGGAGATATTGTTTTGGCCTTTTTTGAAAGCCTCAATTTCAGTGTAGATTCCTGTATCTGGGGTGGTCCATCCCAGCTGTCCTAATAGTGGCCAAATGGAACTCAAGTGTCCATGTATCATGACGTAAATATAAATAACAATATTTTAAACTGCAAGATCTACAAAAAGTCATTATTGTAGGGATTGGAAGAATAAGCAGAATTATTTTAACTCTGTATTAAAGTCTTCATATTACAAAGACAGCCACACGTTTTTCTGTAAGTGCTCGGCTATGGACCTTTTTCACAGCAGACATTTTGACCTGTCATAGTAGGAAAAGCACAGCTAAAATTGATAACCTTAACCATGGCTCAATTCCATCAGGGGTCTGTTTCAGGAAGGAAGTTTAACAAACTCTGAGTCTAACTCTGATCTCTGAGTTGATTTACCCTGAGATGGGAAACTGAGTTTTCGGTTCCAGAACAGCTGATTTGAGTTTGTTCAATCAACTCCGAGTAGGTTCACTCAGAGTTAACTGCACCACCACAATAAGAAGGCAGCATTAATGGAGCCATGATCCATTGATTCACCATGGTAACAACCCCAAACAAATACTCATGTGCAGATACAGTGAGTTTGAACATGTATTTCTTTTAAAAAAGCATCACAGCGGCTGCTGTAAAAGAGAGAATTTGCGTGGGAGAAAATTGCTGCTAGAGTAAATGCGTAAGTTCCAATATAGTGTATTAATATCATATTTAATCATTAGTATAATATTGCATTTAGGAGCAATCCTGCAGGCGAAAAAAGTCCTAGGCCTACTACTAAACCATCCTGAGGCTGCAACACCATCATTAAAAGAATCTTTTATTTCAAAGGGTTTTCCACATACATTTGTAATGGCTCCTACAGGTTTGTGTCCAGGGAACTCTACAATGCTTAAAACACGTTTCAGAGCGAGTCGCACTCTTCGGTGTTTTGCTACAGTGGCTTTACTAATATGCTCCGCATGACCAATGTCATAAATAAAACTGCCGTTTGCAAAAAAAAAAACAATGTGACGCAAATAATCTGCTGGGATGTAAGAGCATGTCCACAATGGGTAGGGGTGGGAATCATCAGACGCCTCCTGATACAATATCATCAGGATACTTATGACACAATACAATATTATTGCGATTTTAAACATATTGCAATATTCTGCGATATATTGCAATTTATAACCTTTTTTTCTAACTTCAAATTTTTCCTAATTTCAAATGACGTCCCCAAAAGGAAACTTTGTCAACATTTGTTTTATCTAAAAAGATACATTTCATTTGTTCATATCAGTTCAATTTTATTGCTGCAAAATGGGATTGTCAAGCAGACAATCTGACCAACACATTAAACACAATAAAAGATCGATATTTGGTGCCTGTGTATCGATACAGTCTTGCCAGTGATAATATCGCGATACTGTGCTGTATCGATTTTTTTTTTTTTTCCCCACCTGTAACGATTGGTGATGTTAGTGATATGAGGACGGATAAGGTTATGTAGTAGGCCTGCACAATTAATCGTTATAAAATCACGATCTCGATTCACCGTGTTCACGATTTAAATTTTTGAATAATTTTTGTTTTTGTTTTAATGACTTTGATTCTCATTTAATTTTACGAGCCGACTGCATCACGAACGCTACTACTTTCTTCTGTGAGTTTTAAACAGACCGTATAAAGGTATAGGTTTTAAAGCGCTCCCGAGCGCTGCAATGCTTTCCCATCTCTTCATTGAAGGAAGCCTCTATGTTTACAGGCTTGTGATGATGTGCAATGTGCCGTAGGTGCCAAAAAAATCTGTTTGGTACTGGCAATTTGTTTTGTTTAGTCATGTGTGCAAATAACATTACACTTTGTGAGAAGTAAACTTGTGGCAGTGAATCGTGATATCAATGCTAAGCTAAAAAATTGTGATTCATAATTTTTTCCAAAACGTGCAGGCCTATTATGTTGGCTACATACAGTGGTGTGAAAAAGTGTTTGCCCCCTTCCTCATTTCCTGTTCCTTTGCATGTTTGTCACACTTAAGTGTTTCGGAACATCAAACCAATTTAAACAATAGTCAAGGACAACACAAGTAAACACAAAATGCAATTTGTAAATGAAGGTGTTTATTATTAAAGGTGAAAAAAAATCCAAACCATCATGGCCCTGTGTGAAAAAGTGATTGCCCCCCTTGTTAAAACATACTATAACTGTGGTTGTCCACACCTGAGTTCAATTTCTCTAGCCACACCCAGGCCTGATTATTGCCACACCTGTTCACAATCAAGGCATCACTTAAATAGGAGCTGCTTAACACAGTAAGGTCCACCAGAAGATCCTTAAAAGCTACACATCATGCCGAGACCCAAAGAAATTCAGGAACAATTGAGAAAGAAAGTAATTGAGATCTATCAGTCTGGAAAGGGTTATAAAGCCATTTCCAAAGCTTTGGGAATCCAGCGAACCACAGTGAGAGCCATTATCCACAAATGGCGAAGACATGGAACAGTGGTGAACCTTCCCAGGAGTGGCCGGCCGCCCAAAATTACCCCAAGAGCGCAGCGACGACTCATCCAAGAGGTCACAAAAGACCCCACAACAACGTCCAAAGAACTGCAGGCCTCACTTGCCTCAGTTAAGGTCAGCGTTCATGCCTCCACCATCAGGAAAAGACTGGGCAAAAATGGCCTGCATGGCAGAGTTCCAAGGAGAAAACCACTGCTGAGCAAAAAGAACATCAAAGCTCGTCTCAATTTCTTTTGGGACAACATTCTGTGGACCGATGAGACAAAAGTGGAACTCTTTGGAAGGTGTGTGTCCAAGTATATCTGGCGTAGAAGGAACACTGCATTTCATAAAAAGAACATTATACCAACAGTAAAATATGGTGGTGGTAGTGTGATGGTCTGGGGCTGTTTTGCTGCTTCAGGACCTGGAAGACTTGCCGTGATAAAAGGAACTATGAATTCTGCTGTCTACCAAGAGATCCTGAAGGAGAATGTCCGACCATCTGTTCGTACTCAAGCTGAAACGAACTTGGGTTCTGCAGCAGGACAATGATCCTAAACACACCAGCAAGTCCACCACCGAATGGCTGAAGAAAAACAAAATGAAGACTTTGGAGTGGCCTAGCCAAAGTCCTGACCTGAATCCTATTGAGATGTTGTGGTATGACCTTAAAAAGGCCGTTCATGCTCGAAAACCCTCTAATGTAACTGAATTAGGACAATTCCAAAGATGAGTGGGCCAAAATTCCTCCAGGACGCTGTAAAAGCCTCATTGCACATTATCGCAAACGCTTGGTTGCAGTTGTTGCTGCTAAGGGTGGCCCAACCAGTTATTAGGTTTAGGGGGCAATCACTTTTTCACACAGGGCCATGATGGTTTGGATTTTTTTTCACCTTTAATAATAAACACCTTCATTTACAAATTGCATTTTGTGTTTACTTGTGTTGTCCTTGACTATTGTTTAAATTGGTTTGATGTTCCGAAACACTTAAGTGTGACAAACATGCAAAGGAACAGGAAATGAGGAAGGGGGCAAACACTTTTTCACACCACTGTAAGTGATTGACTGGCAAGAAAAATGGTACCGCTCAAATAGGTAGTTATCTGGAAATGAAAATACATATGTAGTCCGGGCCTCAATATCATCTCCAGACGTACTGTATGTTGTATGTACGCTTCTTCTTCAGCGGGATTGTCGACAAAAGGCAATGCTATGTTTATAGGGGGGAAAAAAGTTTTCTGGTCTGCCTAACAAAGTTAAACCAACATGTTTTTTATTCATGCAGATAAGCTGCGCTAAAATGCTCCTGATACAGACTGAATGTATGAATGAGGAAGTGAAAGAGCGCTGTGTCAAAGGGAGGAGACTGAGAGAAGAAAACCTGCTCCCGACCAGGTTAGGTTCACAGGCTCAGTTACCATAGTAACTGACTCTGAGGTTACCCCTCTCTCAGGTTTGACTAACCTCCCGTTCTGAAACTGAAAACCCAGAGTTTCCCCATCTCAGGGTTAACTAACTCAGTTTTCACTAAACCTTTTCTGAAACGGACCCCAAGGGTCTCAGTAAGCTATTTCAGAATACCACCTGTGTTCCTACTATGACATGCTGTGAAAAAGGTCTATTCAATGTGGTCTCAGTGTGTTCCAGTGTTAAGGGAATAGCCTTTGTGGAAAGAATTTCTCTTCCATGGAAAACTGGAGCTATCACTGTGCACACTGACGTACATTACCTTACTCTTTTCCTCCTCCCCCCCCCCCACCTTGTGCACAGATTGAGAGCTGTAAATGTATCGGCATCACAGAGCTCAGTATGAAGAAGTCGGTCCGGCCAGCGGTGAGTAAGGTGAGCGGAGATCGAGGGAAGGCAGAGGCCACAGCTGCCACTGGCACCGGGAAGCCTGCAGCTAAGACCAGCACCACTGCACCTCTGTCTAAGGTAAGACTCATCACGTGGTAGACGGCGAGTGAATTCGTTGATTTATTTGTTGATAGAAGACAAAACATTACCAGAGCAGCACAAATGTAACAAAGCAAACAAAAAATAGTGTCTACGGAACAAAAGCTGATGTGTGTGTGTGTGTGTGTGTGTGTGTGTGTGTGTGTGTGTGTGTGTGTGTGTGTGTGTGTGTGTGTGTGTGTGTGTGTGTGTGTGTGTGTGTGTGTGTGTGTGTGTGTGTGTGTGTGTGTGTGTGTGTGTGTGTGTGTGTGTGTGTGTGTGTGTGTGTGTGTGTGTGTGTGTGTGTGTGTGTGTGTGTACAAGTAAGAGGGATATATGAAAAATAACATTAAATAGGAGTCAGGAGGAGCGCCATCATTTTGAATTTCTTTTGTGCTTTCAGGTGAAAAGCAATGATGATCTTTTAGCAGCTATGGCCGGAGGAAATCCTGCATCAAGTAATGCCGTCAGCAAGACCAAGAGGACTGCCACCATTGGGACTAATGCTTGCAGCCTAGACAGCAAGCCAAAGACAACTTCAGGTAATAGTCCATGCCTACATATGAATTCTCTTCTATCTTTAGTAAGTTGTTGAACTGAAAATTAGGGCTGGGATTCTTTTACGATACATGGGTGGTGATTCGATTTGTATTGTGATTCTAGAAGTATTGCAATTTAATAGTATTGAGTATTGCGATTTTCTTTTCCTTTTTTTTTTAACAAAAGCTGAATAATCCACATCTAGAGACGATAATATCATGAGACATTTCTAATAGCTAATAGTTTTCTAAAAGGAATGCACATCCAATGTCAGTCTGTCAGTCTAACATTGATTTCATTTGTAAATATGTATGTTTTGTTCTGCTGTCGCTTTGTTTTGCTGTAAACGGATATGATGTAGTGGCTGTCAGCGGTACCGTATAAACAGAAAATATTAAGCTAAGTCATTGGTAAAAATATTGACTGTTGGGAAAAGAATCACACAAAACAAATCACGATACATACGATTTTCAAATAGCTTTTCCCACACCTACTGAAAATGTAAAGATTACTTTATTCTCTCTCACCAGGTACTTCTTTTAAGCGTACAACCTCTTCCGTTTCCAAGGAGCCAAATTCGTCGCGAGACCGTCTCCGGACCTCCAGGACCTCAGCCAATAAGAAGCAGTTGGTTTCAGGGACCACAGCGGGGGATGTAGCTTCAGGGAAGCGCTCTCGCAGCCACATCCTGGCGGAGTCGGACGGTCGCATGAGCAAGTCTAAATCAGAAGGCCAGATCAGCGATAAAGTGGCTCTGGAGACCAAAGTGAAAGACTTGTTGGGTTTGGCTAAAAGCAAAGATGTGGAGATCCTCCACCTTCGCAGTGAGCTGCGGGACATGAGGGCCCAGCTTGGCTTGGGAGGGAAGGAAGCAGCGCAGCAGGAAGAAGCTGCGGAGGAAGAGGAGGAGGAGGAAGTGGAGAAGCCCCAGGTGTCAGCCATCACAGCAGCTGACGTGGAGTCCACGCTGATTCTCTTACAAGAGCAGAACCACGCCATCAGGGAGGAGCTCAACCTGCTCAAGAGTGAGAACCGCATGCTAAAAGACCGGCTCAACGCGCTGGGCTTCTCCCTGGAGCAGAGGCTCGATGCCTCTGACAAGCTGTTCACCTACGCCTCCCTGAGCCCGGACCTGACAGCAGGTAGTGGGCAGAGTGATGGTGGGGGAACAGGTACGCTGACGTCCTCGGTGGAAGGCTCTGCCCCGGGCTCCTTGGAGGATCTGCTCACAGGTAGGGGTGTTACAGGATACATTGATGTATGTATGGAAAGATCCACAATCCAATATTATTGATGCAAAATGAAAATATTGATACATAATGTCTGTAAGGTGCCTCTTTTATTTTAGATTCCCTCTTCATATTTATTATTTTCATTAAAAAGAATAATTTTCTTTTTTATTTACTTTTTTGACGTGATATAAATGTTCAAAGCTATGGTGCGTAGTTTCTGTCACCCCCATGAGGAATTCTTTTAAGATTATTTTTTGGGCATTTTTGGCCTTTATACTCATAGGAAAGTTGAAGACATGAAAGGGGAGGGGGCGGGGTGACATGTAGCAAAGGGCCGCAGGTCGGAGTCGAACCTGCGGCCGCTGCATCAAGGAGTAAACCTCAACATGTGGGAGTGCGCTTTACCAGGGGAGCTACCCACGCATGAGGAATTCTTAATAATGACAACAACACTGCGGGCGCATCCACATGATACAAGCCTTCCGTAATCCCGCACCACCTCCACCCCTCCTCTACGCAGTGCTAGATTTTGTGCACGCGAAAGTCGCTGGACAAACACCTTTTTCTGAACATAGCCATACAGGGACATATAGAGATAGTTGTGTGGAGCTGATGGTCTTAATTAGTTTTTTATCAACTCATTTGGCAACGGCTCGAATGTAACAGACGTTCATTAATATGAGAAAAGTTATCAATCGCACGCCCCTGAATTGAATGGAATCAAGTTTGTCAATCGTCACTTTAAGATATCAGTAAATATTGTATTGGTGTTGCAATAATCAATATTCTATCGTATGTGATTTACACACCCCTACTGATAGGACACCAGCATGGAGGCTCAGCAGACAACCTGGACAGTGAATCCAGTGAGGTCTACCAGGCTGTCACCTCCAGCGACGATGCTCTGGACGCCCCTTCCGGAGCTTCCTCGTCCTCTGAATCGGAGTGCGCCCCCAGCAGGGAGCGCTCGCGGCGGGGCAGCAGCGGCAACGCCAGCGAGGTGTCAGTGGCCTGTCTGACGGAGCGCATCCACCAGATGGAGGAGAACCAGCACAGCACCGCCGAGGAGCTCCAGGCCACACTACAGGAGCTGGCAGACCTGCAGCAAATCACCCAGGAGCTGAACGGAGAGAACGAGCGGCTGGGGGAAGAGAAGGTGATCCTCATGGACTCCCTGTGCCAACAGAGCGACAAGCTGGAGCTGTACGGGCGACAGATTGAGTATCTGCGCTCTCTGCTGGACGATCATCACATATCGTACGGACTAGAGGAGGACATCAAGAGTGGCCGCTACTTGGAGCTGGAGCAGCGCTACGGAGAACTGGCAGACAACGCCCGCTTTGAGAGAGAACAGCTGCTGGGGGTTCAACAACATCTGTCCAACACACTGAAGATGGCCGAGCAGGACAACGCCGAGGCCCAGGAGATGATCGGAGCGCTAAAAGAGAGGAACCACCAGATGGAGCGCATCATGGAGTCCGAAAGACAGGGTCGAGCTGCCATGGGGGCCACACTCGAGGAGTACAAAGCAGCGGTGAGCAGTGACCAGGCGGAGCTGAGCCGCTGCAGAGCCAAGCTAGACCAGGAGAGGCAGAGGGTTGCCGAGCTGTACTCTCTTCACACCGCAGGGGACAAAAACGACATCTGCCAACTGCTGGAAGGAGTGCATCAGGGGAAAGAAGAGGCTGAGGCCAAGGCGGCCAAGTTGCAGAAGGAGCTGGAACAAGCCCACAGTGAGCTCACTCGGCTGCAGGAGTCTTTCAGTAAGGTTAGTTCAAACTTTTTTAGATATTTTTAGATGTATAACAGGAGGTTATTACAGAGACATCAATTTCCTGGAGGAATAAAATGATAAATTGATGTGTTTGACCTAAAAAAAAATGTATTCTGGCCTGCAAGAACTCAGATGTAAGCGTTTTTGGGTCACCAAAATGAGTTCCCGTTTATAGTGCAGAGCCAGATTTAATCTTGAAAATGTCACATATTCAGCTGTCAGGTCTCCAGAGTCCACCCTTTAGCAAGGCGTGGTACGTGTTACCTCTTAGTACCTCACCAACGTACCCCTTGACGGAGAATAACTGTGTAAATATGTACAGTTGTGCTCATAAGTTTACATACCCTGGCAGAATATATGATTTCTTGGCCATTTTTCAGAGAATATGAATGATAACACAAAAACCTTTCTTTCACTTATGGTTAGTGGTTGGGTGAAGCAATTTATTGTCAAACAACTGTGTTTACTCTTTTTAAATCATAATGACAACAGAAACTACCCAAATGACTCTGATCAAAAGTTTACATACCCGTGTGATTTTGGCCTGATAACATGCACACAAGTTGACACAAATGGGTTTGAATGGCTACTAAAGGTAACCATCCTCACCTGTAATCTGTTGGCTTGTAATCGGTGTGTGTGTGTGTGTGTATAAAAGGTCAGTGAGTTTCTCGGCTCCTGAGAGACCCTTGCATCTTTTATCCAGTGCTGCACTGACATTTCTGGATTCTGAATCATGGGGAAAGCAAGATAATTGTCAAAGGATCTGCGGGAAAAGGTAATTGAACTGTATAAAACAGGAAAGGGATATAAAAAGATATCCAAGGAATTGAGAATCAGCAGTGTTCAAACTCTAATTAAGAAGTGGAAATTGAGGGATTCTGTTGAACCCAAACCACGGTCAGGTAGACCAACAAAACTTTCAGCCACAATTGTCAGGAAAATTGTTCGGGATGCAAAGAAAAACCCACAAATAACTTCAGCTGAAATACAGGACTCTGAAAAAATGTGGTGTGGCTGTTTCAAGATGCACAATAAGAAGGCACTTGAACAAAGACGGGCTGCATGGTTGAGTCGCCAGAAGAAAGCCATTACTACGCAAATGCCACAAAGTATCCCGCTTACAATATGCCAAACAGCACAGAAACAAGCCTCCAAACTTCTGGAACAAAATCATTTGGAGTGATGAGATCAAAATTGAACTTTTTGGCCACAACCATAAACGTTCCATTTGGAGAGGAGTCAACAAGGCCGATGATGAAAGGTACACCATTCCTACTGTGAAACACGGAGGTGGTTTGCTAATGTTTTGGGGATGTGTGAGCTACAAAGGCACAGGAAACTTGGTCAAAATTGATGGCAAGATGAATGCAGCATGTTATCAGAAAATACTGGAGGAAAATGTGCACTCGACAGCCCGGAAGCTGCGCATGGGACGTACTTGGACATTCCAACATGACAACGATCCAAAACACAAGGCCAAGTCGACCTGTCATTGGCTACAGCAGAATAAAGTGAAGGTTCTGGAGTGGCCATCTCAGTCTCCTGACCTCAATATCATTGAGGCACTCTGGGGAGATCTCAAACGTCCAGTTCATGCAAGACAACCCACGATTTTACAGGAACTGGAAGCTTTTTGCCAGGAAGAATGGGCGGCTTTACCATCTGAGACAATAAAGAGCCTCATCTACAACTACCACAAAAGACTTCAAGCTGTCATTGATGTTAAAGGGGGCAATACACGGTATTAAAAACTGGGGTATGTAAACTTTTGATCAGGGTCATTTGAGTAGTTTCTGTTGTCATTATGATTTAAAAAAGAGTAAACACAGTTGTTTGACCATAAATGGCTTCACCCAACCACTAACCATGAGTGAAAGAAACGTTTTTGTGTTATCATTCATATTCTCTAAAAAATGGCCAAGAAATCATAAATTCTGCCCGGGTATGTAAACTAATGAGCACAACTGTACTTAACACATACTTACTGTACACAATATGTCTCCATAAATTACTGTATGACACTGCTGGAGCTTTGTTGCACATTAAGTCAGCTAATTACTTCATGGCTTGTTAATGAAATAAAGGATGTGCGTCCTATGTGCGTGCAGCTGGACAGGGAGTACAGAGACTTCCAGGAGCAGGTGCAGCAGCAGATGGCCGAGCAGGAGCGCGTGCTGGAGAAGCAGCGTGCGGAGCTGCAGGAGAAAGACACTGAGATTGCAGACATGAAGGAAACCATCTTTGAGCTGGAGGATGAGGTGGAGCAGCACCGAGCTCTCAAGCTCCACGACAACCTCATCATCACAGACCTGGAGAGTAAGTGGGCTGGACAGAACAGTGTAAATTCATTGTAAAGGTCAGACTTAGGCTAGTAGGTTTATATACCTATTTTAAAAGGCTGTCTCACATTGCCAGACCTGTCTCCACTGTGGAGTAAGGGCTGGCTATACCAGACATACATTCTAGTTTAGGAGTACAGAACGCTCTGGGTTGTTTGCATTTCTTAAAACCAATCACAATCGTCTTGGCCGGAGCCAAGTTTTTGCATACTGCTTACTTCACGAGATTGGGTTCATTAAAGAAATCCTCGATGAAATATATGAATGGAAAATAGTTTTTATTCAACTGAAAAAATCACAAAATGCAAAACAATTTAGGTGCATTTTGAAATCAACTATTAATGATGAATTTTATTTAACTATTTTAATGAATTATATGCAGTTGCACGAGATCTTTTAGCATACAGCATTTGCAGCTAAAAAGAAAACCTCACATAATACTAACTTAAGTTAACAGAGTTATCTAGAGTATCATTCGATATTTAAATAAGTTGGTTACATGGTTAAACTGAATTTGCTCTTAACAGTTTATCGTTTATGTGTACTTTGTCTACAGCAATCCCCTCCGGTCCCCACCACTCGGTCCCAAATGTCCCAGTTAGATAGTAAATGACGTAAACATATTCTTTGTCATTCAATAATTTTCCTAAAGAACCATGCAGGCCTGCCCTATTGCACGATCCAAATGTTTTTTATAAACTTTCATTTTCAGCGCGTAATGTTAGCTTCAAGCTCCAAGGATGTTTTGTTTTGCAGGGGCAAAGCCTTGTGAGCCTTATCATGGCAATGTACTTCCATTTATCCCGACTGCGAAACCAAAACCAACATCTACTGTAATAAGATATCCATTACCATTATAATCCCATTATCAAGTGTTTGTCAAACTCTTAGTGGGAATCTTCAGCATAACTGTAGTAAAATGTGTGCGTTAGACCAACATGTATTTACTTCCTATTTCAGACTCTCTGAAGAAGCTGCAGGACCAGAAGCACGACATGGAGAGAGAGATTAAGATTCTTCACCGCAGGCTGAGGGTAAGAGTGCTGCAGGAGGGCAGTGAGCTATGTGAGGACCAGGACAGACTGGGATAGACTAGGGTCAAATAATACTTGCATTCAGCTCTTTGTTACCTCCCCCAAGGAAGTAATGTTTTTGGTTTTTGTCTGTTTGTCGGCAGGATCAGAGAAAAAACACTGTGCTGATTTTCATGAAACTTGGTGGAAGAGTGTAGCATGGGCCAAGGAAGAACCCATTGCATTTTAAATCCAATTTGAATCATGGGGTGGATAGACAATATATTTTTTATTTCCGTTAACATTGTGAGATAGAGCATGACCATGGCAGAGGTCTACTCTCTCCAAGTGCCCTTCTAGTAATTGAGCAATTTAGGCCAGTATGAAGGAAATAGTGCATTAATGTGGACCCTGATCAAAACCAATGCAAACAAGTATTTGCAAATGCACCTGTGCCAATCTTTGCTCCCATGGGTGTGTTGGATTTACAGGGAGGCGTATTGTTATGTTGCGGCAGCAGAAAGTGATCACGCCATTGACCAAGAAAAACCTGGTCCAAAGTCAGTAACACCGCATTTCATTGTTATTTTAGCAGCGCATTAGTAATATGTGCACAAGACGCACACACTATGCTTGTTACACACACAGGGAAGCGCAGCAGCACACACGCATGCAAAAGATTAAAAATAAAAGATATTACAGTGCAAAGTCTCCATCATAATAGCATTGCGCCAAGGTACAAACACGCCTGGCTTTTAAAGGGAATGGGAGATGACGCTCTGATTGGTTTATTGCATGTTACGTCGAAAACACACCTATGCTTAATGAAGACACTAAGTACAACCCTTTTGAACCATGCGCCTGGCACGCAGACCTTTTTTTCCAACGTCAAACTAGCAAAAGTGGATTTGGACATGCCCTAAATGCCCTGACTGTACTTGATATTTAGCACATTAATGTAGCAGCAAAAACAAGTGCTTTGGTGTCTTTTAGCTCGTTGTTTTTTTTTCTGCAGCCTGCATTTTACCAGACCTTCCTCTACAGCGCACAGGTTTATTGGCTTTATTTTAACCTAATCACTTGTCATGTGCGGCGCTAGGTGCCGCACGGGGCCCCGGTGCCGCTGCAAAATAGCCTTGGGAAGGAACTTGTTTTGGTAGAATGTGTATGTTAAAATGTTGTTCTAGTCGTGCAACAGAAAACAAAGATTGGACAGATAGTCTAGCTAGCCGTTTGGATTTACCCTGCAGAGATTGTAGGAGCGGTTAACCATTATCCTCATGAATCCACCGGAGTTTAAAATTCCAACACAAAAAAAGTGGAAGGTAACTGACATCTGGCCTAAAAGGACATACTGTGAAATTTCCGGCGGCAACGGAGCAATCCCGGAAGTGAAAGGTTGTGGATGTAGACTAGGTGTACATTGATATTGCACATGAGAGTTATGGTATGTATGGTCTACTTGGAGGACGAACCTGCAGTGTTTCTTCTTCACACCCTTCAGGGCAAGCAGCCTGTTGTTGAAGGATCTGCTCAGTGCTGTCAGTGCCCTTAGTCTATATCCTTCGCGTTCCACTTCCGGGATTGCTCCGGTGCTGCAGGAAATCAGACTCAACCAGATGCATGTATTATCCATTTCCTTCATTGTGTTGTAATTTTAAATTTGGTGGATTTCTGAGGACTATGGTTGACTGTTCCTCAGATGTCTGCATGGTAAATTGAGACAGCAAGCTAGGCTATCTGTCCAATCTGAGTTTTCTCTTGAATTACTATTTTACAGCAGCTCTGTACGGAGCTTAGCACCGCCGATGACGATTCTGATTGGTTAAAAGAAATGCCATTAAACCAGAGCTCCCATCCTCGAATGCTATTTGGAGTAGCCAGACCCTCCTTCAGCGTGTTTTGGAGGAGTGAGACTAGAGTGTCCTGTATGGGCTGGGACATGTTGTCCATAAGGGATAATAGCTTAGCCATCATTCTCCTTTCTCCCACCATCTGTGTGTGTGTGGTGTAGGAGGAGTCAATGGAGTGGCGTCAGTTCCAGGCCGATCTGCAGACAGCTGTTGTCATTGCTAATGACATCAAGTCTGAAGCACAGGAGGAGATCGGGGACCTGCGGCGCCGGCTGCAGGAAACCCAGGAGAAGAACGAGAAGCTGTGCAAGGAGCTGGACGAGGTCAAGAGCCGCAAGTAAGAGCCGCAGAGAGCTGCAGAGATCCGTTTAGAAGAGCTGCAGCGGTCACGCTGACATCGTCTGTCTTATGTTTGTAAACAAAACGAGGGTAGATTAAACTTTGCTTATTTAAATTATGATTCTGGGTGCTCAGTCAGGCTAGTATTCATTTATCGTTGGTGACAGCCAACAGTCACAGAACAAATGATTTATTTTATGACCATTTCAGCATAAATGTCCCTACAACATGATATAAGCCTTTGAATATTAGTCCCATTCTCAAACCATATTTACTAATTTTAAATGCACACAATATTCCGGGTTTTTCCCTTATTCCAAAAAGATAATATTTTGACCTAGATGTTTACATGACTAATGAAAATGAATGGTCCACTAATATTCCCATTTACATGCAGCTGTGCAACGTTTTCTACCTCTGGCAGATTGTGTGAACACAGCCTCCGTATTTCATTCTTTAAACCACCTTCTTGAAAACGTGGGCGTTTTGATGTTTGTGCATATCCTAAAAACCTGTTGATATCCAATTTTTTTTCATAAATCATTCTTTTGAGCATGCATATCGCAGCCCTGCAAATTGTTGGCTAGTTAGTTTGTGTACAAAAACCATAGCAACACTGAACACACAGAGCTGACTGTAAGCCATAAACAGGCAGGGGGCCGTAAACTGCAGGAAATACCCCAATTGAGACGCATATTCCAAATTCCAAAAACTTTCAGTCAGATAATGCTAAATTTAGAAAAAAAGGCCTTATTCTGAATATCCAAATGGAATATGATGTTGTCCTGTATCTAAATCGTAATATTGTCATGTTTGGAATAATAGTTGAATATTAGTGTGTATTAATGTAGAAATTGAGGAGCTCTGAGTGTGCACACTGAGTAGAGGACTGTGTGTTTTTCAGGCAGGATGAGGAGAGAGGCCGAGTGTATAACTACATGAATGCAGTGGAGAGGGACCTGGCTGCTCTCAGGCAGGGGATGGGTCTCAGCCGGCGATCCTCCACCTCATCGGAGCCCTCGCCGACCGTCAAAACACTCATCAAAAGCTTCGACAGTGCGTCACAAGGTGCCACACAATAACAATATGCTCCACTTTCCTCACTTTTTTTAAAAAAAACTCTCCCTTTCTCCACTTTCCTCACTTTGATATGTTGCATAATATACATAATATGTCTGTCCAAGGCTCTGGACACAGGACATGAGGGGAGTGTATTTGGTTACCTGTGCAGAGCAGGTCTGAACTGAGCAGTATGTTTCGGTTGCTTTTCACTCTTAACATAGGTCCACCTTCCAATGGCAGTGCCACTGTGACTCCAACAGCCTCGGCTGCTCCGCTGCCACGCACCCCCCTCAGCCCCAGTCCCATGAAGACGCCACCAGCAGCTGCCGTTTCACCCATACAGGTACAGGAGGAAAGGCTTCAGATGAATATGTTGCTATGGTTACCAGTGCACTTTTGTAGTGATCCGTTAGGAAAAGATCTTTATTGGCAACAACGTGAAACGTAGTCTTTGGCTTCACAAGACTTCATTAAAAGCCACCCAAGGCAATTCATGAGGATAGACATGGAAGGAAAGGAAAATGTACTATCAACAAACAACATGATTTAAAAAGACATGAATATAGTTACATAACATTTTAAATCATATAAAAGGGAGAGGGAATGGACGTACGATTTAGTTTGTAACAATTATAAGGATCAAAAACTCTTGACCCTAAAGGAAAAAAAAAGACAAAGAAAATTATTCTTTATGTGTAGGATAATTGCAAAAGTTGTTATTTTTTGCCGTTTCAGAGACACTCCATATCTGGCTCGATGTCAGCAGCCAAGCCGCTCTCCTCCCTTAGTGATAAGAGGCCCAGCTACACAGACATGACCATGCCAGGTGAGGCAGCTGCCCCAGGGATCACTTCAATACACTTCATATGTTGTATTAATAAGGACAGTTTCCTTGTTTCAGAACTGCTATTCCCATAAATGTTGGAAGAAATGTGCAAAGGGGCAGAATAATGTACCGTTAAATATGAATCACACACAGGAAATACCAGAGTCCTCTGTCCTCTGCTATACCTCCGTTCCAGTAAACTTAACAATTAACAGGCATGGGCCTCCCCTGTCTCATGGGAAATAACATGACAGCTTCTCCCCAGAGGCCTGGAGTTGTGAGTTAGCAGGTTTACTGTATGTTGACTTCATGTTCTAGTTAATCAAAACACTAGAGTGGATGATAAGAGGGAATGATGAACCACCACATAGTGTAGAATTTCCCACAGTTTTGTTCTCACCAGTAACGAGTTCAAGTGTTTTATGTGAACGTGCAGACTTGGCCATAGCCTCCAATGTTCTCTGTATTTTTCTCTGATTTATTGTTTTCTTGTTGAGCGAAGCAGCCACGTTCGTCCGGTATTCCCTGAGCTCAGAGAGGCTGGAATGTGGCTCTTTGCTGACCCTGTTTTCTAATTTCAGAGCAAGCCCCTTATACAAAACACTTGCTGTATATGTGATGTAAATGCTGTGTATGTATCCATAGCTGAGCACCTTCTCAGGGGAACCTCGGCTAGCCGGCCTGCGGCGGTCCTCCAGAGGGTCTCCAACATGGACTCCACCAAGGCAATATCAGGTAAGAGATGCTAGCTAAACTTATATGAACTTGTTTAAAACTCCGTCATTAGTCATTAGTCATATACTTAAAAAAAAGGGTCTATAATGATGTCCCCCATCCTGAGCAGTGTCCCGCCGGAGCAGTGAGGAGATAAAGAGGGACATGTCTGCCCCAGACGCCTCCTCAACCTCCCTGATGGCTATGAGTGCTGCCTCCTCCCCGCTCTCCCTGTCCTCCTCCTCCCCCACCGCCTCCGTCACCCCCACAGCACGCAGCCGTCTAAGGTACCACTTTCTGGGGCACTGACTCGCCTCATGTTGTACTGATATGTTATAACAGGTTATAAAGGTTGCATTATTTGCCTGTAATTGCAGCAAATATGCTCACACTGCCCGTTTACAGTCAGTGTCTCGGTTTTGCATTCTCGTCAGTGATTGAAATCTGTCAGTTGTCTTTGTGACATCACCTCGTCACACACTAGTTGTGATTGGTTTCCAGGCGAAACCTACAGCCCGAGACTGCTTTCCTAGCTCACTAAGCAAACAAGCTTACCATGCAAACGGTTTTCCTCACTGACAGTTAAGACTGGCAGCGTGTTTGCTTACATGTCTGTTCTGTGTGTCTGTTACAGAGAAGAGAGAAAGGACCCGCTGTCAGCACTGGCTAGAGAGTATGGAGGCTCCAAGAGGAATGCTTTGCTAAAGTGGTGCCAGAAGAAGACTGAGGGTTATCAGGTGGGTCTCTGGAAGGTACCAGCTGATCTGATCACACATGATGACGTGTCTGTAACTATAACTCTTCTCCAGTGGCTTAGGCACTAAATAACAAACACAGTTAAAAGAGAAATGTACAACAAGTAGATTTGGCCAGGCAATCTGATTGGTCAACTAGACATTTAGAATGTCATACAGTCTATGGATACGACACCATGCTCTAAAATATTACTCAGCCATTTCCACGACATTCCAGACTTTAAATAAAAAAAAAAATTTTTAAAAGTTAATGAAAATATATCATGTATGAGTGGAACATACAGCAAGCTCTCCAAAATGTTTATATGAAGTGATTTATGGGATTAAATGAATAAAAACACTCTGGAGTTAACATCTTGGAAATGTTTGGATCACATCAGCTGTTAAAAATAGCCTGCTACATGTGGATTTATAGCATCTAAATCAGTCTAAAGAAAAATATTTAGATCAGCAGGTATCTTAGTTACAACAATATTTCGCTAGCAAAGCAGTTTAGTTGTATTTGTGCGGTATTTGTTCAGTTTGGGAAATCCAACTATTTCTACAAAGCCAACGTAAGCTGAAGTTGACTGGCTGGCTCTCTTTTTCTATACAGTCTATAGGCTGACGAAACATGGGGGCAATATAAATTGTCTCTGTTGCTTTTTCTTATTTATTTTGAGATCAAATTGCCACAATATGAATACAGTTTGATTTTGTACTGTTTTACAATAGCAGTTTTACTCGAGTGATGCTAACAGAGCCTCGGTCCTAGCTGCATCACTGCCGTGCTAATAATGACGTTAAATTACATCCTCTTGTGTGTAATACCATATCTGAAGTCGCTTTCCCAAAATTCAGCCTTGGTGCAGAATTACAGCCACTAGAGCCAGTCCCACAATGAGCTTTCCTTAGTACTGTAGTTCCCAGTTAGTATGCGGTTAGAAGATGGCTGAGTCTCATGTGACCTTGTTATTTGTACATCCTGTGACTATACAAATCACAACTTGTAAATAGGAACATGTTGGCGTTATTTTGTCACTTATTGGGAGCAGTAGGATAGATAGAGCCAGTTACCTGCAGGATCTGTGCTAGGCTAAGCTAATGCTGGAGGCGTCAGACAGAGTTACAACACGCATGGAGATGTATCGGCTTGCCTAAGTCCCAGTAAGTCGCCGTGTTCCTTTTAAGGGCTGCAATTTATGATTATTTTTTTTTATTGTTGATTAATCTGTTAGTCTATAAAATGTCAGAAAATGGTCAAAAAAAAAGATGACCTCAAGTGTCTTGTTATGTCCACAACTCAAATATATTCAGTTTACCGTCACAGAGGAGTAGAGCCCGACTGATATATCGGCGGGCCGATATTATCGGCCAATATTAGGCATTTCCCGATATATCAGTATTGGCATTTATAATAGCCGATTTAAAAAAAATAATAAAAAATCCGAATCATTTAGAATGACAAAAATTATTCTATTATTCTGATAAATGAATATTTAAAAAAATAAAAACGGACCAATGTTAACCATGTTATGAGTGTTTGTCCACCAGAGGGCCCTCTACGCCGTCCCTGTTAGCAACACTGATTATTACACTGATTATTTTTTTGTTTGTTTTTGTTTTATCTTAAGTTTGTATTTTTATACATTTTATTTATCAGACCGTTAATATATTTTGATGATCTTCTGTTCTGTTATATTATTTTAGTGAGAACTCATAAATAACTACAGATAACTAATGAGAGGGAAATCTGTTTTGTACCACGTTTCTGGATTTAAAAAAAATAAATACATATATCGGCGTATCGGATTTTTAAATAACCAAATATTTGAATTGGTATCGGCTTTAGAAGTCATTTATCGGTCGAGCTCTATAGAGGAGTAATAAAAGCTAGTAAATATTCACATTGAAGAAACTGGAATCAAATAATTTTTACTTCTTTTTTTCATAAAAAATGACTCAAACCTATTGATCGATTATCAAAATAGTGGCAATTTAATTTAATAGTTAATCGACTAATCTTCGCAGCTTTACTTTCCTTGTCTTTCCTTTCGTTCTTATGTGGTGGTGTTGCAGATACATAGCACCGTAGCAACTGCTCTCTCCTTGCAGGTCTTATTTGTTAATGGCAGCAAATCAAAGAACGCCTGTCTAAACGTGTGCAGCGAGGATAAATGTCAAAGCATTGACCTAGAAATAACTGCGCTTAAAATGACAATCAACAGGTGTGTCAAGAGTCACTTGCCATACTGAAGTGATGTTTACCCCTTTTAACAGATGTAGCTTATGGTTACCATGACACCTTAGGTCCTCTACAGGAAGTGTGCAACATTTAACACATCCTGCGAGTTACCTACCTGACAAAAACATGAGGCTTTCTCTGAATCATTTTGTACTATTCAGATTACAGCTGTGATGCGTGAGCATCTAGTTACATATGACCTTAGTGGTTGTTTGGAATCACAGATTTACAGCCCCTGCAAATGTCAGATAGCAGTTGATAGTGGAAAAGATGATATAGGTGATATGGTGGAGCAGTGTTAAAAACTCGTATAAAATCCTACAAATGTCATCAGATCAGGCTTGCTGTTCCCTGCGGTTAAATCATTTTAAATAGTTCCATGACAGCTGAATTTATTGTGATCATATTATTGTTGAAAGCCGTAATGCACAGTGTGTTGGCAGTGACATTCATGACCTGGGATAAAATGTTGTACCCGCTTAGCTTGGACAAGGCCCAGAAATTGGTTTTCCATTGACTGTAAATGCACTGTCGAGTTAAATCCGAGTTGAAGGGCATCATCGTTGCTTTGTTTTTCAGAATATTGATATCACAAACTTCAGCAGCAGCTGGAATGATGGCCTGGCCTTCTGCGCTGTGCTTCACACCTACCTACCAGCTCACATCCCCTACCAGGAGCTCACCAGCCAGGAGAAGGTAGAAATAGAGCTCCGGGAAAAGCCCCAACCTTTAATCCATCATCATCATCTATGTATCATTACTGTAGTTAGACATGGTATTTCACCGAGCGTAACTTTGACTCTCTTCTTTTCTCAGAGAAGAAACTTCACCTTAGCTTTCCAAGCCGCAGAGAGTGTGGGCATCAAATGCACTTTGGTAAGCTTTATACCAATATGAAATGACTATATTAAAATAAATTAGGGCTGTCAAAATGAATGCGTTAATAACCAGTTAACGCAATTCCCTTTTGACGCCACTAATTTATTTTTAGCGCGCGATTAACGCATGCACGTTCTGTGATTCTGCTCTAGGAAGCTGGTTGAGTTTTTCAAATTCCTTCCGGATCCAAACCAGCTTTATTTGTAAAACACATTTATAACAACCCAGTTGACCAAAGTGCTGGACATTGACATGATTACTGACCGCTTGAAAAACGCACTAGTAACAGAAAGGAACATTTAAAACAAGAACAAACTAGAAAATACAGAATACAACTCTCAAACAGGTTTAAAGGCCAATGGATAAAAGTGAGTTTTAAGTTGTGATTTAAATTTAGATGGTACTCTCGACAAGACTAAAGTTATTTACATGTACCGTCGACGTGAACTGAGTTACCAACAGAATACATTGAGTCTCAAATACCACTTGAGCATTAAAAACTTCCATTTTAACGTACATTTAGAAAGGATTAAAAAACAAAAGTGTGATTAATTTGTAATTCATTGCGAGTTAACAGGACTCTTATGCGATTAATTATGATTAAAAAATTGTAATCAATTGACAGCCTTAAAATAAATATATACCAAACTCCTAGTGTAAAATAAGGTGTATAGCAAAACTTTGGGTCAGATTTGAAATGCCATAATTTGGACATTATGTATACTCTGAGAAATGTGCACAGAAGAATGTACGTAGGGAAAGGGTTTGCTTTCTCTTTTTGCTCTTTTTAAAAGGCTTTATGTTTGACTCACATGTGCTTGTCCCCTATGTTTTTATTTCCTATTCCCTATCCATATGTTATTATTTTTTCCATTCTATTCTGGCATGCCCCCCTAGCTTATACGGTAATATAAATACATGTCAACCACCTACATTGCTGTAATCATTTACCAGGGATGAACTACAGTATGTTTTGCGGTTGTACAGTGTGTCGTCTATGGTTCTGCTTTTAAACTCATAAACCTCACTCAACTGTGAGTATAAAATGATGCTCAAAACATGGAGAATATTTCCATTTGATGGAAACGCTCAGCTAAAAACCCTACAGAATCTTGAGTTTAAATGCACAGTATATCGTTCAATGTGAACATCATATAGCCTCAATGAAGACTGAATTTGATACAACAAAAATATATGATGCTGTCAAAAATAGATGATACGGTCAGACAGTTTGGAATAAAATGATTTTTCTAACTTTAAATCTATGCAGCGGGGAAATGTGCTTATTTGCTTTCTTGTTGCGAGTGAGATTGATACAACTCCCGTTTCTGTACGGTTAAGGGAGCCATATAATGCCTAGCTTAGCATTAAGACTGGGAACATGGAAACGGCTAGCTGGGCTCTGTCCAAAGTAAAGGTAACAAAAAAAAAATTACTTTGACGACAGCAGTACAAAAACTAGCGCTGTGACTTCCTGGAGCCTCGGCTGGTTGACTGGCAATCTCACAGCAACAACAGGTCTCCAAAAGTCATTCGGCCAAGAAATAGTCCAGCACATAACTCCGCCTTGTAATAGACAAATTTGTTAGTTTGACAAAAACAATAAATGACTCAAGGTTCACTTACTAGAGTCCCTTTTACACATGCACTGCAAACCAGAATTTATCTAGGAGGAGGAGCTGTGAGAACGCAAATTTCCGAATCAGCTGGCTTGGACATCTGGACGGTCTTTACCCTGCTAGCTACTCAGTACAAAGTCTGTGTAACATCCGATAGAACCCAACGTGGGAGAATTCACAGCAAGCGAGGTTGGCGTGTTGATGACGTTTCTGTCGGCTGGTGCAAAACTGGAAGAAAATAAACATCCAGGGGTAAGGAAGAAGGGTGATTCACACAAAGATGGCAATGAGAATGGCTTACTAGAAAGATGACAAGATTCAGGAAGAGACTTGGTTTTTTAAGACCAATTTACAAACCGGCTCTGTGACGCAGTGTAATCTGTGTCGTAATCCGTCTGCTCTACCGAGGCGCTACCCCTCGTCTACACCATACAAGAGTATTTCCAGTAAGTGAGATCGTGTCTGACACGGACAATCTCCTGTTGTGTGCTACATGTGTGAAAGGGAAACTCCGGACCATGTCGGGACAGGATTCCTCAGACGTTGTCCTTAGTCGAGCTTTGAGCCTCAACTTGAGTCCATCAGTGGGTGGAGTTTACTCCATTAGTTAGTAGTAGTTATTATGGGGCTTGTTCCATTGTTGCCATGTGCATTCCCCAAATTAATTATAAGTGATCTTGTTGAGTTAAGAAAGGGTGAATTGTATTATTTATTCATGTATTTATTATTTTTTTGGAGGGGCTTTTCCTTTATCAGATAGTGATAGTGACAGTGGGTAGACAGGAAAGGTGGGAAAGACATGGGGGATGACACGCAGCAAAGGACATCAGGTCGGATTCGAATCCGGGCCACTGCAGGACTCAGCCTACATGGGGCGCACACTCTTAATGGGTGAGCTAGAAGTTGCCCCGTTGTTGTTGTTGTTTTTTAATCTGGAAAACACTGTGTTTTAGTGGGACAGAAGTCTCCAGTTTAGCAGTTGTTTTTCCCCTCCTTAACTGTCTCTTTTTGTCTCTTCCAGGATATAAATGAGATGGTGCACACAGAGAGGCCAGACTGGCAGAGTGTCATGACTTATGTCACAGCCATATACAAGTACTTTGAAACCTGACTCCATCTCCTCAGCCCCTCTGCTCCTGCAGCACATTCAGATCCACGCCAGCCCTCCTGAGCACCCAGCAACCTCTCAACCACATGGGCTGCTGTCAGACCTCATTGACCGCCTCCCCCCTTCACAACAGCAACACCATCACGCTGCATGTTGGCCCTCAGTATTTAGCAATGCTAAAGGCAGAGCAGAACCTCACTGGGCTCACACACTGCTACTCCATCCTTCCACTGCAGCGTAGAAGGTGTTTTGGGTAGAGCTGTAGTCTAAGGGCTTGTACTGTTACACTAGTAAGCCATGAAAAGCAACTGTGGCCAAAGCGTGGTGAACCAAGTATGAACTGACCAGCGGTGGACTCCCGAAGATCATCTTTGCCTTCAGTTCACAGCAGCATGAAAAAGAAACTCAGTGTCTCAGTGCCTTCCACCTGGCTTTTCTTGGCAGACAATGATGATGATGATGATAATAATAACCGTTAACCCAGTTTCCAGGGTGTTAAAGGGGGAATTCCTGCAAATCTGACTTTCAGCATGCTACTTCGCAAGTGGAGTCAAAAACCCACCCAATGTTTTTTTTCTTTTGTTGGTTGTGAATATTGTGTGAAAGCTTCTACAGAATAACAAAGCAAAAGTCAGTGTTGTTGGAATTCCCCCACAACCCTAAAAATTCCCTTTTGAAAGGAAATTCAGACGGACACAGGCTTTTTTTGCACCAAGTCTTCCAGACGTTACAGTTTGATACGGATTCCTGTCTTTCAATGAATAAAGTGCCTGTGTGAGTTTTGAGCAGGGGATCACTACAGTTTGTGAAGCTGAAGATTTAGAGGAGTTGTTGCCAAATATGTTTCAGATCCTTTTGATTGTCGATTTCTGACTTATTGGTCTTCAGGGCAGAGTGATGCTATTTCAACAGCCTTGGATCATGCCTGACTGAAATATGCTACTACACGTTTTGTTAAGCAGCACTAACACACTCTTATGATGGTTTTTCTCTATAAGATTCATGAAAGTTGACTAATGTTCAGTTGATGTATATGGAGTTCAACGCCAATGTGAGTGTTTTCATTTTTGTAGGCCTGCATTTGCCATCTTGCACTTAGACTTCTTTCATTAGGCACATACAGCACACGGCATAATTTAATCATAACCAAAATATGAGTAGTATTTAGTCTTTCGATATGTTTTGATTGACATTTAATTTCTGTTTAGAGCAGAGAACCTCAAACGTTATGGGCCTGGTGGTCTAATTAGAAAAGTAATCTCTCACCATGGCCTTCATGTTGGGGAAATGTGCTCTAGTTGTGGAAACTAGCAGAAATAAATTCATAGGTAGAAACACACTTTTTAAGGTCTCATTAAAGGAATATTTTGACAGTTTGGGAAATACACTTCACTGTTTTGCAGAAAGTTAGGTAAGAAGATTGATACCATTGTAAGAAATGAGATTGGTATCAATCTTCTCACCCAACTCTCTGCAAGAAAGCAAACAAGTGTATTTCCCAAAATGTCAAATTATTCCTTTAAGAACAGCAAACGTTGCAAAACCATGACATTTAGCACAAAATATGCACAAGTAATCGGACAATTCATTGTACCACTGACTTATTGTTTGTGTTAATACTATTGCTGTATTATACAGGTAGTCTAGAACGACTAGCCGTCACTATAGAGATACGTTGTGGCACACAGTCATTTAATTTGTGTGATTTCAGTCAGCAGCATTAATCTTTACCTCTCAGTCTCTCTATTTAATATTTATAAGCAGTATACAAGCCTTTAATAAATGGTTTATTACACACTAATGTAGTTGTAAGCAGCTTTAAGGACATGTGTTAAAAGTTTATTAATGTGTAGTGTTTGTCAGCAATAACAAAGCAGTGACCTATTAAGACTTATTTTATATTTTTACAACACTATCACTATATTGCCATTTATTATCTGTTAAAACAGCAACCTCCACTTATTTGTGGCCACAGGAGGAGATCAAGTTGTAGACAAAACATTTCATAAACACATATATCTGCTTACAACAACATTATAATAAATTATAAACTTTTTTTTTTTTTTTTTTTTTAAATGTGTACATGCTGCATTAAAGGAACACGCCACCGTTTGTTGAAATAGGGCTTATCACGGTCTCCCCTAGCCGTAGATAGGTGTGGGCCAGAGCATTTTTTGTTTCAGTGCATTCATTGTTTTGCTGCTAATTAGCTTAGCATAGTGAATGGATTTCTATGTTGCCGGTAGCATGTTGTGAGTAAAAGTGAGCAACCTAATTACTTCTTGTGGCCTGCGTATTCACAACGAGTACAAATAGCAATGCACATTAAGACTAGACGGCTTCCTAGGCAGATATTAATTTGGGACTATATGAGATGGAAGCACTGTCCCAAGTTAATATCTGCCTAGGAAATTGTCTAGCCTACATATGCCCACCTATCAACAGCTAGGGGAGACCGTAATAAGCCCTATTTCAACAAATGGTGGCGTGTTCCTTTAAAATGCTAACTAAGGTGATTTAAACTAAAGTGTTGGCATGTAATGCTGTCTGACTGCTGTGTTTATTGTGCCTCAACATACCAAGTTCACTGTATTTATTTGCATGGTTTCCAATCATTGTAGTGAGTATTTGTGTGTCTAAAGTGTATAGGAATCTATTACACATACAGTAAGTAGCTGCACTGAGATAAGCTTTTTTGTATTCCACACTCATTTCTTGCCTTAACAGTTGAGCTTTAGTGCTCCTGGTCCAGCGTGTGCTGATGTGGAGTGATTGATGAACATGAGGAGCGACCAAACGGCTGGCAAAAGCTAGGAAGCACATTCCACCTCCCCACGGTGCAGCGACGAGGGACATGTTACACTGTTTAGGGCCTTGAGATTATGCCCTCAAATGTGTAGCTTTACCACAACGAGCAAAGCTGATGTGAACAGTGCATTATGTCTTTATTGGGTCCACTTCATCACAATACATTCAGTCATTTCTTTGTTTACTTGAAAATGCCCTGAGAAATTCACTGAACCTACTTTAGTTTGTCATTTTGTTTCCATGTTGCCTTTTATTTTTACACTCCATGCCACATTTTGTTTTTGGTGCGATTTATTTTATATGCTGATCACACTACATACAGTGCTAAAACGGTCCCTTGGCAAAGGTGCGTGTGTGTGTGTGTGTGCGCATGTGTGAGACTAAGCTACAGTATTAGGCGCACACTACAATGATAATCAGTTGTAAAGAAAAAAAATGCTGTCTGGTTTTATGTTGCTTTATTTTTTCTGGCAATAATAAAATAAAATTGAAACAGCCTTGTTTTTTTTGTCATCACTGTCCTCACAAGTGGTTTTATATTGACCTGAGGGTCAGAAATATCCCAAATGATACATTTCCAGTTGACTCACAGTAATTATTTTTTACCTTTTATTTATTCAGGGAAGGATCTTTGATAGGAATCATCTCTTTTGCAGGAACGCCCTGATCACGTTCCCACAGTTCCACACATTCACACCTAGAAGCTGCCCAGTACAACCACTGTCTGATGATCAGTGGTGGAAATGAGGGAGGTGCAAGTGCTCACCCAGATTTATCCTGTCGGTTATAAGGCTCAATGGTGCATTTCATTAAAAACAGTAATTACATCTGTGACATGTCTCTGGCAGTCAATGAGTAAAAAAACTGCATGTGTGTTCCAGGACCTGGATTACCTCTTTGTGTCTCAGGTTTCAACACAGATACAGTTTTATACGTGTCATCAAAAGACTCATCTGAATACACATCCGGAGAGGAAACACGCTTACAGCGGGCTCAATGTGTTTTATGTGTGATAGAGAGAGAGAGAGAGAGAGAGAGAGAGAGAGAGATATCGTCTGTCTGAAGGGATCTCTTCTGTCTGAAGGGATCTCTTCTGTCTGAAGGGATCTCGTCTGTCTGAAGGGATCTTGTCTGTCTAAAGGGATCTCGTCTGTCTGAAGGGATCTCGTCTGTCTAAAGGGATCTCATCTGTCTGAAGGGATCTCGTCTGTCTAAAGGGATCTCATCTGTCTGAAGGGATCTCGTCTGTCTAAAGGGATCTCATCTGTCTGAAGGGATCTCGTCTGTCTGAAGTCATTCACTGATGCGAGCAGGAGAAATTGATCAGACTTTCAGTGTGTTTTTTTATTTCCCGGACTTACCCAGCATGGTGAAGTGATCAGGCGTTGGTTAGCCTACATTGAAGAAGTGTCACACTTGTGGCTCAGTGGGAAGTGAAAACCATCATTCGCGTTAGGTTGAGCGTGTTATCATTGCCGGAAATCTACTTTCTGCCCAGTGGACGTCAAGAAAAAAAAGTGAGTCATTTTAATTGTCATTTTTATTCATGCACGAAATCAATTGCCTACATCCTGATTTGAGTGTTTAAATGTAGCCTATGATTTCATCAGACTTTATGCATGCGGTCTTTACATGTTATGGTGCCTTTATAGTAGCATGCATAGGCAGCCAACAGGAGCTGCGTGTGAAGCATATCAGACAGAGAGCATGTGGTAAATGTGTGAGGAACATGGTAAAGTGATGTTTGCAGTGTAGTCTACGTGATACTAGCTCCAGCGTTTCCAATAGGCCTATACCCACTTAAAAATGCCCAATGACACGCAACAACATAGCCTACTTTCCCTTATAGTTTTGACATATTTTAAATTGTCATCTGTGTTTTCTTCAGGCTAAATAAAGATCTTTCCACCGTACATTGGTACATAAAAGTGTATCTGAATACAGAAAATGAAGTCGTTTATGCTCATAACATCCCTGGGGGGGCACACCCAGACCCCTAAAAGCAGATTCTGGCCAAAAAATAAAAAAAAACTAAAGCCAGCAGAAATGAACCTGAAGACAAATCACCAGTCCAGCACTGGGCCTATGGCGGCCTATGTGTTTTTTTTTCTAAATTAACTTCTTCCTCAAAACAAAACCATTGATGAGGTGTGCTTGTTCCAAAAACAGGCACTGATTTATTTAATAATCCATCTAGGATGGGCTTAGAATATTGGTTGTTGCATCATATACCTCAATCATCATCATTTTCATTTTGGCCACACACAATGTCAGCGAGCACTTTGTACTATGGATTCTTCAGGATAAGAAATAAGTTCAAGGATGTTAACATGTCAGTTTTTTTTATTAACAACTGTATTGCTTGTTAAATGTTAGGCTACATTTTCCATCAGCAATCCAGAATTTTCTTTGTTATATCCGAATAAAAAGACTCAACATCTAATGTAAAGTTGCACTTCACCTTCATGTGACTTAACCCTTGTGTGGTCTTCCCGTCAAAATTGAAAATCAACACTTTTGTTTTTAACTTTTTCTTACAATTTTGTCCCTTTTTTCAACTATTTTGATGCTTTCTTTACATTTTTCAACCCTACGTAACCCTAACTTATTACCGCAAATTCAAAATCACTGTAAATTAAATGTTCATACCCATACTGCAATGTTTATTACAATAATGAACTATAAAAGAAAATTATGGTATTTTACTGGGCATTTTGTGGTAACTGAAGAAATTACAGGTCTAACAGTGTAATTTTACAGTTATTTTTGGAATTTATGGTCAATAAACCTAAGTTATAGGAATTTATACCTAATGTTTGAGTTAGAAAAGCAGAAATTAAGAATTATTTGGACTAAAATTAAAGGAATTCATGTTGATGGATAATCACAGACTGGAATACTTAATAATAATACTATTGCGAAACCACTTAATTTTTTTTTTTAATTTTATAAAAGTAATGAAAGTAGAGATTTGTACTTTCCAAAGAGTGTCCGTTGAAGTGTATCGTGTTACATAATTTGTAATGTTACTTTATAATCTAACTTGGTTATAAGATATTCATCTTACTGTCACAGAGGAGTGGAGGAACTAGAAAATATTCATATTTAAGAAGTTGAAATCAGAGAATTCTTACTTCATTTTTATCATAAAAAATGATTCAAACCGATTAATCAATTGTCAAAATAGCTGGTGATTAATTTAATAGTTGACAACTAATTGATTAACTTTGATTGATGAAATGATAGGCCCCCTGAAACCGCCTCAAGGACCTCTGAGGTTTCATCCCTCATAGCTCATGGGCAATCTAGTAGGGCAGACTCTTGTTAAAGGTCCCATGACATGGTGCTCTTTGGTCTTTTATATAGACCTTAGTGGTCCCCAAATACTGTATCTGAAGTCTCTTTTATATAGACCTTAGTGGTCCCCAAATACTGTATCTGAAGTCTCTTTTATATAGACCTTAGTGGTCTCCAAATACTGTATCTGAAGTCTCTTTTATATAGACCTTAGTGGTCCCCTAATACTGTATCTGAAGTCTCTTTTATATAGACCGTAGTGGTCTCCTAATACTGTATCTGAATTATCTTTTATATAGACCTTAGCGGTCCCCTAATACTGTATCTGAATTCTCTTTTATATAGACCTTAGCGGTCCCCTAATATCATATCTGAAGTCTCTTTTATATAGACCTTAGTGGTCTCCTAATACAGTATCTGAAGCCTCTTTTATATAGATCTTACTGGCCCCCTAATACTGGATCTGAAATCTCTTTTATATACCTTAGTGTTCCCTAATACTGTATCTAAAGTCTCTTTTATATAGACCTTAGTGGTCCCCTAATACTGTATCTGAAGTCTCTTTTATATAGACCTTAGCGGTCCCCTAATACTGTATCTGAATTCTCTTTTATATAGACCTTAGCGGTCCCCTAATATCATATCTGAAGTCTCTTTTATATAGACCTTAGTGGTCTCCTAATACAGTATCTGAAGCTTCTTTTATATAGATCTTACTGGCCCCCTAATACTGGATCTGAAATCTCTTTTATATACCTTAGTGTTCCCTAATACTGTATCTAAAGTCTCTTTTATATAGACCTTAGTGGTCCCCTAATACTGTATCTGAAGTCTCTTTTATATAGACCTTAGTGGTCCACTAATACTGTATCTGAATTCTCTTTTATATAGACCTTAGTGGTCCCCTAATACCATATCTGAAGTCTCTTTCCCAAAATTCAGCCTTGGTGCAGAATTACAGCCAATAGCGGGGACAAGGTAGAGGTTGGGGGTGTGGCTTTGACCAACTGCCACGTTGCTTGTTTGAAAGCCATGATGTCTCTCTCTCATGGGTGGGCCAAATTCTCTGCCCCTTGTGACCTCATAAGGGGCAAGATTCCAGATCAACCCATCTGAGCTTTCATTTTAGGATCATTTAGCAGGATACCCAGGGCTCGGTTTACACCTATTGCCATTTCTAGCCACTGGATGATCATAGGCAGGCTGGGGGAATGCATATTAATGTTATAAAACCTAATAAAGTGACATTTTCATGCATGGGATCTTTAACAGAGCTGCTCTTGTCGCTACCTGATGTGAGTCGAGTGCAGATGTGAGTCGTGCATGCATCATTTTGTGACAAGTAGCCTAAAAGATGCTCATAGATATGCAAGATGCTAACGAGAGACTTCTGTAATGTCAAAACACTAAAAATGGACCTGCTTAATGAAGTTCACTGCTGGCTACAAGCTATCAATCAAACACAACAAAGGCTGTCACTTGAATGGCGTTTTGAGCTAACGTTAGCAATCAAACAATAATAGATAGCTAAAACGTTTTTGAAATGATTTCCATCTTCTGTTATTGTTTGTAATGAGAAACGTTTAATATTTTATGGATTTCACAAATTTCAGTATGACACAATATGCCGTAAAATGTTTAAATCTGAGCTTGCACGACTCAAATTTGCACTCGACTCACATTAGGTAATGACAGAAGACAGTTGTCAACATGTTCAGCCAGTAGCCATGTTGTCACTTAGATTGCATCAGCAGCGTACAGTGAGTGTGTCTGTTACCAGGAAGCTGAAAGCTTTATTTGCTCCTCCTGTACTTCCTCTGCATGGCATGGGGGGTATGATTAGGGCATTTGTTGTTTTCTTGGTGATGCTGTAGCAGGGTTTGAGGCAAATGAAGTAAATGGTATTTAATTCACTTACCAACTGAACAACACATTTCATCTGAATTTATCTGACTACAAGATTCTTTTAAAATGTAATTTCTGAGCAAAATTCATGTGCTAAAGATGCTAATGTGATCCAAAGCCTGAAATACCTCACCGCCCCTTGTTTCACTATAACTCCCTGGAGTTTTTCTGATGTATGTCATAATTCCATCTCAGGACAGCTTGTTATTTGGATGCATTGCTAGCATGGGAGAGTCACTGCTGTAGTTTTCAGAGATTCATTATTTCCCTTACTGTCCTCTGGGATTTTTGTTTTGGACAAACTGCTGCTGCATCAAACATTATAATACCCTGCAATATAATACCAGACATCAAGACAAATGAATACCAAAGGGTTAAAGGAAAGAGACAAACAAAAACCTTATGTGTAAGTCAAATAGAATGAACAAAATAAACCTACTGATAACTATCAACCTTGAAATAACAAGTAAAAAGGTCTCATCCAACCCAGAGGGAAAACCTTGCCTCAGAGAGCAAAGACCTCTGTGTTCCAGCACAGCTGTAATCTCTGAAAACTTGACATGGAGGGAGTTCAGCCCCACAAAAACAGCAGATGTCTGTTTGTAGAGCCTTTTTTGGCCAATGACTCACAGATATCAGACAATCTTGTAATTCACTTATTGAGAATAGACCACATAAGCCAAATTTCTCAGGCTGCTTAGAATTACGCTTAAAAATGCCCCGAAAACCTAAGGTAGCATGAGTAAAAAGGGCTTTGCTAAGAAGAAGCTGTGACAGCGAACTAAAACGGTATTGAGGGTCTTAAAACCAAAAATGTGCTCCAACCCTTTGCAGAATTGAGGTTTAATTGTTTTTTGCCAATACGGTTGATGCCTTTCACATTACATGTAGTCATCATTTAAAACTATTCCTCTAATACATTAAATGTTTATGACTACATAAGCAATAATCAAAGTCACAGTTGGGAAAAAACACCCTTAATTATTTAACACTTAAAAATTCAACTAACCTGCTTTATCAGGACCGTAAGGGTGTGGTGTGTGTCATCCCCCCATCTCTCTCCAAAAAATAATCTTAAAAAAAAAAGATATGACGGACAGTGTTGGCAACATGTCATGACCGATAAATGGGAAGAAGGGTACCAGCAGCCAAAATGGGTTTCCTCAGGAAGGTGGCTGGCATTAGAGATAGGGTGAGCAGCTCAAACATCCGGGAGGAACTTGGAGTAGAGCCGCTGCTCCTTTCAAAGATTATTTTTTAGGCATTCTAGACCTTTATTTGTGACAAGATAGCTTGGACATGAAAGGGGAGAGAGAAGGGAATGACAAGCAAAGAGCCTCGGAATCGAACCTGCGTCTGCTGTGGTGACAACAGAGTCCCTTTATATGGGCGCACGCTCTACCAGGTGAGCTACGCCCGTGCCACTGCTCCTTTGCATTGAAAGGAACCGGTTGAGATGGTCTGGGCATCTACTAAGGATGCCCCCTGGCCTGGGAACGCCTCGGGATCTCCCAGTCAGAGCTGGCTAATGTGGCTCAGGAAAGGGAAGTTTGGGGTCCTCTGCTGGAGCTGCTGCCCCAGCAGGGGACCCCAATCTTCCTCCTCCTCCCAGCTGGACGTGCCTGGAACACCTCCCTAGGGAGGCGCCCAGGAGGCATCCTTACCAGATGCCCGAACCACTTCAACTGGCTCCTTTCACTCCGAGCTCCTCACAGATGACTGAGCTTCTCACCCTATCTCTAAGGGAGACGCCAGCCACCCTCCTGAGGAAACCCGTTTTGTACCCTGATTCATGAACAATTTAAATCTTTATTTCGAATCAGCTGATGCTTTTGGTGATATATCATTGAATTTGAAGTATTCCCACCTGAAGACTCTATTAAATAGTTTAGATTAAATGCTATTTAAGGCAGGTTGACCCCACCTACACATTAATTTGTTGTGAGAATTCTGGGAAACATTTATGCCTTTTAAAAGGAAGACATTATTAAATTTAATAACAAGATTGAGTTTAACCCTTGAGTCTTTTCAGAGTGTTAGCAGAGGGAAATATTGATATAGTCCTGCAACACTGCAAGTGTGTGTCTGTTGAAATGCACTTCCTTAATTGTGAAAGCATTTCCTCTTTTCCATTTTTGCACCTCTTTAGCCACATGATGTTCCAGTGAAGCGTTGTCGGCATCATCTCAGCCACTCGAGAAGTTCATGGGAAAAAGGCACTGAGGGGAAGGCGCTGAGGGGAGAGGACAGTAGAGGAGTGTTTTACCAGGAGTGGATGGATGCGACTGTGTCCTGTGTGCGGAGTTAGGAGAGATGACAACTCCATCTATTTGAATACACTTTTTTCCCCAGCTTTCTGAGACAAACAGGTGTTGAAGAGGTATCACAGCTGCTTGGGGGAGTCTGGTAGATGTTTCTGAAAGTGTCGGAGGTGCGGAGGCTGAGCTCAGCGGCTGCCAGGCTGCAGCTATGGTCGTTGAGGTGAGGTTTCCTCCCTCTTCATCAGTGAGCTTGACGTTTGCCTCACCATGCCGGAAGACCCCATTGCTTCCTCCTTCTACATCGTCCTAGAGCTGCTGATTGCTGTGTTCTCTGTGCTGGGAAATGTGCTGGTCTGCTGGGCCGTGGGCCTCAACAGCAACCTGCAGAGCATCACCAACTTCTTTGTGGTGTCGCTGGCGGTGGCCGACATCGCCGTGGGCGTCCTGGCCATTCCGTTTGCCATCGTCATCAGCACCGGCTTCTGCTCCAACTTCTATGGCTGCCTGTTCATTGCCTGCTTCGTGCTGGTTCTCACGCAGAGCTCCATCTTCAGCCTGCTGGCCATCGCTATAGATCGCTACATTGCAATCAAGATACCGCTCAGGTCAGTGAGTAGCTCTTCTGCAGTTACAGGACTGATTGCTTTCATAAGAATACAACATTAAGATTAGGAGTTGTAAGAAGTGGCTTTTTTATTGGTTAATAAAGTATTTAGAAAATGCTTTATAGATCATTTGTAAGATACCTTTCACTTTTTAGGTTGACAAAAAAACCTTGAAACCTGGACTAAAATCAGTTTAACAAATCCACATTGAGAATATGTACAACTGCAGATCTGATGGAATAAAAACCCTTTATTAATGACTTGTTAGATGATAGATAGATAGATAGATAGATAGATAGATAGATAGATAGATAGATAGATAGATAGATAGATAGATAGATAGATAGATAGATAGATAGATGTACTTTATTGATCCTAAATTGAGAATTATTATATTACACTAGCCAGTTATCCAGGCATTGCATGGGAAATTATATATCGCAGGAAAATCAAATAATGTAAATTAAAATAGCTCAATACAGAATACAAGAAAAACCTTAGCAAACTCTAGAAATGTAATATATATATATATATATATATATATATATATATATATATATATATATATATATATATATATATATATATATATATATACTAACTTTGAGTATAAAGTACACTATGAATTTACTGAACCACTACTATTACAATATAAAATAAAAACAGAGGATAACATACTATATACATTAGATAAGTAATGATGAGATGGTAGAGTGGGATAATACATATGTACAAAATCACAGTATGGAAGGTTGGACAGATGTTAGGTGTTATACAGACTTATTTCTGTATCAGCCCTTGTGACAGTGAAGCTGAACCAGCCTGTTAGAGAAAGAGCTCCACTGTCTGTCCAGTGGGTGGATTAACATTAGCTGCAGACTACAGGGCCTGTTATTCATTTATAAACATTTATAACTGCATTAAAAACCACCAAAGGGTTTATTTACAACTGGGCTTTCCAAAAGTTGAAAAGTTGTTGGCTTGGTTTCATTAATAACCGATCGATAAAGCATTAGTAAATGGTTTATTAACTTCAAATAAGACTTCTAGTCACAATTTACAAAGCGCTGCCTTTATTAGAAAGTGGTACCAAAAGTTCTTTTGTACAAAAGTAAGAAAAAGAAGAAACAACAGAGTGCATTATTTAATATTCTTAAACAGAGAGAATGTATTTGAAATGTACCATAACTTGTTGTCTTAACTTTTTCTTTATTTTCTCAGCTCAGTCTAATCTGTTTCGTGGTCCCATGCAGTGGAGGTCTCACAATGAAAGTTCATATTTAATTTGTTTTCGCAGCATTAACCTTTGCACTTCAACATCTCAAGAATGTGATAGAAACAAGCCAAAGAACTCAGCTGCTCTCCCACACAGACATACTCAAAATAGACTCGTCCTTTTGAGGACTTTGTTTGTTTATCCTTTCTCTTTTAGTTCCGGCATAAGAAGTGCTTCCACAGAACAATCAGCTAATCAAATCATAAGTCGAGGAGGAACTTCTTATACTGTATACAAAAAATTATTAATGACAGTGTACAGACTTAAATCTATCATGAGATAATTGTTGGACACTTTTTTACATTGACTGTAGACATGAGTTATCAGCTTATCATTTTTCTTGGGATCAATAAATATCTATCTATCTATTTCTATCTATCTATCTATCTATCTATATATCTATCTATCTATCTATCTATCTATCTATCTATCTATCTATCTATCTATCTATCTATCTATCTATCTATCTATCTATCTATCTATCTATCTATCTATCTATCTATCTATCTATCTACTTCACTTCCAATTACACACGTGACACAGAATGTGACGTAACTCTGTTTCTTCCGTGAAGTTAAAAAAACTTGCCGCAAACATGACTCAACCTCTGGTCTCCTTGGTAGATGCTAGATTGGACCCGATACACATGTCAACGTCAACACACAAGCATACTGCTTAGGTGTTAACACACAAGCATACTGCTTAGGTGTTAACACCAGTCAACACTTTTACACTATTGGTTGCCGATGTTAACAATTTCTCCCCAATTTCAGATAATATTCCTGTTGGAACATGTTTGATTGTGTAGTGTTTGGTTTAGAAGCATTTATTGGAGATTCATACCAGTAGAAAGTGCCGCTATACCAGGGTTGGGCAATTCATTAATTACATTTGAGAAACAGGGACCGGACCAATAGGCTAAAATCAATTCTGCTCAATAATAATTTTATCTCTTTATGAAAAGCAGTACATTTTACGGTCTTTGATGAGCGCACAAATTTTATGATTAGGACATGAAAAAAGTGAAGCAGAATCAAAATGCAAAATGCAATTATGTCAGTATTTAATCAACATCCATGAATGCAATTGTGACCAAAATGTGCATGCTTTTTGCCATTTTTCAAAGAACAGCATTCAATTAACTTTGCAACGTGCTATTACTATTTTGTTTATAGTCTAACTACAGAATTAGCTTTTTTTTTTTACTTTTTTCTTTGAACATGAAAAGGTGAAGCAGACATAGTACAAAATACCAACATGATGTCACTATTTCATGTGCAAATAGGCCCTTGCCTTGCAATTTGGTGTTTATTATATTCATTAGTGCTGTCACATCAACAGCAAATGCAAGTTCAGTCATCTAGTTCTCTGGGATGTCTCTGCTCTCAGGTCCCATACTCTTTAAGCACCTTGCCCAGGCTGAGCCACCTGACAGCTGTGTGATAGCCTTATGTCACCATGTTCAGTTTCATGCTTCTCCAAAAGTGACATAACTGTGATTTTATGCTCTTGCCCTGATAAAGATAACTTTTTTAGTTACAAAATTAATAACAAAGTTCAATTTTAGCACTGACTTACACAACACCTGCTGATGTATAATACAATGCCAAAATCCCAATTTCAGTTCTGAGTTCACTTCAGTCACTTTATCTTGCATCCGCGTCAAAAGTCAGACATTTTTTCCAGACACATTCAGACAACCATCGGTTGTAACACAGGCCAGTTTGTTCCATTTAAGTCCTATTTTGTCAAAACATGCATTTACCTCAGTTAACAAATCACTCCCCGTCGTCGTCCCTTTCATTGAGCGCATTGCCACCAGATCCTTTTGACAATTTGACAGCTTTGCTTTGCAGCTGAATCTCCAGGTTTCTCACGATGTCCTCAATCCTTCTCGTTACGGTTTCGCCTGGAAAGCGGCACATTCTCAAACATCTCTTTTTTCTCTGGGCATATTAATTCTATTCAATTCAATTCAATTTGACTTTATTCATACTATCAATTCATAACAAGAATGATCTCAAGACACTTTACAGATTTAGGTCTAGACCACACTCTATAATTTACATGGACCCAACAGTTCTAGTAGTTCCTTCCAGAGCAAGCAACAGTGTGACAGTGGCGAGGAAAAACTCCCTTTTAGGGAAAAACCTCGGACAGACCCAGGCTCTTGGTAGGCGGTGTCTGACGACCGGTTGGGGTTGATATTAGTGCAGCAGAGTCCACCAAACACTCTTTAATAAATAAATGGCTTACTGTTTATGTCTTGACTGCTGCATCCCTGGATGTGCAACTAGCAAATCTTCAGATGTCCGTTCCTGCTCTGCATCGGTCAAATCGTTGTATTTCTTTGCGTATTTAGTAGTACTAGTAGTAGTAGTGGCGATTCAAATTCTAATCCTTCAACACAGCGTTCTGTTGTCCGCAAAACTAGGCACACGGCTTTACCTTTGACTTCAGTAAATAAATACTTAGAAGTCCATGTTTGGTTAATAACTCTGTATTGACCTTTGTTTTTTTTCTATGAGCTGACATTTTTGAGGGATAACAGCTCATTCACGTCCATGCTAACGTCTCGTGAGCTCAGTTCACGGCTCTCCGACACATTGCAGTTCTTCTTCTTCTACTTATTTTTAATTGCAACTTGCAATAGCCTGAGAAGAAGAAGCTACATACGTTCACACAAAAAAAGCAACAACAAAAAACAGTCGCTTACAAAATAAAAGCAATACAGTTGTATTCCATGCATGATGTATTACGACATGTACGTTTGATTGCTAACTTCCCATTGACCTCACGCGGGCCGGTTAGGGCCACCCAACAGGTCTGCGCTATACCATATTACAGTCAGTCTTTGACTGCAATGACGGACGGGAAGCTCAAGTGTTGACAGCATGCTTAGGCTACGTGTTGACGTTGACAGTATTGGGTCTGATCTAGCATCTACAAAAAGGTCCTGTGTTAGTTTATTATAGGCTACTTTGTCACCTTACTTCATGCTTTTCTCCCGTTATAACTACTACAGCCACTAGAAGGTGCCATCACTATAAATGTAAATATGAGTTGAAATTGCTGCTTGAACGATTTATTGGGGGAGGACAGTCTGATGTTTGTATCGTCTCCCTCTCCAGGTACAACGGCTTGGTAACAGGCCAGCGGGCACAAGGTATCATCGCCATTTGCTGGGTTTTATCAATCATCATCGGTCTGACCCCCATGATGGGCTGGCACAAGCTGCCTGAGAGCAACAACAGCACCTGCACGCCCGGCCTGATGAGGTGCCTGTTTGAGGGGGTGGTGGTCATGGAGTATATGGTCTACTTCAACTTCTTGGCTTGTGTACTGATTCCCCTGGTGCTGATGCTAGCCATCTACCTGTGTATCTTCATGGCCGCTCGCCACCAGCTCAAGCTGATGGAGGTCAAAGTGGTTCATGGAGAAAAGTCGCGCTCGACGCTGCAGAAAGAGGTCCAGGCTGCCAAGTCTTTGGCCATCATCGTGGGGCTGTTTGCAGTCTGCTGGCTGCCTTTACACATCATCAACTGCTTCACGCTCTTCTGCCCTCTATGTGATCGTCCTCCGGCCTGGATCATGTATGTGGCCATTATTCTTTCACATGCCAACTCTGTGATCAATCCCTTCATCTATGCCTACCGCATCCGGGAGTTCCGACAGACCTTCCGTAAGATTATCCGCCGCCACATCCTGGGCCAGCAGGAGCTATTTGGAAGAGGCAGCAGTCAGCACAACTCCACTCACAACAGCATCACTGACTCCATCAGACTCAAGGCAAACGGCCTAAGCGTCGACCTTTTCCCTGAACACAGCAGCAGCAGCAGTAGCTGTGAAAGCTCATGCCGTTGCCCTTCTCATGTCTCTCCAGTAGGGGGCAGTCTGGTGACAGTATCCCGCCCCCCTCTGTCAGTCATCATCTCCCACTGTTCTAAGATGGGCCCTTGTCCACAGCAGACTAAAATCCCTATAGGCCATCATCTACATTACGCAGAGCAGCAGCATGACTTCGCTGGACCAGACGTCTTGGAGGATAAGGGTAAACAGAACCTGGGCTCTGCCAAGGACACATTCCTGTTTCATGAGCTGGAAAATGTGTCTTGACCCATGCACATTCACTACTATTCAGGAGTAACATGTCAACGTTAACTCAGCAGCAGCTAACATAGGTTTGGGATAAGTCCTGATGTGGAATTGGGAGCACTGTAAACAGACAACTTGGATCATTTTAATCTCCTTGACTTACCATGAAAAACTGTCTGCACTATTTAAGCACAGTGACTTTTTAATTTAAAGCAGACTAAACGTCTGAAAGCACTGCTAATGGCCCAAATAGGTTTTTCTGCTTATGAGTGGTTTAAATCGTCGGAGCGACTGACTAAGGTGCAGACACTTCACACAAAGGGCTCTGCATTTATTTCAACAAACAATATTTCTACATGCTTTTGCCTTCTTTACAAACAGCTAGAGGTCAATACAAATGCATTGTTACCAGTGAAATTGTCTGACCACCGAAGCTTAGCCAATATTGAGAGAAGGTATAGTATGGACCTCTTACTCTCTTAAAAAATTAAGAATGAAAAAAAAACATTAATAGTAGCCTGTTTTTAGGATGTCCAACTTTGGTTAATTGCAAATTAAAATAATATAAATAAAATACCATAGTGTGTAAGTGATTTCCACCTGACATTTCTGTTCTGAATGGGTTATTATTACATTATTGGTACACTTTTTTCAGGGATGTGACTATAAATGCACTCAGATGGATTTCACCTTATACCACTGCCATGGATCATGGGCAAAGGATTCCTTTTTTATGCAGTATTGCACCATCATTTGCAACATTTTTAGATTCAGTCCATCCTGAAGACCTGCATGGTGCACAGACAGCATTTTTTTATTTAGAGAAAGTAAAACATTTTTCATATTCGGCTTACTCTTTTCTCTTACATTGTAATTCAGCTTCATTACATAGATCTGTGTGCATTCTGACATAAAATGAATGGGTTCTAATTGGGCTAAAACAATAAAAACAATATTTTCACTAGTGACAGATTGGTTCATGTTTGCGTCAATAGCTATGTAATGGTTCACATGATTAAAAGCAAATGGTAATGTAATGCTGAAATGTAACCTTGAGTTTTTGTTTGCTCAGTGTGACAACGTGACTTGACTTATATTTATGTAAATGTTGACTTCTGAGTTTGATGAATGATGGGAAATAATTTTAAGAGGATCGTGAATGATTGTATTTTAGACTTAAATCAAACTCAAGGAAGAAGTTCTGTTTTTTTTATTTGTCATGATAAGTGTGTTCTCAGTCCTGCACAGCTGTTACTTCTGTGTTATCACCATAGACTGTAAAAATAATGGACTTCCTGGTCTGAAAAGTAAAGTGCCTTAAACCTGCATTCTATCTAATTTCCAGCAAGGGGAGACTCCACTCCACAGAAGTCAGATTACATAGTAGCCTATGAAGAAAAGACCCTACTTCTCACTTAATTTGTTACTGCCTCAGTAAACATTTTCATGAGTTTTTGGTCTCAATTGCTAGTTTCGTGTCTTCTTCAGTACAGCATGATTTTCCTTTTGTAATTTATAGTCCCATTAAATTAATGAAAATGCAATTTATTTAAGAATTGACGATAAAGCAGTAGATGCTTTAAGGTGTGGCTTCATGCTGACCTGTCAATCATGACAGAGGCTTAGCAATGCGTATCCATGGCACTGTGTATGCTAAAATTGCCGTGAACTTTTTTTTAGTGTCTGTGTTTTTCGTGGTGACGTTGATTGTCTCACTGTGTTTTCACTTCATCAAAGTAAATTGGAACATTTTTGTCGCCTAAAAACGCCTTATTCAGCATTCTGCCAACCAAGGCAGATAGCTACCACTAATTAATTGATAACTTATGGTAAAGTCTACCAATTTTCTGTACTGTCGTACATGCAAATGAATGCTGCCAGTAACCTACCCGGAGATGTGCTTTTACCCGACAGTAAATCTCCACTGGATGACTCGCTTCAGAAATGTTCTAAATCAGCTTCCCCTAGTCAGCGTTTAGCTTAGGGCAGCGGCAGTGCAACCATCATCCTTCCCAGCTCCACCATTTCATCAAAAATTGTCATGTCCGGTTTCAAAATTCAAAGTTGGCGATGGCCAAATTGTCAAATTTGAGACTTTAAAACGGCATTCCACAAACCAATGGGTGACATCACTGCTGCTATGTCCACTACATCTATAGTTATCACCTACAGGCAGGCACAAAGTCCTGTCTCTAAATAAATCCCTTTACATTTTCTGTATTTGCATTTAGCAATGGCCACAATGGCAGCTGTTGGAGCAGCTCTATACTTCCTATCGGCTTTTTACCAGGCATGTTCATGTTTATTACGATATCTGGAAGTCTATAGAACTGAGTTGGAGATCTGGTTTGCTCATTCTGAGAAATGGTTGATAAAGCAGTCAAACTATCTTTTGGAGTTTTTTATTTTCACAGCTTTTATCACAATTCCCCTGTGAGTTCAGATTACAGGGTGAAGGGCCCACATCTTTTTTAAGGCTTTCCCTGGGGTCTTTAGTGCATGTTGGGTCAGCCAATTAGTTTCTTAGTTCCAATCCAGTGCCTGAAATGGGCTAATACTCATAAGTAACACTTAGTATTTTTGTCCGCATAAGTACCTTTTGATACTAACAGTATTATTATTCTTATTTATTTGTTTTTAAGATAAATTTTAATAGGCAGGAGAGCTGTAGACAGGAGAGGGGGGGAAGACGTGCAGCAAATGACCATAGGTCAGACTTGAACCCTGAGCCACCGCATCAAGGACTGAGCCTCTGCATATGAGCATCTACCAGATGAGCTGCCCAGGCATCCAATATAAAAGGCTGGTATTTATACAAAATAGACTATATATCACGATTTTTGGGAAAAATAAGCAATTAAACTGAAAACAATAAAGAACACATTTTAAAAGAAGGTAAAATCAGACATTCAGTACCACCATTAAAGCCTGAATAGAATAATCCTGTTTCATAGCCACATTTTCAGACACTACCATGATTCGACTGTGAGATTGGCAATCGAATCAGGCTCCTCAGATCGAACGGTCGAATAGTCGACTATTCCCTACAAGATATACATCTGAATATAAATATATCCAAGACACATGCTATGATCTTGTCATGCAATTGTTGAATTAGGGTTCTGGCACCGTTTTTCCAATTCAGGAACTATTCCAATCTTAGTTCCAATCTGAGGTGTGAAACAATTAAGCCTCTTTTTTTTTTTTTACAGTCAATCTTGACATCACTGTCCAACAAGTAGCTATTAAGTCCAGAGTGCCAGTCTGTCTGTGTGTAGAGACTCCATGGATACATGCAACAGCAGCCCCTTGTCCCTTCATTTATAGGCTTCAGCTTTGAAAAGAGAAGGAAAGAAGGAGGACGTGTGTGTGTGTGTGTGTGTGTGTGTGTGTGCGTGTGTGTGTTTGGTTGTTTACCATCACTACATTATGCAGGCCAGTCCAGACAGCCTCTCCCTCAGAGTTTGGTCACAAAGTGTAGACCACAACACTGATTTAACAGCTTTTATTGTTACACTTGTGCCCAGTCCAAACGTCTGGAATAACGAATGCTGTAAACTGTTAGTACTCGTGGAGCTTGACTGCAGTCAGGACCAGAAAATGTTTGTCACTATCCTGCTCGGAGGTTAGTAACGTTCCTGGATGTGTTATATTTCCCCTGCTTTTCAGGTAGAGAAAATGTCAACCAATGACACTTTTTATGTAGAATAGGATTAAACCTGGCATTTAAAGTTTGATTATTTTATTATAGTTGACAGGAAAAAAATTCAGTAACTATTCCAATCTTAGAAAAATTAAAACAAATGGAGACTACAGGTAAAAGCCAGTAAATTAGAATATTTTGAAAAACTTGATTTATTTCAGTAATTGCATTCAAAAGGTGTAACTTGTACATTATATTTATTCATGGCACACAGACTGATGCATTCAAATGTTTATTTCATTTAATTTTGATGATTTGAAGTGGCAACAAATGAAAATCCAAAATTCCGTGTGTCACAAAATTAGAATATTGTGTAAGGGTTACATTTTGAAGACACCTGGTGCCACAAAGTAATCAGCTGATTAACTCAAAACACCTGCAAAGGGCTTTAAATGGTCTCTCAGTCCAGTTCTGAAGCCTACACAAACATGGGGAAGACTTCAGATTTGACAGCTGTCCAAAAGGCGACCATCGACACATTGCACAAGGAGGGAAAGACACAAAAGGTTATTGCTGAAGAGGCTGGCTGTTCTCAGAGCTCTGTGTCCAAACACATTAATAGAGAGGCAAAGGGAAGGAAAAACTGTGGTCAGAAAAAGTGTACAAGCGATAGGGATCACGCGCCTAGTCAAGATTGTGAAAAAAGGGTGTGGACAGCTGCTGGAGTCAGTGCTTCAAGATCCACCACCAAGAGACGCTTGAAAGACATGGGTTTCAACTGCCGCATACCTCGTGTCAAGCCACTGTTGACCAAGAAACAGCGAAAAGCGTCTCACCTGGGCTAAGGAAAAAGAGCTGGACTGCTGCTGAGTGGTCCAAAGTCATGTTTTCTGACGAAAGCAAATTTTGCATTTCCTTTGGAAATCGAGGTCCCAGAGTCTGGAGGAAGACAGGAGAGGCACAGGATCCACGTTGCCTGAAGTTTAGTGTAAAGTTTCCACCATCAGTGATGGTTTGGGGTGCCATGTCATCTGCTGGTGTCGGTCCACTCTGTTTCCTGAGATCCAGGGTCAACGCAGCCGTCTACCAGCAAGTTTTAGAGCACTTCATGCTTCCTGCTGCTGACCTGCTCTATGGAGATGGAGATTTCAGGTTCCAACAGGACTTGGCGCCTGCACACAGCGCAAAATCTACCCGTGCCTGGTTTACGGACCATGGTATTTCTGTTCTAAATTGGCCAGCCAACTCCCTGACCTTAGCCCCATAGAAAATCTGTGGGGTATTGTGAAAAGGAAGATGCAGAATGCCAGACCCAAAAACGCAGAAGAGTTGAAGGCCACTATCAGAGCAACCTGGGCTCTCATAACACCTGAGCAGTGCCAGAAACTCATCGACTCCATGCCACGCCGCATTAATGCAGTAATTGAGGCAAAAGGAGCTCCAACCAAGTATTGAGTATTGTACATGCTCATATTTTTCATTTTCTTACTTTTCAGTTGGCCAACATTTCTAAAAACTCCCTTTTTTGTATTAGCCTTAAGTAATATTCTAATTTTGTGACACACGGAATTTTGGATTTTCATTTGTTGCCACTTCAAATCATCAAAATTAAATGAAATAAACATTTGAATGCATCAGTCTGTGTGCAATGAATAAATATAATGTACAAGTTACACCTTTTGAATGCAATTACTGAAATAAATCAAGTTTTTCAAAATATTCTAATTTACTGGCTTTTACCTGTATGTCTCAACATGTTACTTGACACTTCAGGTGACTAAAATGACACTGCTTCTATTTGAACCTAGCTCTAATATAAAATAAGTTATATTAGATCACCACATATTTAATATGGTGGCAAATGATTGCTTTGCTTAGAAATTAACATTTAGTATGTTTGGTGCCTGAACTTCCATTGTGAAATTATTAAAGTGCAAAGTAAAATGTGCAATCTTATATTTTGAGTAGATGTTTTTTTTTCCTGACAGACAACAGGATGGAAATGTTAAATCTCAACTGTAAGCTGATCCACTTCATCCATCATTTAAAGGAGAGGTGTGGTCTCGACTTCAAAGGTACTGAACAGCTCTCAGAAACATGTTTAGTGGTTTGGACTTGCAGTCGGAAACTTATTGTCAGTTATAGCATCCATAACTTACACAATAAGTCTGACAACATCTTTATCCATTGCCTGACACCAAACACCAAACTTTTTTGCCACATAGCGCTGTGGCAGGTGGATTTTAAAATTCACTAGCCACATAGGCTTTTTACCAGTAAAGTGTTCAATATAATTAATGACTCTGACAGCTGATACATATATTTCAACTTTTTGTTTATTGATTCCTTGTGTCACAGATTATCATATACTGACTGCTCCTCTGAGTCCACAAAAGAGGAGCTGACACACTCACATACATTAGTTGTTTTTTGCACAGAAACAGAGGCAAAAACAACCCGGTCTCACGCCAGTTGGTGAAATTGTCATTTTTTTGATTTGTTTATTTGTGTACAAGTCACGATTTTCTCGTTTATTACGTGTACATGTCACGATTTTTAAACGTGAGCGTTTCACGAACTGCTGGCACTGGGCTGCTCTGGGGGACGCAACAACGGGGAAATGAAACGCCACACGCCGGACACAACAACGAGACAGACCGCCACACATGGGACACGATCCCCGTGTGCAGGGACACGATCTGCAGTCTCTATGGCACACAACAACGAGGAAATCAAACGCCAAACGCCGCCCACAACAACAACGGGAAGATTATGGTTAGGAAAAAAACGGGGAAAGGAACAATCACACTTAGGTCACGTCAACAACAGGACAGTTGTGGTTAGGAAGAGAATAACGTGGAAAGGAACTGCAAAAACGCGGGACACGATCCCCAGTCTCGGGGGTGAAAGACCTGTGTTGTTTGAGCCATCCACCAACCCGACCAAACCCAACCTCCCTGCGAGGATTTTTGGCTTTTTAATACTACTCACTACCGTAATCGTTCTGTGATCACGTTAGAGGCTTCTCATTGAAATACATCACTTTAAAATTCGTAATCAATACACGAAAATAATGACATTAACGTGACCTGTACACGAATCAACAGATGAAATAGCGTGACAATTTCACGAACTGCCATTAGACTGGGCTGGGCAAATAACAACTGCTGTAATGAAGCACTCGATTGTCATTGGCTACCCGCCAATGTGGCAGATAGAGTCACATTTTCACTCTGCAATGTCAAAATTCAACTGCATTTAGCGCGGTCAGGTGTAAATTTTAGACCTTGTATAAAACATTTTTATGTTATATAAAAAAATGTTATATGTTTAAGTGTTATATAAAAAAAAAACATACAATTGACCCTGCAGAGTGTGTGGACCTGATGGAAAGCAGTGGTAGAGTGATGAACCTGGAGGGGAAGCAGCAAAGTGACGCTCTGGCCAGCAGCGTGCTCATAGAGAGACAATACTACGTCCTCTTACGAGTATGCCGTGAGTATGCCACATTTACAAAATATTTCATAATTTGGAAAAGGGTATGGAACAAGTTGCAGGAAGGGCATAACTTCGGGTTCAACACTGGGGGTTAAGATCTCCACATTTGAGCAAAATTGAAATTTTTATCAATTATTCATTTCCTGCCTTTTGGTGAATTGTTCTGCAACAATTTGAGCCTTTTTGCATTAATTTAAGGTGCAAATGTCTTTATTTATGTGAAGGAACTTATAGGTTTTTTTTGGGGGGGGTTGTACTGGCCAGTTTTGATACAGTTTGTTACAGTTACAGCATGTAACTGTAACTGTGATGGTGTGATGGTGCTTTTTTAGGTTCAGAAGTAACATATATGTTTGACTGACTATAAAATGTATCATATCACAATCCTATTTATATAGTTTTGGGAGGTAAATGTAAAAGTTTGAATTTAGTTGAATTGTGTGTGGTTTCCCCCCCAATATAGTGATAGATGATGTAAAAAATGTATTCTAAAGTATACTATATGTTCATTTTGGAGGATCAAGTAGTTTAAACTCTCATGCTGCTCATGGAGGTATTCTACAGTACCTATATACATATATATATATATATATATATATATATATATATATATATATATATATATATATATATATATATATATATATATTACATTTTGTTTAATGGGGGAAATGTCTGACAAACTCTTGTAAAGCTGTTTTATTATATCATCACTTCCCTTCAGGAGATGATGATACTGGATGTCGGAAATATACGCCTCTCTTAAACAACTCCAGCCAGAGTCAACCTGAGTTAACTGGTAAGAAAAAGCATCAGCAGCAACTTGACTCAAACTGAATAGTGCTGACCAACCGGCATACTTGAAGTGGCTCTCTGAGGCCTCCTGTCGGTCAAAGCCATGTTCACAATTTAAATCCAGCCTTTCTATTGTAGAGTTGCTGAGGAAACTGTCTAACCCTGATAAGGAGCAAGACAGAAAGATCAGAGGAAGGACCCAGAGGAGCCAAACCAGGAGCACAAACATCTCTGCAAATAAACCCCAACGGAAAGAATTTTAGACTAGATTTATTATTATCATCATTTTTTTTTGTCAAGACTTTAAAGTTGGATTTCTTTAGACCTTTAACCTGAAATAAATCTTAGCTAGCAATTGATAGACAGACTGTAAAGAACCTTTATTGTCATTATACAAGTGCATAATGAAAATTTGTCTGGCTTTCTCCTCAGAGGGGAATTAAAAACAAATACATACTATACTGTATACAGTATGTATATACTGTATACGTGTCAAAAACATTAAAATGATAAAAGACAGGACAAGACAAGAGCAGCAGCATCAGTTAAACTTGGTAGAAAAATAAAGTACATACAGTACCATAAGTATATATGGGCGGCCGTGGCTCAGTGGTAGAGTTGTTAGTAGAGTTGTTGCCTGCCAATTGGAAGGTTGGTGGTTCATTTCCTGGCCCTGCATTCCCATGTTGAAGTGTCCTTGGGCAAGACGATGCTGTGTCATCGGAGTGTGAATGTGTGTGAGTGTTTATCTGATGAGCAGGTGGCGCCTTGTACGGCAGCCTCGGCCACAGTGTATGAATGTGTGTGAATGGTGAATGTATCCTGTATGTTGATGAGTAGTTAAGACTAGAAAAGTGCTATATAAATACAGTGCATTATAATACTAACCAACTAATACTCACAGAACTATGGACTTGGAGTGATAGAGGCCATAGTTCTGGGATCAAAACAGTTTTTTAGTCTTTTAGTTCTATTTTTCTTTATCCTAAACCTTCTGCCAGAGGTCAATGGTTCAAACAGGGAGCTGCCAGGGTGTGTGATGTCCTTGTGAATTTTGTCCTGAGTTTATTGAAGCATATTGTTTCCAGTCCGGGAACCTTTGACCTGATGATGCCCTGGGCCCCTTTCACCATACAATGAAGGTTGTGTCGTTCAGGGATTGTGCTGCTGGTGAACCAGCTTTGTTGAGCCTTTTTTTTTTACCAGCTGTGAGGTGTTGATGGTCCATGTCAGCTGGTTCGACAGTGTGACTCCTAGGAACTTCAGGTTTTCCACATACTCTACCGCTTCCCCATGAATGTGAAGGGGGGGAGTGTGCGCTGACCTGGGCTCTTCTTAAGTCGATTATCATCTCCTTTGTTTTAGAGGTATTGACTATACTTTGTCTATATGCAAACAATCTCTTTAATGATATAGGATTTGTTTGAGTTCTATCTGTAGCTTTCTACCAACTGAGTTATAAGTAAGTGTGTCTGAAAATATGTCCTACACCGTCTTTAATAAAATAATGTCTGAATGTTTTGAATAAAAGACACAGGGTCATGTCTCATTTTGTTTATTCTATTCACAGCTTCAATCTCACAGTTGCACAATGGACTTATATCAAATTCCTTACCCAGAAAGGTTTTGAAACAGCCACTTTGATGACTTCAGGGAATCTTCTGGGAAGATGAATATTTCTGTAATAAATAGGAGCTCTTGGGTGCCTGGGTAGCTCACCTGGTAGAGCTCCCAATCATTTATAGAGGTTTACTCATCGAAGCAGAGGCCGCAGGTTCTAATCAGGCCTGTGTCCCTTTGCTGCGTGTCATTCCCCATCTCTCCACTCCTCTCATAACTTCAGCTGTCCTATAAAATAATCAATCATACTGTATTTTATTAATAATGCTGTGTTTTACTGAAACTAACTGCAAAGTCAATGTAAATTAGTTTTTGTAGCCTCCTTTGCAACCTTATATGCAATTTCATTTCCTTTAATAGCAATATGCGCTGGTTTCCCTAAAGATATTACTGTATGAGCCATCATTTAAATTCTAATTTTTGTTAAAGATACTTCTATCAAAATGTCGAGTCTGCTATCTGAATAACTGTGATGGAATCTAGCTAGTGTTGAGCTGGAGTCTGAAGAAATGACTGCTCTCAATGGTCTTTTCTTCTCTATCCATTGTCCTGCCAACAATATTCAAGGCATTTCTCCTGTGTAAACTGATAACTCATCACTAATCATTTCCCCTACTTTTGAGATGAAATTCTGGAACAATAAATACTATTCCTATTTTAATGGCTAGTTTCTCACAGCATGAAACGTTTATTTTAGCTCCAAATAAAGTTTCCTTGTCAGCTCTTTGTCCAGTAAAGAAGGAGCAGCGCCCTCTGCTGATCCAAAAAGAAAAGCTTACAGCACCAGGTATTCCTTTTTCATTTTATTACAACTTTATCTATTATCAACTTAGCAAATCTGAAATATAATTAAGCCAGACAGTGTAGCATTCATATCAGATACACAGGCGGTCCAAGAGTGTATGGCTGCGGCCTGGAGCGTCCCATGTCATGGTGCCATCCCCGAGCTTCTACTTTTCAAAATAAAAGCTCGCGTCTGGAATAAAATAAACACACGTCGACTATCATGCTAATGAATAAAATACTTGAAATATTTGATTTTTTTTTAACTAACCAGTAACGGCAATCATACAAGTGAATAAAATACTTAAAATAAGATGAATGCAGACTATCATACTGATGAATATAATACTTAAAAAGATATGTCCGTCTATAAAATAAATGCAGATTATAGGCAAACTAAAAAAAATCCTACTGCCTACGTCCCGAGCTTCTACTTTTCAAAATAAAAGCTCGCGTCTGGAATAAAATACTTTAAAACATATCTCTCTTACTTTTACTTTTCAAAGTAAAAGCTTGTGTCAAATATCATGCTAATGAAAAAAATACTTTAAATATTTGGTGTTTTTTTTAATTAAACAGTAACGGCAATCATACAAATGAATAAAAAACTTATAAAATATATGTTTACAAGATAAATGCAGCCTATCATACTGATGACTAAAATACTTGAAAATATATGTCCGTCTATAAAATGAATGCAGATTACAGGCAAACAAAAAAATTCCTTACGGCTGCAACCTAGAGCCTCCCGTCTCATGCTCTCTCGCCATGCTGATAAGCAATTGTATTTGCAGCAATGTCCCAGTGAAGTGTGAAAACAATATAGAAAATAAAAATAAAAAGGACTCTTGGAAAAAAGTGTAACATGTTTATTTTTGTATTGCATTTCCTCATCCCTCCTCAGGAAATCCTGTTGTTGGTTGGCAGAAATGGAAACTCTGCATAGCTTCATAGATGGGGCGTGTAGTATGGCTGTGAGCAAGTAGGCCTTCACAGAGTGAAAACAAACTGCTCGATGCTAAAACCTGAAAGTTCTCAAAACTGTTGAATACACACTTTTGGGTTGAGGAGTAGACCTACTGAACTACTTGTAATCACACTATTAGTGCACGTACATGTTGCAGTAGCTTGCTGGTAGTTCATTCACCTTGGAATCAAGGTGTTGAATTTCTTTTTTGCTCTTTATGTACTATAATTAACACCTGTATTTTTAAGCATTCTTTGATATGTTTTGTTCCAAATTGATTCATTTATTTAGCCTGTTGCTATATTTATTAATACAGTCATTTATTTCCATGTTTCTATTTTTCATTACTGTAATACAAAGGACAATGCAAGGGTTAAATGTCCAATTTAAGCTTTATTTGAAATCTTCTTCAAGCAGTAAATTAAAGTCATATTTTAATTCTCCTGTTAAGCCAGATTCATTCCACCTCGGAGTGATACAACACATCTCCAGTGTGTCACTTGGGTAATATCGGACCATTCTGACATAGGATTTTGAGATTAAAGGCATAAATGTCCAATTAAAGCCATATTTGAAATCTTTTTCAGGCTGTTAATTAAAGCCATATTTTAACTTTTTTATCAGACTACGAAAAAGGAATCCTCCTGTTAAGCCAGATTCATTAGCCTATTCCTCAGAGTGATACAACACATCTCAACACAGTGTGTTACTCGGGTAAGTTCGGACCATTCTGACATGTGATGAATTGCCCTTTTATTACCAAACTGTCTTCGCCCACTCAATAATGTCACAACTCAGCAGCTCAGAGTTTCACAAATAAAACTGCAGGTTGCCAGCAGTCATTGCACACACACACACACACACACACACACACACACACACACACACACACACACACACACCACATTTGGACTTGCCATAGTAGAAACAAAACGTGATACACTGATGTTTTGTTGTTGGTGCGTAGCCTACAGCCTATGTTTATAGCCTACACGCTGAAGATCCCACCTAAACACCATAAAGAAACATGGAGGCAATCAACGTGGTGCATTGTGGGGAGACAGTAAACTTTCACACCATGGCTCTGCAAACGCAGAGGGAGGAGCAACTCTGTATCGGCCGACGACTGTCGTAGCGTCAACGCTGGCACGCAATAGGCCCGAAACTTATATTACCACTTCCCTGTCCCGGCCGGGCTGCGTTTAAATACACCTTGGAATTTCAAAACAATATCTGTCCAATAAAAGAACAATATTTGACAGACAGACAGACAGACAGACAGACAGACAGACAGACAGACAGACAGACAGACAGATAGACAGACAGATAGATAGATAGATAGATAGATAGATAGATAGATAGATAGATAGATAGATAGATAGATAGATAGATAGATAGATAGATAGATAGATAGATAGATAGATGCTTGCTCTGGAGGGAACTACTAGAACTGTTGGGTCCTTGTAAATTATGTGGTCTAGTGTGGTCTAGACCTCCTCTATCTGTAAAGTGTCTCAAGATAACTCTTGTTATGAATGGAAAAAGACTAGGCTATTAATAAAATTGAATTGAATAGATAGATAGATAGATAGATAGATAGATAGATAGATAGATAGATAGATAGATAGATAGATAGATAGATAGATAGATAGATAGATAGATAGATAGATAGATAGATAGATAGTTATATTACTTGAAAAACAGGATTTTACTCCAGTTAGGTTACTTTGATCACAGGGGACCAGAAACCAGAAAGGTAACCCATAGGTTCCCCCTTTTTGAGGGGGTGCCATCTCCCTTGTTAGTAAAACTAGCAAAGTCATGCCCCTTGTTAACCTGCCAACCCCCTCTCCTGTAGCAGAGAGAGTGCAAGGGCAGATAGAGGTTGGTTAGTTCAGTAATGCTAGTCTAGTCTGCCTGACTCATTGATCCTTTATCTGAGGGTTGTTAGACTCTAGTCAACAATTAACAAGCCTGTGTTAAACATTACCGAATCGCCTGCTGCATATAGCCCAAGTAGGCCTACTTAACAGAAACTTCATAAACAATTGGGGAAATAACACATGCATAGAGTTGAAACATTCAGTTTTCTGATAATTGATAATAAGATTGATTAAAAAAAATGGTTTAAAAAAACAGCAGGGCTGAGCTGCTGGGCGTCCATCGAGCCCTGCACCCTCATTAACAATTATTTAGTTATTATTAATTTAATGTTCCTTGTTTTTGCATGTGTCTTCTTCTGTTCCATTTTGTGTCTGTAGAGAAGCACAGTGTAGCCTATTGCGTTTTTAGTAGACTATACAATGTTCCTTATCAGAAAACTTTTATTCATCATAATTGTGATGACATTTATTGCACTTTTATTACCAAACGTTACAACTCAGCAGCTCAGAGTTTCACAATTAAAACTACAGGTTGTTTCTCATTGCCAGACCTTCCTCCACACGCACCACATTGCCTATTTTTCCTAGCTGTACGTGAAGGCAGCATTAATCACAACGGTGGAAGAGCGCTCGTGGCGCCCGTGCGTAATATCTGCGGACAGGGCGGAATGAGCTGAATAAATCCTGCTGTATTATGATGCTTTGTGAGCGGTTGAGATGGTGAGCGTCTCTTCGCATGTGTGGTGGAGTTAGAATAGATTTAGACTTTTAGGTTTTTTTTTACCTAGAGTAGGCCTATATTCTTTTTAACCCCCCTACGGTAGTTTTAGCTTCTCGACAGTTCCAGAGTTTGGTGGTAGCACAATGACTGTTTTGATTGTTTTACTGGAATAGCGAGACATGTGCGGCAGATAGGCTGCGTCTCTTGTCGCCTACAACCAGCCGGCACCACCGGGACCGGACATTTTTTCCAAAGACAGAGACCAGAAGACAGAGACGCGACATGTTTGAAGCTGCAGGGATCCCCCTCATCGTGCTGGACGTTGTCTGTCTCATCCTCGGTATGGAAACCTGCTCCACCCCTGTCTTCTAAACCGTTAAAGTCCACTTTCTTTGCCATAACACTCCTACAGCAACTATTCTTTAGAGACACATTTTAAAGGAAGTATCATATTATTTGCATAGGCTACGTCACACACACGCAGACTTGAGGTTTTAGTGAACCTGGAAAAAAAAGAAACAAAGTCCCACCCTGTGTGTTTTTTCCTAGGCAAAGCTGTATTTTTAGCTCAGTGTTTGTAATGTATTCATAGCACAGAGACAAGCTGCAGGACTGCTAAATGTAAATGACAATACCATCAGGTTACCATCTGTTTTTTTTCTACTATCTGGGGACACTCAGCTGTGCTGCTGGCTGTGTCCAAAGTCTAAATCTAAGTCGAGTTCATTAGAAGTCCTTCATTTTGGTTTAGTAAACTTTATGTTCTGTGGGACACTCCTGTAAAATCAGTGGTGGAAGAAGAATGCATATCCTTAACTTAAGTAAAATTAGAAATACCACAATATAAACAAAACTCCAGTAAAAGTTCTTAGGTATTAAGTAGTATAAGTCAAATAAACCTAGGCCTATCCATTATGCAACCCCTGTGAATGTGGATATATACTGTGTGTGTGTATATATATATATATATATATATATATATATATATATATATATATATATATATATATATATATATATACACTATTAGGTAATTATTACTATTTCATCAATGTGTAAGCAGCGTTTTACTGTCGTAGTTGGTTGAGCTGATTTTAACTACTTTAAATACTCTTTTGTAGTTTAACCCATAACAATGCTTCATAATTTAGGTATATTTAGTTTCTATACCTAAATTAGTTAGTACTTAATAACTACAGCGCTTAAATAAATGTGGTGGAATAAAAAGTACAATATTTCTCTCTGAAATGTAAAGTAGAACTATTAAGTAGCATACATTGGTAATACTCAGTTAGTATTGAAAAAGTATACCTACAGTACTTTTTTAAACTTGTTTTTCAATATTTTTTTAATATCAGTGAGGCCATTTCTTTGTGGTATAAAAATCATATTAATACCACAATTATATGTCTTCAATGCATAACTTATCATTGATTCATTATTATCGTCACTTATTGAAGGTTCAGTAGGTTCTTTTGTCATATTTGCTGAAACTATTACTATATCCGGACAGTTGCACATGAGACAGATATGTATCAAATATGTATCAAGATTTAGTTACTTCATTGTCTATTTCTCACCTCAAATGTTTTCAGCAACATATTTTAGTGTACTGTTTAGCTGAAAAATCAAGTTAGTGACCAAGCCAAGCCCAAATTAATAGCCTACAGCCGGCGGAGCAAACTTTCTTATTTCATTTAAATTAAAATCAAAAGCTTTAATTACAGCAAACTGTCAACTGAAATACAGACACACATGACTGCTAATGACTGCTGAAAACATATTGTCAAATAAGTTTAAATAAACATTTAAATAGTGGATATTATTCCACTTTTTGCTTTTTAGGTGAAAGACAGACTCATCTTAGTCAAAGTAGACAGTACTTTAAAAGATGTACTGCTACTCAGATCCGAATAGTCCACTGGTTTAATTTACTCAGTAGGTTTAAACAGACAGGCCTGAACAAAGATCTGTGACAACTCATCTAGCCAGAGAGCATCATTAACAATGCTTGTACTTAGAAGAATGTTTGGCATTGCATAACTGACTTCAGATTAGCAAAATGCCTGTATGGTTTTGCTTTTTATGTGTTTGGTTACAGATTAACACCAGATGAAAATTAGCCTGTATGGCTAATTGTTGATTTAAGTGCAGTGTCCCTTCTTAAAGTTCTCATATTATTATTATTATTATTATATTATTTTCAGGTTCATAAATGTATTTAGAGATTGTACCAGAACAGGTTTATGTGGTTTAATTTTCAGGAAACATCATATTTTTGTTGTACTGCACATTGCTGCAGCTTCTCTTTCTCTTTTGTGTTGAGCTCTGTTTTAGCTACAGAGTGAGGCCTCTCACTTCTGTTCCATCTTTGTTGGGAGTAGCACATGCGCAGTAAATACTGCTAGCCAGTCAGAAGCAGAGTATGAGGGCGTACCACGCTAGCAGCTAGGAAACTTCAATCTCATTGCACAGGTACTGTGTACTTGTGTAAAATGACAATAAAGGCATTCTATTCGTCTATTCTATTCTATTCTATTCAACATTATAACGTGTGTTACAAAGTGACGCACGTTCTTCTTGGAAGTAAAGGCTGGACTACAATAGAGCTGTTAGGAACAGTTGGTGAACAGTGTTCTCTCTGGAAGATGGAAAGTCCCTTTGGGGTGGACTTTGGGCTTTTCACTTTGTAAACCTATAACATGCACAAAAAAGGTATACTGTATAATACAATACAGGAAAGGGAAACAGCCAAAAAACATTAATATGAGCACTTTAAGTAAACATAAACTCAACGAGTCCCATCTCTTCAAACCTTCACTGTTCCAATATCTAAAGTCTAAAGTAAACATATGACTTTTGCAATATTGTTGTGCATTAACACAAGGCCTCAAGCCTTTTAATTCAGTTATTGTGCAACCTGAACAGAGTCAATATTTTCCTTTCAGCTAAATGAAACCCACAAGAGTCACTAGCTTCTTTTTCAGGAGGGAAACGCCTGTTTGATGCCAACATATTCTTCCTACGACTAAAAACATAAATTGTATTAGCATTGTGTCTTAGTAGCAGTGGCTAGTAACACAAGCTGCTTGTAAACATGATGTACATTTTGATGATATAAGATACAACACAAGATGTTATTAATAATTTAATGTTCTTTGTGGTTGCATGTGGCTTCTATTTTGTGTCTTTTGAAAAAGCACAATGTAACCTCTTGTATCTTTTAGTAGGCTATAAAATGTGCCTTATCAGAAAACAGTGATCATTGTGATGAATTGCACTTTTATTACCAAACTCTCTCCACCCACTCAAGTCACAACAACAGCTCAGAGTTTCACAGATAAAACTAAAGGTTATTTTTTCTAGCTGCACAACATTGGTGGCAGTATATAATATTCCTAGGCAAAGCTGTATTTTTAGCTCAGTGTTTGTAATGTAATCATAGCACAGAGACAAGCTGCAGGACTGCTAAATGTAAATGACAATACTCCCAATACAATTAAATGAAAGAAACTCTACTATCTGGGGACACTCAGCTGTGCTGCTGGCTGTGCACCAATCTTCTCATTTAGCTGACAGCAACAATACAACCGGAAACTTTTATATCTAGTCACATATCTTCTGTCCAAAGTCTAAATCCAAGTCAAGTTCATTATAAGTCCTTCATTTTGGTTTAGTAAACTTTATGTTCTGTGGGACACTCTTGTAAAATCAGTGGTGGAAGAAGAATTCATATCCTTAACTTAAGTAAAATTAGAAATACCACAATATAAACAAAACTCTAGTAAAAGTTCTTATGTATTAAGTAGTATAAGTTAAATAAACCTAGGCCTATCCATTATGCAACCCCTGTGAATGTGGATATATACTGTGTGTGTATATATATATATATACACTATTAGGTAATTATTACTATTTCATCAATGTGTAAGCAGTGTTTTACTGTCGTAGTTGGTCGAGCTGATTTTAACTACCTGTTTAAAACCTGTAACCACCGCTAACTTGTGTTTAAATTTTTCTACTAATGAATTGTCCTGTTTTTTCTTTTTTTCTTCTTTTCTTTTTGTTTCTTCTTGTTTTTATATACTAAATGTTACTATCCTATGTCTTTTTTACTGTAACTCCAACCTGCCTATTGGACTGCAGATGGAAATTAGCCCTCGGTCTACAATCTGGCACATTTACGTGTACTGTTGTGCATGTTCATCAATGTGCATTGTCCTGAATTAATAAATAAATAAAAAATTAAATTAAATTAAAAAAACCTACTTTAAATACTCTTTTGTAGTTTAATCTATAACAATGCATCACAGTTTAGGTATATTTAGTTTCTATACCTAAATTAGTTAGTACTTAGTTACTACAGTGCTTAACACAGTGCATGTGGTAGAATAAAAAGTACAATATTTCTAGAACTATTAAGTAGCATACATTGGTAATACTCAGTTAGTATTGAAAAATTATACCTACAGTACTTTTTAAAACTTGTTTTACAGTGTAAACATTATTTACAATATCAGTGAGGCCGTTTTCTCGTGGTATGAAATCATATTAATACCCAAATATTATGTCTTCAATGCTTAACTTATCATTGATCCATTATTTTTTTACATACATGCATACATACGTTTATACTTGTATCTCTTTCTTTATTTTTAACAGTTGGACTTCCATTTTTTATCCTTACCCCTCAACACAACCCTTTCAAACGGGGGTTCTTCTGTAACGATGAGTCTATCAGATATCCCCTCAAAGAGGACACCATATCCTACCAGCTGCTGGGAGGAGTCATGATCCCCTTCACACTGATCGTGGTAAGTCAACAGTCATCTTTTTCCATAAGTTCTCTGACCTTTAAATGAAAATGGTTGAGTTTACTTATTGTTTGATCTCTTCTGTTGCAGCTCGTCTGTGGCGAGTGCCTTTCTGTTTACTTGTCTCGCATCAAGAACCAATCTTTGGGGACCAAGTATGTGGCGTGTGTCTACAAAGCTGTGGGGAGCTATGTGTTCGGAGCTGCTGCTAGCCAGTCTCTGACAGACATAGCCAAGTACTCCATCGGCCGCCTGCGGCCAAACTTCCTGGCTGTATGCAAACCAGCCTGGAGTAGCATCAACTGCAAAGCTGGCGGATACATCGAGAACTTCACCTGCACCGGAGACAAGTTTCTGGTAGATGAGGCCAGGTAATTGTCCTGAACATAGATTAAAGCAACTTCTGAAAAACGGCACCAAATATAACTTTTTCTTTGACTAAATGATAACATTTAGTACTATTATGTGATAGTAGTCTCACTGAGGTTGATCATCTAAAGGCCATTTTATGCTTAGGGTTAGGGATGACGCGAAAACCGGCAGAGAATAGTAACAGACAGGGATGTCCTGAACAAACCCGCCGTGTTTAAGTAGTTAAGTAGCGTTTTTTATTTTTATTTTTCTGCCTCCAGCTTCTTTTGAAACTAAATTTGTCTTCTGGCAACAGCCCATTGCCGAGAATCAAAAGCAACACACCTTTGACGTTCTGTGTGTGTGTCGCGTTAGGTCGCGGCTGTTTCCTGCTGTGACGACCAGCCACGCTTACGTTATGCATGAGGTGGTATTAATCTGTAATCTAAAGTCGGTACAGAAAAATACTTTGCACATCTACAACGTGAGTCAGATTTGTCGGAGGGAGACAAGCAGGTCAAAAGTAGCAAAGAAACTCCCGCACACTGTCTTACTTGCAAAAAATATATTAATTTTAATAGTAGGCAATGTTTCAGTACTAGACTATCTTCAGGCAAAAGTCCCTAAAACTCCAAATCATTAACTTTACTCTTTAAAAATTACTCTGATGACATCAGTAAAGCTATTTTCAGATATAGCTATTTTCACAGTCTAAGTCATTCTTGCTCAACTAGTAAACTCATTTTGATTATCTCTTCTAAATGTATATCACTACAGTAAAATTACATTTTGATTATGATAGACGTGTGTTATGAATGAATAAAAAGTCAAAGTATTTCTTTTGTTTATCTTTTGCAGACTGTCCTTCTACTCTGGTCATTCATCCTTCTCTATGTACTGTATGCTGTTCCTTGTAGTAAGTACATATTTTCTACTTAAAAACTAAAGGCCAAATGTGGCTAATGTGGATTGATATAAATGATGAAAACAATGTTAGCATAGCATTGCTTTATATGCTTTACTGCCTAGATGCCATTCAAATGTACCCTAAAAGTGACTCTTTGTCATTTACAAAAGAGTTTATGAATTATAAACTTTATAACTCTTTTCAGCAAATGCATTAGCTGCCAGCAACCATAATGTAAATTTTGGCTTGGACAATGTAACCTGAATGTCTACGTGCGACCTTTTTTGTTTCTAATATTTAATGATTTCCTTTCCCTCCTGTAGCTGTACATTCAAGCCAGACTGAGGTCAGAATGGTCGAGGCTTCTCCGTCCCAGCATCCAATTCTTCCTAATTGCCACTGCTGTGTATGTGGGTCTCTCTCGAGTGTCTGACTACAAACATCACTGGAGTGATGTGCTCACTGGCCTCCTGCAGGGAGCTTTAGTGGCTACTTTCACAGTAAGTTTTGTCTAAAGTTATATTAAGATAATGGCAAAACAAGGCATCATGTTTTGTCATTTATTGTCACAAAATGCAGCTGAAAAAGTCAAGTCACTTTATTTAGAAGCCACATTTAAAAAAAGAGCATATTGACCATGTTTACCTTTAAAAATAGATTACAGCCTTGAACATGCAGTTTTCTGAAATGTTATTTTAAAATATGCAAATGAGTCATTTTTAATGCTGACTTTTGCAGAATTTAGGAGACATTTTCAGTGCAAATACACAAAGTGTAGTAAAATAAACACCTGTGTATTTTGGATGTTTTGTTCCCTCAATAGTCTGAAAGAAGACATGCTATGGAAGTAAAATAGCTCAAAAACTCATAATTTAAAAATTATAGTTTTGCCTGGGGTGTCTCCTTAAGTTGAGAAAACTCATCCTTTAACATGCTGTCTAACAGTATTATATACAATACATTTTGTATCGGCATGTTCCAACTATTTATTTAAGCTATATTATAACTATTCAAGATATGTTGAGTATCTTTGGGGTCTCCATTAGAATTCAGAACAAAGTTCTGTTGGTTTGAGTTAAGTTTTTAATAACTAGTGAGTCTGTGAGTTTGAAGACATAAAATTAGTAAATCGTTAGAGTGATGAATTAAAACAGATAAATGTAAAAAAAAAAAAAAATAAGGCCTTTTACGCAGGAACAAATTAAAGAATATATTAGCGGAAGTCTGGTCTAATTTAATGACGTTATCCATCTTTATAGTACAATTATAATAATAGCAGTAACAGTAGAATGTGCTTTAATTGTGTTGCTTGTTTTTTGCAGGTGTTCTGTGTGTCCAATTTCTTTGAACAGCCAGTGGACCCAGTGGTGTCACAGGAGGTAGAAGCCTCACACACCAGTTTACAGGAAAACCCTTTCAATGGGAACCACTATGGCAGCACTGAATGAATCTGAGGCCTCAGAGACAATACTCTTTAGAGCCTTTATCTTTATTTTAAAATAGTCACGGAGGACCTAAAACACATCATGGAACTGCCAGTGTTGGATATTTACTGCTGGCTGTTTCTGTGCATTTGCCCTGTGGAGCCAACGCTGCAGGATTTAGCTGCTGCCTTTAGCTGCTACCTTGGGTGTGGTCCTTAAACTTTGATTAAAGGAAGAAAAGTGCACTACAGAAGACAGTTGTTGCACTTCATTGAGATATAAAGAAGCATAACTCTCTGCCAAAGTTTTGGGTAAATCCAATGTGAAACAGTTTATTATGGAATGACAAAATGAAAAAACAGCAGGTTTACTATAGAAAGAGTTTTTTACAGTGTGCGCTTGTTGGAAATGTGGTTCATCATGAATGAATGAAATTCCTTTTGCCCAGAATATAATGAGCGTCTGTGTGCGCACTGCAAGCAGGCTTGTACAGAGCCTGGCACCTGTGAATTAGAAAACCTGGACTGGAGACTGAACTTAGAAATAATATATTGTATGTTGATTTTCTGCTACCTACTGTACTGTCATGTCATTTCCCTGATGTTATTTCATAAATGAAAAATACAGTTTGTATGAAGCTCTCTATGTTTTGGTCCATGCAGAAGCTTTAAACAGTATGATTTTGAGCTGTACTGGGAACATGTGTGCTAAATAAAGAGAGCTCTGTTTTGCTACTTTGTTAAAAAGGAGGGAAATGACTCCTGTGTGTTCTGTCTGTAGAAAAAACCAACAAAGCGGATGTAATGCAGGGGAATGGAGCCTTGGACACAGTACAGCTGCTGATTTTAAGTGTAGACGTATTTGCTGCTGCAGAATCATTAATTTGACTTTTTCTAGTTAGAATTTAGTGTAAGGAATGGCATCAAGGAAGAGAAAATGCAGACCTGTATGAAAATAAAACACTGCTTTGGGTGGGTAATTTATTGGCTGTTTATACAGACCACAGAAACCATAAGGATGCAAATGTGCAACATATTAGTTATCCCGGTGGTATCATGGATTAAGCACTACCAGACTATCACTGCATGCTCTTTCTGTTTCACAACAGAAAGAGGTTGGCTTGTTTTCACCAGAGAAAACTGTCAGCTGACAGGCGCTGATGGTTGGCTGCTTATGACTGAGCTGAGGATCTGCTTAAGAGTTTAAATCCTATTACAGTGACTGAGAGAACTAGGTTTAGATTTAACACACAGTGACTGCAATAATACCACACTCATCAATGTCAAGTCTACAGGCCCCATGCAAAGTCACTTATGTATGCATCAGCAGGATAATTGGGATTCCTCTGCACTCATTATGTGTGTAGGTGCACAGCTATGTTGACTCAGACTTAGACTTCTCTTTATTGATCCTTTTGGGATGACTCCTGCAAAGAAATTGAAATTTCCAGCAGCAGTTTTCAGCAGCTTACAAAAAAGGTATAAAAAATTCAGTGCAGAGAGAAAAACAACAGGAGTTGGCATTTTAAGTCTTTATTGGAAGTCAAACTGTGAAAACAGTACTGGACAACAAATTCAATTATTGTGATATAGAAATTAGTCCAGTAACAAGAAAACTAAAAGTTAGACTATAGTAGCTGTCAATTTAGTTATGGTAACTCATGCAATAATTACACTAAAATATCAGAGTTAAAGCTGCCTTTCATGTCATATGAGGGTTAATGAGTTTCTGAGTCATGTTAACTTCCAAGTCATAATTACGAGAGCGCTGATTTGTGCCTGAAATCCAAAGAAAAATGAATGCCTCACATCTGCAAAAGACTGATCTTCAATGTAATTAAACGGATAAAAGAATAAAATACATATGAAACTCTTTTCGAGTTTCAGTTCCTATTAAAGCTTTAGTTGTTCTTAACTTCCTAATTCAGAAATAATGTCACACAAATCTCAGCATGTCATTTTTAGGAATGTGTTGATGTTGTAAATTTAGGAAATTCCCACCAAGAAACTTACCATTGTCTCTTTATTGGCTCTGCTGACCCTATTGAGCAAATTTGATATAGAAGCCAAATAGCATTAGTGCTAGTACTCTGGATATGAATGTATTTCATAGATTCTTTTCCAAGTAGTTTCTTTTGAAACTATGCATACAATGCATTAAGAGTACTGTGCAGGTATGTAGAAATAGGCACTTTAAAATGCTGGGTGTAACGTCCTGAGGAAATTGCAATAAAGTCTTTTTTTTTTAAAAGCCAGCTTATGTGCATTTGGGGTTCAGCTATATATCACTAACAAAGGGAATTTGAAGACTATTACAAATATTTCATGGATACAAGATCATGACTCCGTTTGTCCGTTGAAAAACTGCTCCAGTTGCTGTAGAATCACTTCAACCTCCTACATGTGTGAAATCGAACCGGTCATGTTGTCTGTTGTTCCACAGAGCTCTCTTTTGTTGTCACACGGACCTCGACAATAGTCTTTATTGAAAGCAACTCCATTCACTCGCAAATGTCACATGTCTCACGTTATCTTGCCAGGCAGTGATGCCTTGGAGAAACAAGTGACTCATGATGCAATGTGCAATGGCTGCATTTAAAGAATTGGCACTGAAACATCATGAATTGAATTTCCTTCATACTACACTTACTTTTTGTTCCTTACACATACTTTGTCATCCCACTTCTCTGAGATAATTTTACATAAGAACAACTCAAATACTCACACTAGATGGATCCTATTGACAGTATCAATTGTTTTAAAAAACAAAATAAAGAGTGAGAAAATAATAGATGCAATTGGAGCCATAAAAGGTTTTGAACTCCACCTATGAGAGCAGAGTTTAAAGTTGAGTAACCCACCTGAACCAACAGCTCTGTGTCTCTTGTTCCTGTTTGAGACGAAACCAAAAGAAACGTCTCAGGTTACGTATGTAACCTTTGTTCCCCGAGAAAGGGGAACGAGACACTGCGTCGGTTACGACACTATGGGAATCGCCTTCAGGCATGACAGGGCTGAATGTGAATGAAAACTACTCCAATCCTATTGGTCCTAGTGAGAACGGTAGCATGTGACGGCATAACCGTAGGGACATATAAGCACACCGGCACATAGCTCATTAGCTCTTTCTATGAAGCAAGGCACTCCAGGCGGGGTGAGGCGCGGCGAACCGACGCAGTGTCTCGCTCCCCTTTCTCGGGGAACAAAGGTTACATACGTAACCTGAGACGTTCCCCTTCGAGGGAACTCTAACTGCGTCGGTTACGACACTATGGGAACGAGATACCCACTAACCCGCGCCGAAACCCCGCCTGCCCCAGCGTGAAACCACTCGTGGGCACGACTAGGAGGAGAGCACCCGGGTGCCAGGTGCGGAGGGAAAGTCCAGACTATAGAACCTGAAGAAGGTATGCGGAGTGGCCCAGCCAGCTGCATCACAAACCCCTGGAGAGACGCACCAGAGAGGAGAGCCGTAGAGGCCGCCATGCCTCTCGTGGAGTGAGCCCGTACAGCCATAGGTGAAGGCAAACCGCGCACCCGATAGGCCAGGGAGATAGTCTGAACGATCCAGTTACTGATAGTATGTTTAGAAGCGGAAGCCCAGCCTTGGAGGACCCGAAACATACCAGCAACTGGTCCGATTTCCTCCACCCGAGGACCTCAGAGTGAAGACACTCAGGGCCCTGACAGGGCAGAGCAAATGGAGCCTCCCGTCCTCCGCCGTCACATGAGGTGGAGGATGAAACGCCTGCAGCACCACAGGCCCCATGACAGAGGACTGCACCTTGGGAACGTACTCGGAAGGGGTGCAGAATGGCCCTCACATTACCCGGGGCAAACTCCAGGCATCGGGAAGCAACCGAAAGAGCCTGGAGGTCCCCACCCTCCTCAGAGAGGTGATAGCAAGGAGGAAGGCCATCTTCAAGGTCAGGTACTTGGCCGCAGCCGACTCCAACGGTTCGAAGGGGCCTCAGCCAGCGCCTCAAGAACCACCGCCAGATCCCAGGTGGGAACCCTAGGACGAGTCGCAGGTCTCATCCTCCGAGTCCCACGGAGGAACCGAATGACCAGGGGAAGCCTCCCCAGAGACCCAACCCCCGAAGGGGCGTGGAAAGCCGAAATGGCAGCCACGTAAACCTTGAGGGTGGAGGAAAGGCCCGCAGAGAAGCGGTCCTGCAGAAACTCCAGCACCTGAAGCACCGGGCAGGTAACTGGGTCCAGCATGCGTCCACTGCACCAGGCAGAGAAGACGGCCCACTTCTGGCCATACATCCTCCGTGTAGACGGGGCCCTGGAGCTAAGGAGAGTCTCGACCGCACCCGCCGTCAGGCCCGCCTCGAGGTACTGGGCCCCCTCAAGGGCCAGACCCACAGCCGCCACAGGGCGGGGCAAGGGTGAAGAACCCGGCCCCCCTCCCGGGACAGCAGGTCCCTCCTCAGAGGAGCTCCATCAGGTCCGAAAACCACACCCGGGTCGGCCAGAACGGCGCCACAAGAAGCAGGCGGATGCCGTCCCGACGGACCCTCTCCAGGACCCCTGGGAGCAGAGCGACAGGGGGAAAAGCGTACAGACGCAGCCTCGGCCACTCTCGCACCATGGCGTCCAGCCCCAGCGGGGCCGGGCGTCAGGGAGAACCACAGAGGACAGTGCGTAGTCTCTCGAGAAGCAAACAAGTCCACGTCTATGGGCCCGAACCTGCACAAGGACTCCACCACCTCGGGGTGGAGCCGCCATTCCCGGGCCTCAGCCCCTGTCTCGACAGCAGGTCCGCCCCAGATTCTGAAGCCCAGGGATAAACATCGCCCTGAGAGAGAGCAGTCTCCGCTGGGACCACAGGAGGATCCGATGCGCCAGTCTGCATAGAGGCGCGGCGCAGACCCCTGGTGATTCAGATAGGCCACCACAGCCGTATTGTCGGACCTGACCAGCACGTGGCGGCCCAGGAGTGCAGGCAGGAAGCTCCTCAGAGCCCGGAACACAGCCAGCATCTCGAGGCAATTGATGTGCCATGACGAGTGATGCTCCTGCCAAACCCCCATCGCAGAACGGTCGTCCATGACCGCGCCCCACCCGGTGAGGGAAGCGTCCGTCGAGCGATCACACGGCGACAGGGCGCCCAGCACGGGCCCTTGGGACAGGAACCAAGGCTTCAACCACACCAATAGGGCACGAAGACATTTGTGCGTAACCCGTATCAGGCGGAATGGGTTTCCTCGGGAGAACCCCTTGGATTTCAGCCACCACTGCAGGGCCCTCATGTGCAGAAGACCAGAAGGAATCACGCTGGAAGCAGCTGCCATGAGGCCCAACACCCGTTGAAAGTGTTTCACTGTGATGGCGCGGCCCAGCCTCACACTCCGCACCGTGGCCAGAACGGACTCGACACGAGCCGGAGACAAACGTGCCAGCATCGTCAGCGAGTCCCACACCACCCCTAGGAACACAGTCTGTTGGGCGGGTGCCAGCACACTCTTTCCTTCGTTGAGCCTCAGCCCCAAACGAAGGAGATGAGCGAGGACGACATCTCGATGCCGAACCGCCAACTCCCGAGACTGAGCCAGGATAAGCCAGTCGTCGATGTAATTGAGAATCCGGATGCCCTGGAGCCGCAGAGGGGCCAGCGCCGCATCCATACACTTGGTGAAAGTGCGAGGGGAGAGAGCCAGGCCGAAGGGAAGAACCCGATACTGGTACGCCACGCCCCCAAAGGCGAACCGCAGGAACTTCCTGTGTGAAGGACGAATGGAGATGTGGAAGTAAGCGTCCCTCAGATCCACGGTGACGAACCAGTCCGCGGACCGGACGTGACACACGATGGCGGGGATGGTGAGCATCTTGAACCTGCATCTCCTCAGAGACCTGTTCAGAACCCGCAGATCCAGAATAGGGCGCAGGCCTCCGTCCTTCTTGGGAACCAGGAAGTACCGGCTGTAGAAACCGGACCCGCAGGCCGGCGGGGGAACGATTTCCACGGCCCCCATCTCCAGCAGCGAGCGCACTTCCCGTCCCAGCACCAGGCCCTGGTCCGGGCGAACTACGGTCCGGACCACCCCAGCAAAGCCGGGGGGGCGGACCCGGAACTGCAGTCTGTACCCGTCGACGACGGTGCGGAGAACCCACGGGGAGACGTCCGCCAAACCCCGCCAGGCTCCCGCGAAAGCCGCCAGTGGAACCAACCCCTCGGGGCTGGAGGCCGGTGCGACGTGCCGAACCCGGACGAGCTCCTGAAGCAGGCCGCCAGGACAAACTCTCCGATGAACCGCAGTCCGGGAGCCAAACCCTCGGCCCACTGCCACCCCTCGGGGCAGGCAGGGTGGGGGAGGCTCGGCGGCGGCCAGCACAGCCCGAACGCCTCGGCGACGGGACAACAACGCCAGCGGCCGACCAGGAGGGGACCTCAGTCGACCTCCAGGGGCTAAGGAAACAGTCAGGACCTCCGCGCCTTGCCCCTCCGAGACTGGATGACGTCCCTCAGGTCCGTCCTGCCGGGGAGGGGTGCGCGGGAGCGTTGTCCTGCGTCCCCAGCCGCACGGGGGGGACCACGACACGCCACACTCCGCCTCTGGCGCTGTCTGTGGGAGCCGGTAGGGGTTGGGAAGGCCCAGCCGCCCTAGCGGACCGAGACCCAGTCCGGCGAGGAAGAAACTGCTGGAACACCTCCCCTGGGACCGGACATGGCGAAACCTGTCGACGACCGAGTTAACCGCATCACCAAACAGGCCAGTCGTGGAGATCGGCGCATCCAGAAGGAACTCCTTATCCTTCTGACGGACGTCCGACAGATCCAGCCACAGGTGCGTTCCGCTGCCACCAACGCCGACATGGAGCGACCCACAGCTCGGGCCGTCGCCTTGGTGGCACGAAGGAGAAATCCGTGGCCCGCCGCAGCTCCGCCAACTCTTCTCCAGAAGGACCCCCTCTCGTCCAGCTCCAGCAGCAGGTCCGCCTGGTAGGCCTGCAAAACTGCCATGGTGTGCAGGCTAGCTCCAGCCTGGCCCGCCGCCATATACGCCTTCCCCACCAACGAGGAAGTCAGACGACACGGCCCAGATGGCAGCGCCGGCCGGCCGAAAGAAGACGTCAACTGGGGAGCGAGATAACTCGCCAGTGCCTCTTCAACCCGAGGCATAGGTCCATATCCGCAGTCCGTGATCCCAGCCACATTGCTAAAGTCCAGCAATTGAGGCGTAGAAATCCTGGCAGAATAAGGCTTATTCCATGATTTGCACAGCTCACCATGCAAATCAGGAAAAAATGGCAAGGACCGACGCGGGGGCACGGAGTGGCTCCGCAGGAAGCGATCATCCAGCCTACCACCAGCATTAAGCTCCTTGGCCGCCTGTGGCCAATCCAGTCCGAGCTTTGCCACCGCCCGCGTCACCACTTCCAACAGCTCATCATAGTCCGGCGCGGCGCTCCTCAGATGACGCCGGCCCGACACCCGGAAGTCCTCATCTCCTTCCGCGACGTCAAGCATCTCCGGCCCCTCAGAGCCCGAGTGCGCCGCCTCCAGCCTACGTCCCGGGCAGAAGCCGAGAAACGAGGACCAGGGAGTCGGAATCGGCAGAAGAAGGACGAGAAAGGGCCTCAGCCGTCTCGAACCCTCCAGTAGATCCTGCTGCGAACCCCACGACCGACCCGGGCCGCCTCAGCGATCGGGGCCCGAGCCACGGGAGAGCGGATCTGGCCGTCCGCGGAAAAAGGGCTACGCGGGACCGCAGCACCCGCATAGGCAGGGCCTCGCAATGGTCACACACAGCCCCTCGAGAGCCGCTGTGGCGTGCGACAGGCCCAAACAAGCGACACACAGTTCATGCGAGTCACCTACCGTGATGAAACGAGGGCAGGAGACACACATCGTCGGAACGGTACAAACGCTCGGACATATTTCCAGGTGAGTAACACAGTAGCTTGCCACTCAACATCAACCAACGTGCCTGCTGAATAGAAAAAAGCTAATGAGCTATGTGCCGGTGTGCTTATATGTCCCTACGGTTATGCCGTCACATGCTACCGTTCTCACTAGGACCAATAGGATTGGAGTAGTTTTCATTCACATTCAGCCCTGTCATGCCTGAAGGCGATTCCCATAGTGTCGTAACCGACGCAGTTCGAGTTCCCTCGAAGGGGAACAGTTATGTACAACAACGTTGGGAAATGAGGTAAGTTATGTTTGTGGTGGTAATCGGTAATGGGAGTAAGGCTTTACAAAAATAACACAGTTACAGAAGGCCTAGTGTATGACTTTTTGCTGTAATGCAGTAACTCATTACTAATTAAAGGGAAGGGGACCGAGTATCAGGGCCCTCATGTGGGAGGCCCAAAAGATGCTAGAATGAATAGGTGTGGAGGGCCAGAAAATGCCTTTCTAGAGGGCCCAGAATTTTGGAAGCGGGTATGGCTGCGGCCTGGAGCGTCCCATGTCATGTCGTCCCGTCTCATGCCATCTCGTCTCATGCCGAGGTGTGTCATAGGGTCAAAAATACAAAATCGCAAATTATTTTCCAGATGGAGTCGACGGGTAAGTTTGTGACCACGTTTGTTGCAATAATTGAAAAACGTTAAAAACTGTTAAGTTAGCCTAACAATTTTAGCCATACATATAGTTTGCTGATTTCTGATTTTATTGTTCTGTCCCTGATGTTAACGTACATTTGATGAAACGTGCAGCAACTCATGCATTTCTGCCAAACAACAGCAGGATTTCCTGAGGAGGGATAAGGATCTGCACACACAAGAACAAGAATACAAAAATAATGTTACACTCTTTCCAAGTCTCCTTTTTATTTTTATATTCTATTGTTTTCACACTTCACTGGGACATTGCTACAAATACAATTGCTTATCAGCATGGCGAGAGAGCATGAGACGGAGGCTCCAGGTTGCAGCCATAAGGAATTTTTTAGTTTGCCTATAATCTGCATTTATTTTATGAACGTACATATATTTTTAAGTATTTTCTTCATCATTATGATAGTCTGCATTTATCTAAGTAGAAATATTTTTTAAAGTAGGCCTATTTCATTCATTTGTATGATTGCCATTATTGTTTTAGTTAAAAAAAACACCAAGTATTTCAAGGATTTTATTCATTAGCATGATAGGTGACGTGAGCTTTTACTTGGAAAAGTAAAATTAAGAGAGATATTTTTTATATTTTTATAGGTATTTTATTCCAGACGCGAGCTTTTATTTTGAAAAGTAGAAACTCGGGGACATGGAGGCACCAGGCGGGATGGCAGTAGGATTGTTTTAGTTTACCTATAATCTGCATTTATTTTATAGACGGACATATATTTTTAAGTATTTAATTCATCAGTATGATAGTCTACATTTATCTTGTAGATATATTTTATGAAGTATTTTATTAATTTGTATGATGGCCGTTATGAGCTTATTTTTTTCCATATGTGACGGTTGTGGGACCACTGTGACAGTCCTCTACAGCCAGTCTCGCTGGGTTGTGTGTGAGGCCACGTCTGCATCTGCACATAGGGAAATCAGGCCAAATCAAGGCGAGCACGTCGACACCACGGACAGAGACACAAACAGCCCACAGCAGTTGCCAAGAGTTCTGCCGTGGATTGCCCATAATTCCCTACGTTTAACCCTGCGGCGCGTTGAGAGGGTAACACCAGCAGATGGCGCTGTTCCCATTTATGCAGGAATTTAAACCTATTTACAACCCGTTACATACACCCCCCTAAATTTCTGCTAAATCAGGGAAGCGCATCCAAAAACAGAGAAAATAGAAGAAAAAAAATATGGCTTACATTGAGCACTACTGCGTAATAGTCGGTTACAAAAACTCCCCTCATGGAGATATGCCAGGATAGGCTGGTACCAAAACCTAAACCTCAACAGAGACACAAGAGATGCCGTTTACACCTCTCCTAATGGACGCAGCTCAAGAACTCAAGAGAAAAACTGAGTATCCGTCTACACTCATGAACAAGAATACTCAAATATACAGTACATAACAAAGTCTCAGGCTACACTGCAAAAACATTCCTCACAAAAGTAACAAAAGAACCCACTGAAGACTTTGAATTGTCCACAACCTGGTCATTCATCTCACAAATTAATCTCTTTGGAGGTTTAATGGTCCTACCAAACCTAGTCATGTCTGGGAGTACTTGCTTTGGTTGGGTACAAATCACAGGCTCAACCGATTCTGAGACCGCACTACTGGGAACATGTGAGTGTGCATCAGCTAGCGAGTCTGTGAGAGGCTGTATGGGGTGACTGTGGGCAGACTGATCACCCAGGAATGATGACTGGCTCCCATCACTGTCCTGGCCACGACTGTCAACAACATCATCCACATGAGGAATATGACTGCATCGAATGAACTGTCATTGCCATCAGGAACATCATCCAGACGAGGAGTCGTCTTAACTGCGTCGGATGAACTGGGTAAGTCATCAACAGCTTCATCAGGTCCAACCTCTGTTCCAGATTGCAAAATCCACTGCAATGTTTTTTCATCACTGTCAAGTAAGTCACAAGGCAGAGCATCACCATTGTCACTTCCAGCATCAACTGACAGGGAATCAGATAACAGGTCAACATCATTGTCTCTCAACAGGAAACTGACAGGAAGGAGTAGGTTCCGGTGAACTGTTTTCTCTCTGCCAGTGACTGTGTCCCTCACACGGTAGACATTGATAGCTGATTTTACTGACAACACTTCGTAAGGAATTGACTCCCATTTGTCTGCAACTTTCCGTTTTCCTCTTTCGCCTCTGTTTGCCAACAAAACCCTGTCACCAACAGTCAATGGTGAGCCTGTTCAGCTGAACTGTGCCTCTGAACAACTTCTGCTGCCTCACTCAGGTCTCTTTTGAGGTGGGACACAAACTCTGAATGGGTGATGACACAATCGTTCTTTAGAGCATGTTGGAACATTACATCGATCGGGAGTCTGGGAATCCTCCCAAACATGAGGTAAAAAGGTGTGAAGCCTGTTGTTTCATGGACAGTGCAGTTATAACAGAAAGTCAGCACCTTTAATGACTGGGGCCACTTTGCTTTGGACTTTCTTGAAATTAGCACCCTGATCAGAATGCACACGCTTTAGAAAGCCATATATGTAGAAAATATCATTCCATAAGCGGTGAGCAACTTGTTTTGCTGACTGGTTTTTACAAGGAAAAGCAAAAGCCGTCTTGGTGAAATGATCTGTTGCTACAAGAACATCTACAGACTTGGTGTCTCCCTGCTCTGCTGTCCAGAAATCAATGCAGATCAATTCCATGGGCTCTGTGGTGTGAATGTTCTCCAGAGGAGCACGAGCTTGAGGCTCCGGCGTCTTACCAACAATACAACGCTGGCAGTTTCTGACATAATGCACAATATCACGTGTCATGCCTGTCCAAAAACCTGTGTCTGGCCAATGAGAGCGTACGTGAGCGTCCTTGGTGACCTGCGGCATCGTACACCATGAAGCACTTGTTGTTTCATGCAATCTGGTACAATGAATTGGTAGAGCTTGTTGTTCATGTTGTGATCTCTTTTCACTTTAAATAACATTCCATCCCGCAATGTGAGTTTGTTCCAATGCTTGAGCAACTTGATAACACTACGAGGCTCCTTTGTACGTTCACGTTTGTTAGGTCTCTTGTGTCTCTGACATAGTGAACCACTCTACTCACGGTGCTGTCCTGCTCCTGCATAGTCAGAAGGGTGCTTTTAGGCAGAGCAGTGGCACAATCCTCTGTCCCCAGATGAGGATGACTCCCGTCCCCATCACACGGCTCGTCCCACCAGAGCAATGAGCATCAAAGAGAGCGGATATTTCTTGAGACGCTAACTCGCCCTGGGAAAGAAGGTGGGAGAGATCAGAGCTCGGTTCAACATCTGTGCTTACAAGTTGACAGTTGTTTGTGTATCTGAAAGCATCTTGAACTGTTTCATCCATCACACCATTCAGTTGATTCAACAAGGCATGGTACGGCTCTGTCACGAGGCGATGACTGACAGTGGACTGGACAAAGGCTCCCTGCTGAGTGCATCAGCCACCACGTTCTTAGCTCCTGACACATAATTCAGATCGAAACTGTAGGATGCCAGCTTCGCTACCCAACGCTGTTCACAAGCATCAAGTCTTGGTTTGGTGAGTATGTATGTGAGCGGGTTGTTGTCAGTCCAAGCTGTAAAATGACGACCTTTCAGCCAGTAATGGAATTTGTCACATACTGCCCATTTTAAGGCTAAAAACTCAAGCCTGTGCGGGGTAGTTCATTTGAGAGCGTGAAAGCATCTTGCTTGCAAAAGCCACTGGCCTCGCCATGTCACTGCCTCTGGGGATCTGTGAGAGCACTGCTCCCAACCCATCAAAAGACGCATCCACAGCCAATATAAAATGGTCATCAAAATCAGGGTGAGCTAATGTTACTCGTAAGCAGGTCATGTTTTAAGGTCTCAAATGCACATTTGCATTCCTCAGTCCAGTCTGATTGTGTGAGCTTAACATGTAAAACTTTCTTTTAGGATGTCTTCCTCTCTTTTAAAGCACTGTGTGTCTGGCTGGGAGATGAGCTTGAATAGGGCTTCGCCTTAGCTGAACATTTCTCAATAAAATGTTGATAATACAAGACCATACCTAAAAATGAACTGATTTTCTTAGGACAAGGAGTGATGCCATCGGAGTCCATTAAATCAGACACCTGCACATCAGAGATGGCCTGAACTTTCTCAGGGTCAGTGCAAACTCCGTCTTCACACACGATGTGGCCTAGGAATTTCACAGACCTTCTCAAGAAATTACATTTCTTTGGTGAGAGCTTCAAATTGTGAGCCTTCAACCTGGAAAACACCATCTCCAGCCGGTCGAGTGCAAGCTGCTCTGTGGGAGCAAAGACCAAAAGATCGTCAAGATAACACAACAAACTGGTAAAGTTCTTGTCCCCGAAAATCGACATCATCATTCGCATAAACGTAGCGGGACTGTTTGTGAGACCTTGAGGCATGCGGTTGTATTCGTGGAGTCCGAATGGTGACGAGAATGCTGTATATTTTTTGTCATCCTCATGCAGTGGCACATTGTAAAAGCCAGATGTCAGGTCCATAGTGGAGAAGAAAGCATTTCCACCTAGGGCGGCAAGTGCGTCTGACTGGTGCGGTAGAGGATGAGCATCTTTTATCGTCCTGGCGTTGAGCCATCTGAAATCATTACAGATCCTGGGGTCGCCATTCTTCTTCCACACAAGTACTAAAGGAGACGCATACTCACAAGTAGACTTCCTTATTATGCCACTCTCCTCCATGTCATTCAGGGCTGTCCGCAGCTTCTCATAGTGACTTGGTGGTATCCTGCGATAAGGAGACGAAACGGCTTGTCATCCACCAGACGGATCCTATGAACAAAATCCTTGGCCATACCACAATCCATCTTGTTCCTCGAGAATATGGACTCGTGTGCTGTGACGATGTTGAGGAGTTTGTTCTTCCACTCAAGAGACACTTCACACCAAATCGGTCAATCCCAGGTCCCTCAGAATGTCGGTCAACTCCTCCTCTGACTTAAGAGTTTGCTCTGGGATGTGACAGGACTGGGCAGCTGATTGGACGTTACACTGGACACTTTCAACATCTTGGAAATCCTCTACTGCAATGCATGGGAAACATCAGCGATTTTCGCATTCCTCCTCAGTGTCACAGGGCGATTAGTGGGGTTGACTAGTTTAACTGGAACTAAGCCATCACCAAATAGTGGTGCAATGACTCGGCCAACCAAGAGCTGGAGTTAGACTGAGTGGGCTCTATGACTACAGTACTACCCACAGATACTATGGCCTTGCTAGGGAGTTTACCCCAAACTAGATATTCACTCTGTGGCTGCAACGTTACACTGCCTGTAAGTTTGGCTGTACCCACTTTTTCTGGCGCGACATCACCCTTCCATCTCACTGCGTTAGAAAGCAACGACAAAAACTGGAAGGACTCATCCATCCCATCTCCGCTTGGCATGGTCATCAACTTCCAGTAACTGACAGTGATTTGATTGCATTGCTGCCAAGAATCAGTTCTTCCGTTTGGCCTGGCACAACCAAAACAGGAACCATCATTTTACATCCGTAAACAGAGACAGAGACATCATATATCCCTGTGGGGGTAACCTGGTGACCACCACATCCAACAACGACGACATGATCTGCGGAGGTCTTTATCAGGTTAAGATTAGCTTTTAACAGGTTAGCTTCAGCTGCTTCGCTTATGGTGCATGCCATAGAGCCGCTGTCAATCAGTGCTTTCAGTGTTGGGCCATTTTCGGCGGACACAGAGGTATAGAACAGACTGTCAGTCATGGGAACGTGCTGTAAGCATTGAAAAATAACAGTCTTATCCGAAGGGGCAATACTTTTATGTACCTCATATACAGACTCGTAATCTTCAGTATCACAAATGGGAGGCTGACTAATTAGATCTGCACTGCCCTCCCCTCGCGCAGATCTGTTAGTTTCCCTGATTAGATGTAGATAGAGTAACCCGTGACACAGGACAGTTGGTCGGGAATGGACGGGTGACAGGCACTGAAAACAGAGGCGATGCTCACGGCAGTGGACTAGAGCAGAGTGAGCTCCATTGTTACAGATAGCACAGGGTAAGGCATCCAAGCCTACAATTCTTGGGAGTCTGGAATTGCGTCGACCTGAGTTAGGCTGTCGTACGCAAGAATTGCGCATCAAAACTTTCTCCAGCATGTCGATTACTTCTCTAGATTAGCTTGGTCTGAAGAACCACATTGCTGTGATCCAGAGTCATGGCAAGTGACAGAAGCTGCATTAACATCAACCTTGCAAACATTTACTTTATCAGTCCTGCCACAACATGTCGAGCTAGCAGGTTTGAAGCTGGACTCTGATTTATGGGCGTTTAACACAGCTTGCACTTCATGAGCTGACCACTTGTCAATGGACTTGGATCGGAAGGTCAAGGCCAAATCTTTACTGGGACAATGGCGGATGAACATATGGGCAATCTCTGTGCCTGGGTTGTCAAACGATTTGCCTTGCTCCCTTAGACATTCAGAGGCTACATCTGCTGCTTTGTTTAGCCTCAACCAGTAATCATAAGGCTCTTCATTCTCAGCAGGCAAAGTGGTGTAAAAGTCAGAGAGGGGAACTGGTGAGTACTGACTGCAACTGAAATGCTTACGTAACAGACTGTAAATAGCATCGGGGCTGATTTGGATGTTAGACTCACTGTTCCTAATCCAAAATTTGACCACGCTTTTGCTCTGCCCCGCAGGTGAACAAGCATCTCCTCAACATGTTCGTCAGCATTCATGTTTCCCTTCCTAACAAAAGCCCTCATCAGGTCTTCCCACTCCTCAATGTCAACTGAGTCAGATGCATCCCCTCTGTAGGAAGGAGGCTCTTTGACATTCCTGTGTGTGACCAAATGAGTCTGGGATATGTCCACAGCATTGGAAGGTCGATTTAACGCGTCACTGCCAGTATGCAGGTTGCTGTGTGTGTCTGACCCCAGGCTAGATGGGTTAAGGCGAGATACAATACTGTTGGCTATTTGTTCTCCAATCATTTGGGCAATTGAGCCAACTCGATCTAACAAGTCAGGGACAACATGGTCAGTGTGTGGCGTTGAACTAGTGACTGGTTGCCTATGTGGGTTACGTACATCAGTAATGTCAGGGGGATCAGTCGAAAAGTCAACCCTATCCACTCTTAATGCAGCGTTACTGCTAATAACAGGACTATCCAGAAAGGAAGCCGGTATCTGCAATACACCCCTCCCCCTACCAACAGAAGCCGGAGTACGAGTTGGCGAATCAAAAGTAGTATTGTTCATCATGACTACAGTCCAAAACCAGAGCAGAGCTAAAGACCCTTCCGACGTGAAAAGGATAACGCTGAGAGATGTCCTCCAGGAGACCACAGTCCAAGGTGTCCAACGAAGCCACCACGGTCCGCCGGCAGGCAGACGTCCACTCACTTAACGGCAGTCACGGCACCAATGTGACGGTTGTGGGACCACTGTGACAGTCCTCTACAGCCAGTCTCGCTGGGTGTGTGTGTGAGGCCACGTCTGCATCTGCACATAGGGAAATCAGGCCAAATCAAGGCGAGCACGTCGACACCACGGACAGAGACACAAACAGCCCACAGCAGTTGCCAAGAGTTCTGCCGGATTGCCCATAATTCCCTACGTTTAACCCTGCGGCGCTGTTGAGGGGTAACACCAGCAGATGGCGCTGTTCCCATTTATGCAGGAATTTAAACCTATTTACAACCCGTTACACATACGCAATTTTTTTATTTTGAAAAGTAAAAGCTCGGGAATGGCACCACTCTTGGAATGTTGTGCTACGCCCCTGGATGACGGTAGTGTGTCCGAGCTGCTGACAGATATAAATGTCGGGAATTAATGTCTAGGCTTGCTACAAGTAAATACAATAGCATTTTATCATCCGTGGAGAGTAACAATGCCTGTAGTGGAATGGCTTCGAATGACGACCAAAAACGCTTGGGACCATTTACTGTTCAATATGTTCCAGTTTTACAAACAAACAAAGTGAGCAGACGGACATGTTTGGCATCTAGCGTCTCACGTTCATCTAAGCTAGCAAGAGTACACAACAGACAACTTCCGTGTCGTGTACTTCAAAATAAAAGCTCTTCCTGTGACGGGTAGCACAGTTGGTAAAGCGGGCGCCCATATGTAGAGGGTCCCCCTCTTTCCCCTTTTATATCTTCAGCTGTCCTGTCAAAATAAAGGCTGAAAATGCCCAAAACATCTTTAAGAAAACAAAAAACAATTAAAGTTGTATACCTTTTCACGTCAAGTACTGTAAATAATGTAAATAGGGAGTTTTAATCACACTATAATTGACCATTTCCTTTAGACTGTTTTAAACCAAACAACATGAATTTCTGATTCATTAAACAAACATTTTACAACAATGCCATACTTCAATACAACTGTAAGTTACTTTTAATTGAGTATTTTCATTCTCCTACTTGCCCATTGTGCGTTTCATCTATTTTTTTTATAATATATATATTATGGGTAATCTATGATGTATTAAAGTGGATAAAGAGGAGACTTTATTGATCCAGTGGTGAAATTCACAAACTAGCTGCAGAGTCAAACTTTCGCTGTTATTTTGGTGAAAGTAAGTCTCAAATGACAGTTACTAGTAATCTATAATGTACTGCATTGCATTTGGAAGTAACTTGTCCAACACTGGTGGTAATACACTTTGAATTTGTGGTTGTGGAAGAGACTGTTACAGAAGAGCACTGCACCTGATCCCTCATGAGAAAATTGTGTTGCTCTCATAATTGGCAGCAAGTTTGTTTTAAAATTGGAGAAAACTGCTTTGCTGCATCCTTCTGCTTATATGCTGAGATGAACAATAACATTAAAAAAAATATCTAAATCAAATTGTTTTAACTAGGGCCAAATGCAGTCCACCATCAGTGACTCATGTTAAAATAACCTTGGGTAGGAGATACAGTTGAGAACTATTGTTGAGTCCTTTAGCCCAAGTAGCTCGGTGTAGTTTGAGGCATTTAATGCCACCTACTGGACATAAACCATGCTAAAGCTGCACACTATGTCATGTTACATGCTTAAAGAAAGAGTAATTAGTTAATCTATGTATGTATATTTCAAATGTTTAGTGTAAAATAAACATGCTATGTGAATTACGGAATTTAGTATTGTTTTGACTTCGGCTGCAAGTCTGTAAATATCACAGTAGTCACTTCGAAGTCCAACGGTTGGGGAGCAGTCTCGGAAGATATAACAGACAATACAAGATGGATTTGATGTGTGACAGTGTCACTGAATTTATTACCATAGTATCAAACATTTCAACCACAGTTGAGAAACTGGGCATACAGTCCTTCCATCCTCTGAAAACAGTGAGGAGCAAAACAGACACTGGTCAACACTCATTTGCCCTCTTAAATAGAAACGTGTAACAACTATTACAGTAAACAGAATGAAGGGCTGTGGTAAGCAGCCCATTATGCATGTTACCTTTATAGTTTGGTACACTAAAATACTTAAATTACACATTGGATGAGTTTGTTTGGGTTACTTTTCTGCCACTGGTGAAATCTGCTCACAGGTCATAAACTTAACTTACTGTAGTTAAGCGCACAATCAGAAGAATTTTACAGCTCATTAGGGTTGTAAAATTTTATTTTGAGAAATCTGTACATGGAGGTTCTGGCCTTCAGTGTGTTCACATGTATAAGCATAATGGGGACACAGACAGGTAGCTCACTGAAGATCAAGAGAAGTGCTATCCATTACTCAAAACTGGACAGGAAGGTCAGTACAACCTGCTTCAGTTTAGCATCTGATGCCTCCGAGATATGGCCTTCAGCTCTAAAAGAGAAAACAGGTCAAGTTAAATAAACACTTTTATAAATACCCATGTTAACTTTTTCAAACACTGTGGCTGAGAAATTCATCTCACCTGATTGCAGCAAGCAGGTCCTGGTGCTGGCTGAGGACGTGCTGCAGGAAAGCCTTCTCGAACTTTGTGATTTTGCTGGGCTCCATCTTGTCCAAGTGACCCCTGACACCAGCATAGATGACTGTTACCTGCTCCTCAATGGCCATGGGGCCTGGAGGGGGGGAGACAAGTTTAGTTTTGCATAATAAAAAAATAAAACACACAAGCTTGGCATTTCTATTATACTTCTTGGGAAACAAATTGTTAAAGAAACTGACACTTACAATATTGTCCCTGTTTAAGCAATTCAGTGAGCCTGACACCCCTGTTAAGAAGCTGCTGGGTGGCAGCGTCCAGGTCAGACCCGAACTGGGCAAAGGCAGCCACCTCACGGTACTGAGCCAGCTCCAGCTTCATGGTACCGGCCACCTAAAGGATAGAAATAAAATGATTCATAATGGTGGCGATTGCAGCCTTTATTTGATAGAGTGCATGATTTGTTATTTAAAAAAAAAAAAAAAAAAAAGAAATAAAAATACCTGCTTCATGGCTTTGGTCTGGGCAGCGGAGCCTACTCTGGACACAGACAGACCCACGTTGATAGCTGGGCGGATACCCTTGTAAAACAGCTCCGTCTCCAAGAAGATCTACAGCAAGCGGATAAATGATTACAATACAACAGCATGGTAATGAAGAATGTTTCATACGAGCCAAAACATAATATAGGACAACTTGACAAACCTGTCCGTCTGTAATGGAGATGACATTGGTGGGGATGTAGGCAGACACATCACCGGCCTGGGTCTCAATAACGGGCAGGGCAGTGAGGGAGCCGCCACCAAAGTTGTCGTTCATCTTGGCAGCTCTCTCCAGCAGACGGGAGTGCAAGTAGAACACATCACCGGGGTAAGCCTCACGACCTGGAGGACCACGCAGCAGCAGGGACATCTGACGGTAGGCAACAGCCTGAGAGGAGGAATGGAAAAAAAAGTCAAATTTACCATGGTTGCACTTGGGAATACAAAACAATTATTAATGCCGGAGATATTAACAGCAATCCCAGACAACCGTTTTACAGGGTTTTCAGTTTTAATTACAACACCAATCGGAGTACTCACCTGCTTGGACAGATCATCATAGATGATCAGGGCGTGCTTGCCGTTGTCTCTGAAATACTCTCCCATGGAGCAGCCAGAGTATGGGGCCAGGTACTGCAGAGGAGCAGCATCCGAGGCAGTGGCAGAGACCACGATGGTATACTTCATGGCATCAGCATCAGTCAGCCTCTTTACCAGCTGAGCAACAGTGGATCTCTTCTGTCCAATGGCAACGTAGATGCAGTACAGCTTCTTCTTCTCGTCAGTTCCCTCATTGAAGCGCTTCTGGTTGATGATTGTGTCAATGGCAATGGCAGTTTTGCTGGAAGTTAGGTTTATTTTTAAAAAAATTACCAATTTTTGCAAAGCACCAAAGCATTGGCTACCATTATTCCATGGAATCATTGTATTTCCAAATACTCAAAGATTTATTATTATTATTATTATTACAACAAAAGTATTTACCCAGTCTGTCTGTCACCAATGATCAGCTCACGCTGGCCTCTGCCAATGGGCACCAGGCTGTCCACAGCCTTGATTCCAGTCTGCATGGGTTCCCTCACAGAGATACGGGGGATGATACCAGGAGCCTTCAGACCCACACGCCTACGGATGCTGGAGCCAAGAGGACCCTGAGAAAAAGTAAATATGCATTTTATAACATGAACCAACATAACATGCTGACAAGTGTGCCAACAAAGCTTTTTATTGTAAACAAGCAACAATGCTGTGTTACTTTGACCAAAACCATAACTGGAATTTTATGCATTATTTGTAGTAAGACAGTTACACATATGCTCAAGTAATTAGAAGGGAAGAAAATGTTTCTATTTAAAAACAAGTTAAAATGACTCAAGTGACCTTTCCATCAATGGCATTTCCCAGAGCGTCCACAACGCGCCGAGCAGCTCCTCGCCACAGGTACATCCACAATGGCACCAGTCCTCTTCACAATGTCACCCTCCTTGATCAGCTTGTCGTTACCGAACACCACAACACCAACGTTGTCGGGCTCCAAGTTCAGAGACATGCCCTGGGAGGAAAAAAAATAAAATTAGAACTCAAAAGCAGAATGGTCGCTTTGACCTACAAAGTATAACTGAAGATGGCTAATTAAGGTTTGGGAGCATTTCACATGAGTGCACTGTATAATTATTGCAATAGGTTAGTATTGTGAATTTAGCTTTACATCAGTGTGTTTAGATCTTAGCCCAGAAATAAGTGTCCTTTTATACATACCTTCAGTCCAGAAGAAAATTCCACCATCTCTTCTGCCTGGACATTCCTCAGGCCGTACACTCTGGCAATACCGTCACCAATGGACAGCACACGTCCTGTCTCCTCCAGGTCGGCAGAGGTGTCAGCTCCCATGATCTTCTCCTCCAGGATTGAAGACACCTCGGCTGTGCCTGCGCGAGACAAGACATGCATGTTACACGATTTTGCTTGAATAATTCCAGATTCTCTCACACACACACACACACTTGATATAAAACTACAACAGGGATTTTGATTATAATAATGCAATATATCCTAATTAGTTAAATTCATACAATTTTCTAAACTTAAAGCTAAAAATGGCTAGTAAAAATGGGTTTCAAAACATTCAACACTAGCTTTGTATAACAATTGTAAAGGATAACAAAAGTAACATAACTCAATTGCAAGTAAAAGATATTGTGACACTGCTGTGATTTTGTCGGCATCGCTTCTATGCAAAGGATAATTACAGAACCTTTATTTCTCTATTTAGTTAACATTTTCAGGTAAG